>NETU01000526.1:66226-86060 GCA_003032515.1 Huntiella decipiens
CTCCTGTTAGGTTCCTTCCCTCCTTCCTCCCGACCCGTCTGTCTGTATGTCTTTCTGTCCATGTGTATTTGTACAAGTACCTCCACATCTACCTTCCCATTCCCGCTCCGGCACAACCAGCCTAAATTGGTCAATGCCCCATGTCAGATATGGTAGGGTACCATCCCAAGCGACCAAGCACGACACGATTGATTTCTTGATCCTGGCCGCTTGGAGGTTCATAGCGGGGTTGGGTCCGTCCGTTTATGGGAGGGACGATTTGAAAAGAGTAGTAGTTTCTCTTCAAAGTTTGAAAGCAAAACAAGGGCCGTGCGATTTTGTGCAGATTGAAGGTGTTACGGTTACGGAGACTTTTATAGTAAGTAAACTAAATACATAGATTATCGTGGCTCTGCTTGGAACTATATACATCTGTGCTTGGATATACCCATTTATGAAGTCTCTTATTCTTCTTCTTCAACATTATCATCTTTCAAAACCCCCACGCTCGGTGTCGATTATTCTCCGTGTATGATGTCTCAAATTACTGCACGGTCTTGTTATACCAGTCCTCAGACTCTCTATATGCTCTCCTTACAAAACCCGGAAAAGTCTCTCTCTCTCCCGCTGTAACGGTACCTATGACTTGGCATAAGGCATGGCCCCGGAACACTCTACTAGCTGGTTAATGTTGTTAACTCCTAAAAGAGATAACCGAATATACTCGCGCGCGTAGTCCTGAATCTTGTTAGTCGGACGAAATGTATAAACGAGTTGTATATCCGATACTCACGTTATTCCAAGGGTCTTGACCAGCTGCATCCATGAACGAAGCCCATTTTGCCGAAGTGGTGGAATATCCAGACAAGGCAATATCACTAGGGAATCTGAAAACCCCATCTGCCCCACCAACAGTTTGTCCATAAAACGCTGTATCCCAAACTCCCGGTGTAGAATCCTGAGGTGCCCCGGCTTGAGAGGGGTCAACTGTACTCTGAGTAGATGTACTATGAGCACCAACCAAGGCTACAAGGCCGTTACTTCCAATGGTCTTGTTGTCAAATAAGGAAATCAAAGTCGGAGCATCGGAGAATGGAGATGGTAGGAGACCTTCGGGGGCGGGAGTAGAACTTGATATCCGACCGATGAAAAGACGAGAACGTGGTCCAAGTGGACAGACGACAGTTCCTACTTTAGCAGCAGTTTGGACAAGATCTGCCATGGATATATCATATCCTAAACCGACATAATCCGAATACCACCCGTCCATTCGTTGAATAACCTCCAACATGCCATCATTATCAGAGCGATATCTCTCATCACTAAGAACCAAAGATCCATCAGCACCTCCATAAGAAGAATACTTATCCCAAGCCCCAGCATCATGGAATCCCATCCGAATAGCCTGTCTAGCAAGACTATTACACTGTCCATCATCATCCGTAAAAGCAGAAACAAACTCGTCAGCGATATGTTGCCAAATACAACATGTATCAGAGTAACAAGCCGAATCCGTAATATCTGGAACGGTAGGTCGATCTGTAGTGGAGAATGGAGTTTCTTGGGAAAGAAGGATTCTCTTGATTGAAGCCGCGGTTGAAGAAAGTTGATCATCAGTTAGATAGGTGAGATCTCCAATGAGTTCCTATGGTCTGTTAGTTTTGAAAAGGTCTCGGGTGGAATGAAGACATACAGTTGAATCAGTTGAAGCGGCTGCCCGAATCTGTTTCAATGTTTGACCCATTTTAGGATAGGCATTGACACTAGCAAAAGCCAGGAAATAAGTAAACCCCGAGAATCTCATAATGTAACTTGCTTAATCTGTCTTGATCGTGATGTGTTTTCGTCTTGAAATCTTGTATCAAAACAAGATACTCCCCTCTTTATATATGCAAATTCAACAAGTCAACCTCGTCAGTCAACCAACCAACACTCTGTAATTCGGCTGACATACTCTCAATCCAATCACAACGTATTTGTCCCCCATCCGTGAAACGCCGTATTCACTCGGGAATCATGTATATCGCCCAGCCACCGTACCCATCCAATGGTCTCCAAGCAAGAGTCATCACTTCCACCAAAAGAAGAGCCAACGATGCATATTCGTGACGCCGCTTTACTATGGGACGTTGTGTGACAAGGCCAGTTTGTTCGGGGAGGGACCTAGGATCCCGTGATTTTCTCTTGTGCGGTGATCAACTATACCTTAAGGCTTCAGCCTCCTTACGCCACTTAAATACCGGATTAGGCGAGTCGAATGATGTCGATTCTGGATATGTATGTATCTGTAAACTGGGCTGGGCGTCGTTTATGCGGTGGGGGTTTAAGAGATACTGTTGTGGAACTCCAAGTGTGGCAAGCTTATGCTTGGATTTATGGTTATGAGTGTTGGTAGTAGAATCTCAAGACTGCTTACTGTCAAAAGGAATGTCACCGGTCATGATCTACCAAGTCATCATAACGACACATGTCCATCCGGTCAACAATTTCTCACTTGTAAATCGCCCAACTCACGACAAGGAAAGTCGCCGAAGAGGCTATGTTTCTTACTGCTTTCTTACTATTCTCTTATCATATGCAGTCACCCTGCATCCGCCACAACCAAAGCTATATCCATACAAGCCAGAAATTCCTCTTCAGCCCACAAATTCTGCACTGCATATACCCGAAATCCCAAAAATAAAGGCACATGTATGTATATACCATTCCACAATCACAAACTGAAAAAGCCTTAATGAAAACAAACTTAACCAGGGCATGTTCGTACCTGTCGTGATCACTTTTTTCACATGTTTGTTTCCCTTGTGTTTCCCGACTCGAGAATTCCGCGTTGAACGGAACGGAAGAAACGAAAAAGAAACATGTTCTTCTAGTATACATACCTGCCCAACGTCACACAAGACAAACATATATCCAAGGAACCATGTTGGAATACTTTATATCTATGTTGTATTTACAGGATTCTAAAATATACAATGTCTCATGTCTCTGGTTGAAGTTGACTGTCTCTCTCTGACCCAGTATCCGTGTCTGCCTTGCTGACATGTACAGAAATTCCCAGATTTTCATCCCACGTTCCCAAAACGGCTTCCATTTGACCACGTACCGTAGTCCATAACTCTCTTAAAGGATCTTGACCTTCATCCCAACCTTTAAAATGTAAAGCTCGAACTTTCCAACTATAATCTTTAAGATTAGGTCGATTACTACTCCATTCATTTCCAAGTCTAGTCCAAGGCATTGGTCCTAATGGTGCACCAAGTCTACAAGTAAGATCTTGATCTTGAAAGAAGTCGCAATGTCGAAAAGCGTAGTTCAAAAGGTTCTGTTCCGGCATCTCCAAAGTCACCGGACGAACTAATGGAGACATTTGAATCAAGTCCATAAAGTATGTGAAAAGTCGTTTATCCGGTGCTGCAAGCCAAAACCCAGCATTGAAATATGAAGCTGAAGTTACCGGGTCATCCGGATATGCATGCTCAATTCCACCCATATAAGCCAAATCAGGCCGAGAGATGAAAACGTAGGATTCCGGCAACATTAACTCTCCGGGCATGATACGATCCAGTCTTGTCTGTTTAGGATGTACCGAGTCAAAGGTATAGAACAAATCATCCACTTTTCCCATCAAAACCATATCAGCATCCAAAAACAAGATGCGTTCAAAATGCTCCCATTCAAAGATTCGTAACTTGTTCATCACATGAGCCCATCTATCATCACCATTGTTGAGACCTTCAATTCCAGGTAAATCTTCAATCTCAACAACTTGGGCTCCATCTTTTCGTAGTTGTTCCCTTTTAGCTTCGGAAACTAGTCGACCAACAGCTACAACCCAATACGTATTCTTACGACGTTCCCCGGCTACTTGGGTTTCTGGAGCATATAACAATTGATATGTTAACATGCGCGTATTAATAAAGTAGTAATCCTCCCCTTTAGACTCCATATCAGCATCCAAAAACGTAACAATCGCCACTTTTGAATCTTCAACAAGAGTCTTGACTCCTTTCCCATCATACCCAGGAACATCACTCGCAGTCTCCAAGAACTCCGGGACCATGATACTAGGAAACTGCGGCATAATCAAAAGTGGTTCTTGACCATCTTCATCCTCATCGGCAGTTGAATTTCCCGTCTCCCCTAATAAACTCGTGGCATTTTTCGGTACAGTGGTTATATTCCGACGAGAGCCGTTGATGGTGATGTTTCCCGAGGCTACGGTACAGAGCGTTTCGCGGATCGTCGGTTGATAATTGGACAGGGTGAGAAGCGTTGTCATGCCTAGGATTGTAACAGCCACAAGGGGCATTCGTCTCCGAAGAAATGGTGGGAGCATTTTTTTGAGGTCGTTAAGAATAATTGAATAAAGAAATGATTATATACATATACAAATGAAAATGAAAAAACAAAACAACATCAATCATCCATCACGCGTTCCAAAAAACATCTTGAAGGCCAAGACAAGTCACGAAATAAGCATAGACTGTTGTCTCCTTCCCTTTCGTCAGCAATTTTGTTCCTCCGATATCTATCATGAACAAACAAACAAAAGGGTTAAACCCTGTGCCTTCTTTTCAGGAGAGCCTCAATGTTTCATATTCTGTGAATTTGCCACGGACCCCTGGTTTTGACCTGCCAAGATCCACGCGGCCCCTGACATTTTCAAAGGCATTGGCCCTTTTATATTTGATTATAATGAAGCTTAGCCGCGTGGTTGGTGAGAAGTATCCATGAAGAGGGATTTATATCTATATAGCGTGTAGTACCGTGGTTTTGATGTCGCTCTTTTCCTTCTTTTTTTTGGTTCTTTCTTTTTTGGTTTGTAAGTGCTGTTGCTAGTTGCTGTAAGTATCATATCCTCTATTATCACCAAATCATGTCATGAATATCTTCATGGCCACTTATAAACGCCATGTCTTGTCATTGTCACTGTCGTCTCATTCCTCCAAAACCCCATACACTTATATACAAAACCTCAAACACGAAAAGCCCAAGCAACAAAATGAACACCATCAGTCATGTAACTCAGTCATGTAACTAACAAAACATCAGTCCTCCGCTCTTTCCCCGTCTTGTCGTCTTTTGCTTTTGCTTTCGTCTTTGTTGCAGCTTCAAAATCACCACACTCTTTCCAAACCAACCAAATCTGTCTCGCAGACCGACGCCGGGTCGTCATTCGTTTCTCTTTTCCTAATTAACAAAAAACCTTTTACAAAAAAAAAAACCATGCCTCGTTACGCTATCTCCTTCCTCCTTCTCGCCTCGCCAGTTTCCGTCTTCGCTTGGCCCCAAATCTTCGACAAGGCCTCTGCTACCGCCGAATCTATTGAGGCTGTTGGTTCAACTACCGCTTCTAGTGCCGCTGCTTCATCTACCGGTCTTTACCCCATTACCAACTCTACAGCGTCAAACGCTACTTCTTTCGATGCTTCAACTATTGATTCTTCCCAGGTGCTTGGGTCTAGACAGTTGCCATACACTGTAATCAAGACTGTCCCCAGCGCCAAGTTCCGCGCCCGGGAAGTTGAAGAGCCTGCTAGAGTGCATAATGTGGCTCTCACTGGCGAATATGAGAAGCGTGGACTCCCTGTGGTTGACCCCGAAGGCACATTGACCGCCACCTTGCCCGTTTCCTCCCGCGGTCTCCCAGTCGTTGATACCAACGGAACTCTCAAGACTACGCTTCCCGTCTCCGTGACTCGTGCTCGTGGTCTGCCCGTTATTCCCGATGACTTCAACACTACCCTTCCCGTTGCCCAGCTTGAGGGTCTTACCAAGCACACTCGGAGAGGTCTCCCCGTTGTTGGTTCTGATCCGGATTCTCTGTACAAGATTGCCCTTCCGGCTGCCATGAAGCGTGGTCTTCCCGTTGTTGATTCCGACCCGGACTCTTTGTACAAGATTACTCTTCCCGTGGCTGTTTCTAAGAGAGGAGAGATGGTTGAGATGGAGTTGCCTGTTACTTTTGTTGAGAGAGATGAAATTGATGAGCGTGATGAGGAAATTACTGTTACTATCCCAGTTGTTCTTGACACCCGTGGTCTTCCCGTCGTCACTGATGACCCGGATTCTCTTTACAAGATCACTCTCCCAGTTACCCTGTCTTCCGGCTCTCAGAAGCGTGACCTTTCTCTCTCTTCAACTCCTTCCCTTCAGCTTTCTGTCCCCCTGTCATCTCGTGGTCTCCCCATCATTGACTCGGACCCCGACAGTCTCTCTAGATTCACTCTCCCAGTGTCCATCACCTCCCGTGACCGGACTGTTCTCCGTCCTCCTACTGCTGAAGAGAACGTCCCAATGAAGCACTACGAAGGTCGTGACCGTACTGTCCTCCGCCCTCCTACTGATGAAGAGAACGTCCCCATGAAGCACTACGAAGGTCGTGACCGTACTGTCCTCCGCCCTCCTACTGCCGAAGAGAACGTCCCCATGAAGCACTACGCCCGTGACACCAACCCCGGTACCGTCTACGGCCAGCCTATCCGGAGATCTCCCCAGGGTATGCTCAAGATGCCCATTGTTCAAGCCGAGAAGCGCGGTCTTACTTCCCGGTCTGGCCAGGAAATCGAGCGTGCCTTGGAAAACCTTTCAAAGCGTGATGGCGAGGTCATCGAGATGAGTGTTGCTAACAGAAGTGACGTTTCGTATTATGTTCTGCGTAAGTAATCCCCCCTTGTGAAGGAAGTTGGTGAGGCGTTGTGGAGGTGTTGTGGGACCCGTGAGTACTGGATACCACGGGTCATTTATTATTTCTCTTCTTTTTTAATTCCCTTTCCCTACGGAGACGGGGAGCAGCAAGCTAGCAACCGCATACCAATTTTTTTAAGAAACGAATTATTCTGCTCTTACTTGTCTGTACCCCGTGCTCTTGTTCGTTCGCATCTGTTCATCCGTTCCGTCCCTTCTTCATTGTCCTCCGTTCCTATCATCAGTAACTTGTAAATCACCTGGTAAACCTGAAACATACTAACCGGAAATTTATCACGCACAGTCGACTTCGGAAGCCCTGCCCAGTCCATCTATGTCCAGATTGACACCGGTTCCTTTGAACTGTGGATTAACCCCGACTGCGACTCGGATACTTTATCCTCGGGTGATAAGACTTTTTGTGAGGCTGTCGGCTCTTATGATCCTTCGTCTTCGTCGACTTCCGCCGGTCCTCTTGGTACTGCTAACCTCAAGTACGGAATTGGTGCCGCCAATGTTTCCTACTACACTGATGACATTGCTGTTTCTTCCGCCTCAACCCTGTCTGGCGTGCAGTTCGGTGTTGCTTCAGCTTCAGAGGATCAGTTCTCGGGTATCATGGGTCTCGGCTATGGTAACGGTGACACTATTTCCTACAAGAACTTTGTTGATGAGCTTGCCGATCAGAACATCACTTCTACCCGTCTCTTCTCTCTCGGTCTCGGCGCCAAGACTAACACTGAGGGTGTTCTTCTCTTCGGTGGTGTTGATAAGTCCAAGTTTGAGGGTCCCCTCACTAAGCTGCCCATCATCCCCGCCGATGACTCGCCCGACGGTGTCCCTAGATACTGGGTCCAGATGGAGAACATCACCATCACCCCTCCCTCCGGCCAAGAGTCTGACGCCTACAACGGAACCAACATTCCCACCTTCTTGGACTCCGGTGCCACTCTGACTCTCTTGCCCCCCGCTGTTGCTGCCGAGATCGCTCTGGACTTTGGCGCAACTAACGTCTCGAGTAACGGCTTCTACTCGGTCGACTGTGAGACCGCCAAGGCTAACGGAACCATCAACTTTGCCTTTGAGGGCCTGCAGGTCCAGGTTCCTTACAAGGAGATGGTCCGTACCTTGTCTACCGACCCGCCTACGTGCTGGCTGGGTATCATCCCGTCTACCGAGTTCACTCTCCTCGGTGACACCTTCCTTCGTTCCGTCTATGCCGTTTTCGACGTCGAGAATGATGCTGCCTGGTTAGCTCCCTACTCCAACTGTGGTGAGGATCTCATGTCTGTTTCCAACGGCACTAACCTCGCCACTGTCACCGGTGCCTGCACCATCGCCGCCGCTACCATGGAGTTCCCCGCGTCAAGTGACCTTGCCACTATGACCGAAACCCCATCTACCCTCCCGGCTGCCGTCCTCATCAACTCCACCCCCACCTCGTCCTCGACGTCCACCTCCTCTACCACCGTCGAGACAACCGCCGAGGCAACATCCACCACTGCCGCCGTCACCGAGGGAGCTACCTCGGGAGCTGCCGTGTCAACTACCATTGCGGCTGCAACCACGACCGAGGCTAGCGTCACCGCCGCCTCAGTCTCAGCCGTGCAAACCGCGGGCTCTCCCCTTCTTAGAGTCCCTGGGTGTCTTATGGCTGTTGTTGTTTTCCTTTCATTCCTGTAGACTTGCTTTGTCCGTTCTCTGTCTTATTCCTTTCGTTCCCGGCGGGAAAACATACCCACTGGGCTGTAATTATCTGTTTCTTTTGTCGTTTGTCACTCGATACATAGTGCTACGTTTATATACCACATTTCCCCATCCCGGGAATTTTTCATGTCTATGCCTTTTAGATGGCTGCTTAATATACTGTACATACCTACATACCTACATACATACACATATATTTCTATTGCTCTTGTTGATGTTGCACAGTTTGTATCACGAGGGCTTACTAGGGTTTGTGATGAGTCAATGATGACGTCATTATGTAGTTGGGCTTAGGATTTGTGGATTCGTGAATTTGAGGATGCAGATATCGCGTTGTTATGCATTGTCTGGCGTGACTGGTGGGTTGATATATCAAACGAAAGAGAATTTAAAGTGCCAAGCAAAAAAACGAAAGAAAAAAAACTTTTATCGTTTGGGTATCATCACCAGCCTACTCGCTACTGTCACACAACATCAGTAGCCACCCGGGCATCTTCATTTTCTTTCATTTACGAACTTTCATTTTTGCAGCATGTTTATGTCGTCACAGCCGGCCGCTCTGACCACCCGTGCGTGTGGGAATCAACTACTCTAACTGGACTGCGGCTAGACTAGACTCGAGAGAACCTGGTGACAAGCTGGATCACCACCTTTGAAGAAGGTCTGTGCATAGTACGACGGGAATGGGTGGTGAGGATGGTTGGGATGTGGTCATCTGTCAGGGCAGGGCGGATGGCTTATCGTGAGGACATGTGTAGTTTACTTTGTGGGTTGGTGGTTTTGTGGGTGAGTGTGAATGTATGTATGTACACATGTATCTTGTAGACTCGTGGTACAAATGAACCCATTGCTTTGTGTGGCATACATATCTCTGTTAGATCTGACGTGCGGATGGGATACACCCTGTTGAATCTGTTGGTGTCAGGTTTTTTATTCGCCACTACTCACCGACTGATTTTGAAGTTCACATATCTATCTGTCCGAGTGGATAAAGAATCGTGTAGTCTATTCGTTATCATGGTCTATTGGAAACTTCCTAGGCCACATCCCTTTAAACTGCACCACCTACTTACGTATGCAATATCCGTTTCGAATTGAGTATAATATCATCCGTAATAATCATGGCGAAACGCACCGTGTAATGCCTTGAATGGAGAGACTTTGTGTGCGTACAGAAACATGTATGTATACCATCTGTTCGTATCAAACCAAGACATGCACATATCCATCCAAACTCTCCGAAAAACAAACCCTCCGAAAATAACATCGGCTCGGAAATATCTTTTCTTTCTTTGTCCATAGCCAGGTGATAACGACAAAACCCAAAACGACGTCATATCCTTCCAATGTGACGACGACGAATCTTCCCATGTAGCCTGAGCCCGGTCAAGCTGGTCGCACATATGTACATACACCGTGAGAATCCTTAGTTAACTAGGATGATCTTCCTCGGTCACAAAGGAGATTCCTCCTTGTTTTTTTTTTTTTTCACTTTTCTCGCCGACCCGACCGACCTTCCGGCCGAAAGAAATGTGATAACGTCTTTCATGAAACATTGAGCCCCTGATGTGGCCGTGTACATTTTGGGAAATGTCCCTCTTCTTGCGGCTTATAGGTGATGAAAAGTACAATGTATGGACATATACATACACAACAAAGGGTCTTGTGATTGACTTGCAGCTTACAGTCAGCCAGTCAGTCACCTATCAACACCATTAAAGTCTATAATTACATGGAACAAGCAAAGCCGATTTACCCAATTCTAATGCATATACCATGTCAGAGCCAGACAAACCTATTGATACCTTGATATCTCGGTAACGCAACAGCGTTGCAGTATCGTTCCCGCGTGGAGCGAGGAATGGTTGCCACCGGTATTTGAATGGTTGTGTTGCGGTGGTAGTGATGTGATATGTGACAAGGCTGGTACATGGACGTGAGAACTTGTTTAGCCGGAGTGGTTGTCTGTATAGTAAACCGTTGATTTGAAGATGCATTTATGACATGACTGGAACATATTAACCGGTTAAAGTCTTTGTTTTCTCAATATCATAAGCTGGGGTTGGAAATCTTAGAAATCCCCTTACTTGAGCCAAACTTCATGGTGCCGCCCGGATTCTATACACAGACACTATAGTTTGGACCCCTGGGTACCTTACGCATCTCAAATCGTGAATAATGGAAAACGCAGTAAGCCGGTGTCGACATGTTACAGTTACATCTGTTTTGGGGCAGGTCTGTCGGACTAGCTGGTCACGGTTATTCATTGGCTATAATACATTGCCCGGAGAGCGGGTACCATGGTATGTATCATGATAAGCCTTGATATTCTGTGAACAAGATGAATCCGACTTCCATCATTCATGAACTTCCAAGTCAACTATACACATCAAGTCCTGTGAACACATTCCCAAGAATCCTCCCTCTCCTTAGTTTTCACGATACCTTCCAATCCATCAATCAGCTCTATCAAGCGTAGCCCTTTCGTCCACATCTTTCGTCATTACTAGTCGCCAGCAGGGGTCCAGGTTCACGTCAGTCAGGCCCAAGCAAGCTCCAGACCGGCAACGATTGGCCGACTTTTGATCCGTGCGGATGGGCCGTGTATTGTAGTGATTGGGTTTTGTGATCTGTTGAGACGAGCACGAATAGTGTTGGACGATAGATTGATTGATTAGGCGGATAAGGGAATCTTTGGTTACGGTTTGTGATGAAGATACCATACATAGTGGTGGGTTTGAATCACATACTTGGTGATGGAATGGACGAACAAGTTCTGTGGGGAACATTGTTTCTGGAATGGGTGTTTCGGAATGTGGGCATCGTGAAGTATAGTCTTCACACCTGTGCACATTCAAATCTAAATCAAACCACAAGAGAATCCTCTACCCAAAGACCTATGTACATACACACAGTAACATTCAAATCAGCTCAGTCGTTTGAATGTGTCCAAACCCTCCCACCCTCATTTTCATCAACCAAAGCCTAGAACATCAGTACCTTGACATTATAACACAGATTGTCCATGTCTCACCATACCAAAACGGAGTCCCAAGGAAACGAACGGGACAATGCATATTCATGGCTGTTTTTTTTGTCTACGGCAAAGTACCGTTATGAAATGGATCGAGTGGCTTGGCAAGTTATATGTAGGTTGCCAGATTTACACTTATTTGCTACAATCAAAAACTAGAGTGAAATAAACTATTCCGAATGTACATACCTACATGCACAGTTACAAGCTTCAAACATGTTGCGTGACAAACGATCCGTCGGCCGTGAGCATGATTTGCACAAGAGGGCTTATTACACAGCCAAGCCAAGCGAGTAATGATATGTGCAGTTTGCTGAAACAATCCGAGCTGATCCCTTATGGCATCACAACTTAACGGGTAACCAACCGAGAACCATCAATTAATTCTAAGCCTTATCAGACCCATTATTCTCTAGGAATGTACACACTTCTCATCATACACTTATACATATCAAGCAGGTCCTGAAAACAAAAAGATCAGAAATCTACGTCAAGTGTGGATGAGCCCGGGCGGAATGGGAAGGCGGTTCCTGTTTATACTATCCGAGCTCAATTGTGCACGAGGAAGACGAGGACCGTCCGGATGTTTGGAGATATTAACGGCGGTCCTTGCAAAGTAGGAATGAACGAACTAATAGATGGGAGCCAAAGCTTAGAGGACCAAGTGATTGCATGAGCTCGGACTCTCTTTACATGTCAGTGGTTGCTTATCCCGATATCGATATCGATATCAATAGAAAGGTCGGCAGGTCGGCAGGTCAATCAGGTCAGATCAGGTCAGGTCGGATAATGCAACATCAACTACTGCGTGTGTGTGCGCGTGGGTTAGGTGTTGGAGGCGCATATGCAGAACACGGAACCGGGCGGGCTATAACGGAAGGGATGCATTCTAGATTGTTCAAAAGGGATCATTTGTAAACTGAGACTTGTCCCGGTATAATCCTAGCGTCATCTCAGTCAGCAGCCTGTGGACAAGATACCAAGACACAAGGCATAACGACAATCGGAATATCGCCGAAACGACGCCACATCGGCCGCGTCAGGCTTCTCGACAGAAACACTTTCCATGGGCTATATCCAGATCTATATCTATCAATCTTTCAGAAATCCAGATCAACATGTTCCGTCTATAATTGGCCGAGGGGCTGGGAAGGCTTAGGCTCGGTCTTGGGATCGGCAAACAGCTGGACAAACAAGATACTAGATAGATGCTTTGATTAGCTATGCATGAAAGATGTTGCGAATCCATGATTTTAGCCTCCTTCGATTGTTCACATGGCGTATAGGGTGTAGCGTGGTTTCTAGAGAACCTCCTGGATTGATTCTGAGGCTTTACATGCCAAAGAGTAGGAATGCTGTTGGGTTAGAAAGGATACCGTGCCGTCTCAGGTCGCCACACAGTACCGGGTTTTGACGGACCATGAACCAGAAACTTACCCGATAGGCCAGTTCTGTGGAGTTCAAGTATAAGGTACTTTGGGATGAATCAGTCGCCACAGTGTACGTCAGATGTGCCCCAGTGCCCTAAAATATTGAAACGGTTATAGGCCTTCCAGGTGTCATCCGGCGCTAGCTACAGGCGCCGTCCTTCCAATCCTACTAACTAATTATGGTGTAATACAACCATGGATTAGCCTATCTGGGAAGTGAAGCTTATGTATCTATATACAGGGGCTACAGCTGTTAACACCAGACATTCACAGCAGCTAATCCATTGCAGTCTACAAGGTTCTTGTTGAGGCTCGCATCTAGCCAATTTAGTGTGTACCACGTGTGTACAAACCTTTGAATTTCACAATTATGAAAGTCAATGCTCCCTAAAGGGCACGTTGCTGCTAAACTACTAAACTGCTGAAAAAAAAAGAGTGTCGCTTGATAGCCCTGTAGGCCTCCCTCGTTAACTCTCAACATCTGTCACTCGTCTCCCTCGTTCCCAACCTGCATTAATTGATCCGGGCGTCATGGCTTATCAACTTTGGCGAACCAGCTACCTACCTAGCTATCAGCTATGCATATGCATACTTTGGCGGGGCCTTGTAGACTGCCCCGCCATGAACCAGTATAATAAGGAAATCACCCCCAGTTTCCGCGCTCAAAAGAGCCATGACTTGCGAATGTTTACCTGTATCCATTGCTGCTTTGATGTACTCTTCCTTTGAAATCTTATCGTAGCCTTGTCATATCCACTTCTGATTCCGATCAACCTCATTTCTCGTCTTTGTCCATCTTCAACTAAACATCTGTCGTCTTGTCCGTTGCTAGAGCAGACTGCCCTTTTTGTCCTAATCTTCAGTCCACTTTCTCATACGACAGTAGACATAGCTTTGCCTGCCCCACCACACTGCCGCTGCAAAGTGCCCTTTTTACGGTTTATTTCAGTCTGTTGTTGCTCTTGTCGCTCGTCACAGCGCTTCTCAAGGCACGCAATCCTTTGATCTCGACTTGTGTGCTGCGAACGTGCGTCATTGCCCTTGCTCCTGCAACACTACCTACATTTCGCTATCTATCAAAACCTATATCACCTTGTCTTTCTACAATATACTTTCCCATCACCAACTCGGTTCCTGTACCGCTACACATAGAACTTGTTGCAGAACATCTCTCCGGCTTCTTCGACGTCCCACCACACAGCCCGCCAATGCTCTCGTCCGACTGTCGTTGGTCCAATTTCTGCATGGTATAGTCTCACCAACTATATCCTTTTCTTGGTACACTGCATCCAACCCATCCAACCTTTGAGTCGACCCACGTACGCCACTCAATATTCTATTCTCTATAGCACTGTGTGTATTATTCTAGTTCGCCACCTGGGCTAGCTTCTTTGCACTCCCAATTGTTGACTTGATGCTGATTCGCCACAGCCTACAGCTGTCTACGTCCGCTCCTACAGGGTGTAAATCGACTCGTGCATTCTAGCTTCCAGACCACACTATTTCGAGCCACGAGTTCTGTCTTGCCAAATAGCTCCATTGTATCTCCTTATCATCCCACAATCGCTCTCCCGTCCTCCCGAGTTTCCAATTGGAGCACATCTGTTGTCTCTGATCTAAGCCTAATCGCACCACGCCAACTACCAAGGAGTATACGTTCTTACTATTCCTCCATTACCAAGCTCAGGGAACCCTCTCGACTCGACTTGTCCCGTCACTCGCCACTTCAAGCACCATTACACAAGTGCCTTTTGCCCTGTGTCATAAGACAAATACCCATACTCCCGATCTACTTTAGGATATCTCGATCCGTCTCTTTCTTACAACTCGATTAAAGCAGCCAATTGTTTCATTGTTTCTTCAGCTCGTCAACTTGTCCTTACAAATAACATCTGCTTCAACTACTACACATATTTGAGCCACAGACTTGCTTCCACAAAACAAAAAAGGATTGGTTGTCCTCGCATAAACGACCACCACCATTGCCAAATACCAAGTCACTCGGATTGACCATGTCGCACCATAAGAATGAAGACCCTGCCGCAGGCGGCTCATTGAGTCCTGGCGCTGCTTCACCGCAGCAGGCTACCGAGAAGAGCACCACTACGGGTAAGTCGTGATCCCTTTACCACCGAAAGCCCATAATTGGACCTGTTTCGAGGAGCGGGGTGGTTGGCGCAAAGTTTCTATCTTTGATGACGTCGTCAGCCATGTTTGTCTGTGACCCCTGTCAGGGCCGGCCCCCCTTCGTGGCGGCGCCCGCATGCTTGCCAAGCGCCGTTAGTTGTTTTCGGTGGCAAACTTTCCGGGTATTATTTTGCTAACCTATCTGTCAATTGTTTGTTCCCGGCTTATAGTTCCTCCTCCGGTTGTTGGAATGCCAGCTCGTCCCACCGGCACACGCCATGCGCTCACAACTGGTCGTCCGACGTCCGTTAACAACGGTTCGTCGTCAACGGCCACGCCTGCGAACGCTTCGGCTGTTGTCGGGACTAAATCGACGCTTCCGTCTAAATCTGACAAGCCTCGTCCCCATGTTTGTGGTACTTGTGAGCGCTCGTTTGCCCGTTTGGAGCATCTGAAGCGCCATGAGCGCTCCCACACAAAAGAGAAACCTTTTGAATGCCCGCAGTGCCGGCGATGCTTCGCTCGGCGGGATTTGCTGCTGCGGCATCAACAAAAACTCCATCAAACATCTACCCCGAATCCACGGGCCCGTAATAGACGTGATAGCGCTGCAGCTGCGGCTCCTACTGCTGCCAGTAGAGTTCGTAAGAATAGCATTGCTGCTAGTCAAGTAACAGCAGCCAATCCTGCTAATGGTTCTTCGACTGCGTCGAATAATGGAAGACCCAAGCCACGCCCTCGTGCTAACACCATTAGTCATGTTGACATGAATGTTCAAAACATCCAGCATATGCTCCAACAGGTTCAACAGCAACAACCAAAACCGTTGCAAAAACAAATGCAAGTCGGTCAGCCTCTAGGGCATCAGAATGGAGCAATGACTCGGGTCGGCATTGGCCACGCCAGACATCCATCGCTGTCGGGCCTTCCGATGCACTTTGGTGGTTTTGGTGGCCTTGATATGGGCTTCGGTGGGGCTGGCACAACGATGATGGGTCGTAGTATTGCTGGCTTTGGTCGGTTGGATACACACAACATTGGGGTGAATACTTTTGAGGATGGCATGCGTACGGCGCCATTGATGCAGTTTGATTTTGATACTCACAACTTCTGGTTGCCCGCTGCAACGGGTGAACACACACACACAATCAACCC
Organism: Huntiella decipiens; assembly: GCA_003032515.1. Taxonomy (NCBI): domain Eukaryota; kingdom Fungi; phylum Ascomycota; class Sordariomycetes; order Microascales; family Ceratocystidaceae; genus Huntiella; species Huntiella decipiens. Next base: position 82,349 of record NETU01000526.1, read on the forward strand.
GGCAGCATTGCACGTTAATGAGTCTCCACAGACTTTGCCAGTTGAGTCGTTGTCCCCAATTCAAAATGGTAGGAAAGGATTAAAATTGTGTTTTTTGGGGGTCAGAAAGCGGGAGTGTTTCGTGCTAACATGGTTACAGAACTGTGGACAGATCCGCTTGAGCAGGACTTTTTGAATATGAACTCGAGCATTTTCAACACAGCGGCCAGTAGTCCTTCTGGTGCCAGCAATGGCAGTCTGGGATTTTCGGATTCGTTGCCCATTATCCCTAACAATGACCCGTTTTTGTTGGACGGCCCCGCTCATGGACCATTGGGAGTGAGCATGCACATGATACAGTCAAGTCTGAACGAAATGGCGCTCGAGTGTGGCGATCAAGCGTTCTCTGCGGAGACTGCAGCAACGATGTGGCCAGCCACATCTATGCCTGGTCACAATTTGAACATTGACAACAACTTCAACGAATTTCTGGTCGGTACCCCTCACGATGACGGTGTAGAGCAGACGATGGGTGTCGTAGACGTTGGCGCTGGCAGAGGTAGCGTTGGTGAAATCGGTATGACTAGTGGTGAAGTGATGGTGACGAGAGCAGGTGCGATAAATCAAACGGGCAATGGACTTGTTCATCGGCCTAGTATGACGTCGTTTCCAACTGCGCCAGCAGCTCTTCACTATGGGTCACCGAATATGATGGTTCCTATGACGAGTTCTATGATGGCTAGCCCTATGATGACTTCACAGATGTCGATGCCGTCGTTACAACAGCACTTCCAACAGGCTCAGCAGCAGCAGCAGCCGCAGCAGCAGCAAATGGCACAGCACGGTGTTAATGGTATGCAGTATGGTTTTGGACCAGTTACAACCATGGCCGGGATGCTTCCGCCGCGGCGACCTGTTGAGGGGCTAGGACGACGGCATTCAATTTCGATGAGTCATCCGGTTCGGCATTATTCTCGTCAGCCAGCATTCACGCCAGTACTTGGATTGTCAGAGTCTGAAGAATCGAAAAGAGACAGCAACGAAATGAAGATGCAATAATAACACTTTTATTCTGATGCAGGTCTACGGTAGTGGGTCAGAAAGCCCATGTTCGACAGAACTTGACACGCTCCAGTCCAGCGCGGCGCCTTCGTCTCCGGCTAGCTCACTAACGTCACACATGGACGGCGGAATAGTAGAGTTTTCTGGTCTTGAAGGGAGCTTTGACGATATGACTGATAGCATGGCAGGTGAGTGATGTTTGTGATGTTTTTCAATGATGCAAGTATTTGCTGACTCGAGAGATTCTTTGTATGTGTGCAGGGAGTGACACACAGTAGTGAGGCTGTTTACTGTTTGGTGACTTAGCTGTTGCTAAGATCTTCCAAGAGATTGTTGGGGACAATGTTTTGTCTATAAACACATACATGTCTGTGTAACATGGGAGGGGGGATATCAACTTGAGGATGGATTGAGCAATTTAGCACACGACTCTCGAGTTTTCGGGGAAAATTGATGGTACAAGATACAAGGCCATGCTATCTGTTACTCGGCGCCTATATACCATGGCAGTCGAGACCTCTTTGAATAAGAGACACGAAAGTGAACACAGCAGGTAGCAGTCCAGGTCGAGTTGACTCTGGATGATTTGGTCGGTGGCAGGAATCACAAACTATATAAAAAGACTAAGGACTGTTTTCCGGGTAAAAGCGGGAGAACAGTGTAGTTGGTCAAGTGGCCAGAGCTACATGTAAATATCTATAAAACATGGGTACTAGTCTGGTTGTCAAAATGAATAAAAAACATGAATATCAATATGATTGATTGGTGTTGATGTCAACGTCACGTGTGAGTGGTGATTGGGGTTTTACTGTTAGGGTGTTTTCACTAGATATAGTAAGATGAAGCTGTGATTTGGTGTTACGGTTGATGCTTAGTCAGAAGAAGTGGGGCGCTGATTTTTCGGGATGAGGTTTTGGCGTGGATTAAGGACGAGATAATGATGGATTGTAGTATTTACGAGACAATAACAAGTGTGTTTTGTTGTTGATTTCCATTAAGTTGTGAAGTCGACTTTTTTCTTTCGTTTTTCTAGACTTCTTTTGGAATCTTTAAGAGGTTGATAATTTAAAAATGGTTCAGCTTGTTGAAGTTGAAGACGAGCACTTCGTTGCTGATCAGATTGGGCCTGATGAGGAGGAGGATGATTACTCTGATACCGGTATGTACATGATATATTGTCAAGTCATGAAGATATCTAACGATTTTGTTCCTACACAGACAGCGACATCTCCACCGAATCCGACTACGATCCATCCTCCGAAACCCTCGGCGACCGCATCTACGCACTCCGCGACATTGTCCCGCCGACAGTCCGGGCACGGGTATCTGGCGTGGCTTCGAGAGGGTACGGGGCTATCACGGGGGCGGCGGGAGTTGCTGCCAAGGGACTTTGGGCTGTTAGTTCGGGGGTTATCTTCTTGGGAGTGCCGTTTGCGCTTTGTTGGATGGAGGAGCAGCAGGTTGTTGCTATGGAGCAGGAGATGCGCATGAGAGAGCAGGGGGATAGTTTGTTGAAGGGGGATGAAGCTTTGGGAGAGGTGGAGGGACAGAAGGTTGTGGTTTAGAGTTTTTGTATTTTTAGATGGGGGGGCCGCTAAGGGATGCGGATTGTATTTTTACTGAATGTATGTATACTTCACTCATGGTCAGGAAATGTATAAATGACGTCACTATTACCACAACTACAAAGAAAACAAATCGGTATCCCCAAAACAGCAAAACAAGACAAAAGAAAACGAAACGAGGAAAACAAAGAAAAAAAAAAGAAGATATCTACTGGCTCTGTCCCCATACTCCCCACGCAGCTTCCAAGGCACGAAGAACTACGCCTTGGCCAGATCTATCACCACATGCAATTTGCACGTTACTTCCTTCCACAAGTTCCAACCAGACACTATGCGGCAACTCCTGACAATCTACATCGGGGATATAAGGCTTCTTGAAGTCGGAAAGATGGAAGCGTTTAAGGCCCGCGCCGGCAAGTTTGGATTCTCCACCGCGCGAGGCGATGGGCGTGAGGATTAAGAAGCCGAGGTTATCGAGACCCATGGTACGGCGTTTCCAGAGGAGGTTATCGGGGAATTGGACGTTTACGTCGCCCATTATAGTGACTTCGGGCTCGCCGGTAGGTTTCAACTTGGGGCGGGTTTTCACGGCTGTGGGACCCAGGGCGGCGATGGATTCTTCTTGTACTGTGGGGGGGGCTGGTCTATCCTGTTTAGGGAGGTTACCGGCCCGGGTAGATGGGGGAGATGAGAAGCCGGAGGAAAGTCTCTGCATGAAACGGCCTGCCTTCCCGGGTCTTTTCTCCTCATCTATGCTTTCAGCGGGAGACTTTGGATCCTCTTTAGACACGGAAGAGCGTCGCGATCCAATTGATAAGCGACGAATAAGCCCCGGACTACCGGCGTTTCCATTCTGCGAGACGGAGGGCGGTCGTCCAGGTGATTGACTTCCTTCGTGGACGGAGCGACGACGGTCCTTGATGAAGTCCTTGACAACGGTTAGTGAGGAGCGGCGACGAGGCTTGGCTGGGGGGCTACAAGGGGTTTCTGGGAGCGTGGGGGAGGTTTCGATGGAGAGCGTGGGCGCTAACGGGGGGGACTTCTGGGAGGTGGGGGGACTCACCTCGGGGTCATCGTCACGGGACTCGCGGGGGGCGGGTGACGGG
>NETU01000527.1:1397-41465 GCA_003032515.1 Huntiella decipiens
TCTTTTTTGCTTTTTGTTGTTCCTGTTGTGGGAGTCTTTATATCTATCAGGGAACTTGGTCGTATTTATTAATCATCAAGAAGGGTATCACATATATGTCTGTCAACCCTAGCCCTACACTACCGCAACTCGGTATTCGCCATCATCGTTGTCGTTTGGGGAGGGGATGGTTACTGCGACGGGGTTGGTTCTATGGAGCCCGTGTGGGGATATCCGGGCGGTTTGTGGTTGATAAGGTGTTTTGTTTTATTTCTTTGTTTTGTTTTTTCTACTGTATCGGTTAGGGTTACCAATAAATCGGTGTTGGATAACGGGGTCTATATGGCCGTCTTTGGCCGTCTCCCGGCCTGAAAACACGGGCTTGGGCTTGCTAATAAGGTTTAAGCAGACTAAATCAAATGAAATCAAATCAATGTATTCGCCATCAACCCCGCACTGAAGTTGGGAGACAAAAGCGATTCTCAGCCACATGACTATGATAGCGGCACTCCACATCGGGCTCAGATGCCTAATGGTGGAATGAGTAGATATCAGAATAGTTGATCTGGTCTTTCTGTCGATCTGGAAGTTTTCTCATACAACAAGTGTTTTACATCAACTCTCTCGTGATCGTTACTATACTGCCTACAGCCCCATACCCCACATGTGACCCCCACTATCATGGCGGGAGGATCATTAAAATTACCCCACAATCAACAACGTCAAAAACATTGCTTTGGAGGTCTTGATAATTCCACCGGAAACCACACAGATCCTTCACTCCCTTCAACTATCAAACGGGTGCGCGGCGATCTAAGTTGGCTTCGGTGGCCTGTTAGCATGCGTTGATGCAATGTCTCCGATCAACATGACCTCGTTTAACTACGGCACGTTACGGCCCATTTTAGAGATCATTCAAAGTCGCCTGCCCAAATGTCAAGCTGACTCCACTGGCCTCATTAGCCGTCGTCGACATTGATTACGGTACTTCGTTCCCTACCATGAATCCACTTTCAATCGTCTGACCGCTTAGTAAACCCAGCCAAATTGACGGCAGGTACTATCTGTTATATAGTGATTCATCACTTCTATTTTCAACAAACGAGTCTCTGTGATGTAGCTGTTAGGGAGCTACCCTGGCTGATAGAAGACAAAACTTTAGTCGGTTCGAATCCGGCCGCGGGCTCAAAAGACCCTTCCCAACAAGGCCTGAAATCTCTTTTTGATATTTTTTTGGTTATTTCTCTAATCGAAGTCTTGGTGGATGGAGAGGCTTTGTATATTTCTTGATATCTGGGTTCATTTTATCTTAGCAACTTTTTGAATGCGAAGGTCACTATATCCTTCAACCCACTGCGTGAAAACACGGTACCCTGCGTCCCGGGACTCCATGGCATGTTCCTGACACTATACAGGAACAACGAAATGACAAAGGTCATATACTACTGTGCCTTTGAGAAGAGCTATACGAGAGCTTAGAACCTACATTCACTTGGCCGCTCTGGATCATTGGCATTTGATCGACTAAACTAAATGGCTCAAACCATGACGAGACAGCATGACTGGTTCCTAGAATTTGAAGGTACCACTGCGTTTGTACGCTGGCTGCATATGCTCATTTGATGATAGATCTCCACGACAATGAACCCGTCATGATCAGAAAGCTTGAATACCGTGGACGACTTACCCCTTAACACTTGACGCCGTTCAACTATCACGGTCGCTCCAAGAAAGAAGAGAGAAAAGGTGCACTGAATAGTTGTATCCACAACGAAAAAGACGGCACTGTCTTGTGGAAGTGCACTACTCAAAGGAACCATGCCCTATCGATCAAGGTGTTAAACCTTCCGTAGTGCTAACCCGCGTTACGTTTGATACGGTGATGAAGAAATTGAGGTATACATTTATTCATAGACGACATAACGTTCAATTGAACTTACTTGACAACTACCGTTCCCAATTGCTACCATCCCAAACATTGTCCCGTCCAATAGCCTTCCACATGTATCGACTATGTCTACCTTTTGTCCCTCCAGAACAGAAAAACTCATCAAGCTCCCGCTATGAACCATCCCTTGTCCAATTGAACCCAACAGCTGATCAACACAGTGAGCTTCCCCATCCACCGTCGGTCCCCCCTAAAAAGGATACAACACAAACACCAAAACTAGAATGAAGACCGGATCAAACGCCGTGCTTGCTTGGTCCGTCGGTAGTCCACCCAGACTTCATTGCTCACGAGCGGGCCCCCGTGTTTCTGTTAGATGTATCTGCTTGGGGCTGCGGGGAATATTTGGCTCTCCAGCCGCAACGAAGGCAGGAGAACCTGGTAATTGGTGCGAGGGGGGCAGTGGTCGCTCCGGCGTTGCCGGTGGAAGGAGCGGCCTGTTGCTCGTCGCGAGATTGTGCCCTGCAACCACATGACGGGCAATAGAATATCACGATGGGATCCAGGTTGCTAGTACTGGACTGGGTGTTGGCAGCTGCGTTTCCGCCGGCGGAAGGTCGGTTGTTGGTTGAGGGCTGTTGAGCGTCGGCAGCTGGTTGAATTCGGTCATTGTATTGGCTGTCGGGCAGGTAGGTAGGTCGGAACCGACCGGCGCCTGCAGGGTCCACACCCACGTAGGCCGGAAACCCATCGTGGTGGCTCCAGGGAGAGTACGTGACGCCAAAAGGGCCAGCGTAGTGTCCCATCATAGGATGGTGATGATGACTTGAAATTACATGACAGCCGGAATGGTCACTGGTGCTCGTAGAGCGGCGTCTAGAACGACGGCATCTGTGACTACCGGTAGTACGGCCAGATGAACACTCATGGTGTCCACAAGAACAGACAGAAACGGTGAACCAAGGCATGGTTACGATTTGAAAGGTACTATTGAATCACAATCTGTATGGTATTAGTTTTACAATCACAAACGACATTGTTGATTAAATACTCACAAACTCCAACGAAAAATAGACAGCTAGCTTCCGTATGATGAAAACTAGACAGAGCAAGTCGTGGTCGATGGAAAAGAAGAAGAGAAAAAGAATGGAAGATGGCCGCGACAGAAGGCAGCCTTTTATGTCCAAAATTTGAAAGGTGGGCCTTGTCTGTACGCAGGTTCCTACCTTCTCTAGATAAGTCACCACATCTTTGTATTTTTGTGTGCTCACTGCCTTGTAGTCCACAAATTAGGGCTAACTTCTGAGTTCTTTCTACTTTCAAGGCATTCAGTGATCACATAAAGTGTCTGGGAAGTTACGTGAGAACAACAGGTACCTATCGTAGAGGCCTTGGATAATGTACAGCCGGCCACATCCGGAGTACTCGGTCATTTGTATTCAAAATCGAGGGTGCAACATTTGGACAACAGATTTTATGGATAAATCAAATATGGTAGAACATTTAGAGGCTTTGAAAGAAATGCCGATTCTCATGTGAATGTACAATCGACCTTATAGTGTTCTAGCTAATGGAGGAGGCTAAATGTCCGAACATGGAATGCATGACGTCACATGGAACCCTATGATGATCGCCAACCCTAACAAATGACCTGTTCCATAGATTAAGCCACAGCAATTGTGGCGAACATAACCATCAGTGGCAGCAAGATCAAATAGATGACCACGAAACGTTGTGGTAATCCAGACACTACAGAGTTTATTGGCCACCCGATTATTTGAAGACAATTTTGCCCTATAGGCTAATATGACTACCTTAGTGTGATATAAGCACGCAGCTGCAGAAACCAAGAAATTACCCAATTGGGAAGTGACCAGGGAAGTGTGCTAGTCATCAAACTTTCATTGCCACCGGTGAAAAAGAAATCAGAGATGGATTGTGTGTGATCAACTGCCGTCATGTATCTGTCATTATCTAATTAGTATAGCGAATAAGTGTCTTGTTTATGTGGAGTCTATTGAAGAATCATTGGGCTTGATGGCATATGGGGAGTAGGCAGTTATGCCGACCATAATTGATCAAGTGGTGAACCCTAGCCTAACCCTTCCTAAGTGAGGATTGCCCTAGAACTCTACATCGATAGTGGTGATGATGCAGGCCTACCGCTTTTCAGATTAGCTGCCAAGGCGCTACATTGCGCCTCGGCTATTGTGAAGAGACTCACCATTGTCCGTTATCCGCAACTTGGGACCCACACTCTTTCACTACAACCTCTAAATATTACTCGCAAGTATCAGAGCCTCAACTGAGATATCTACCGTGGACTGTTGAGCGGGAAAGGCTACCCTCTCCGGCTGTCGTTGGTAACAGTCTTGTTCTTGTTCTTGTTCTGCATCCCGAACATATGTTATTCATTTCAGCCATATTGTAAGGTACTAAATTCTATTAATTACTCGATCCGTTTGTCCATATTAGCCATTTAATATCAAGTGTTTTCTCATGCCATCGATCTCTCGGCTGTTAGCCTTCATTCGCGACAACGCTGCGATTGCTTCATCTCGACAGATAGTTTTGTCTTCGACTGTATTCGCCAATCCTCCACCGTTTTACTGTTCGATGACCTCATACATGTGTTGCCCTGCTACCATTGGGTTTGCGCTTTGTTCTTTTGGGTTTATAATCCGTCGGCAATCGACTGTGTTTCATATAGACGAGTAGGAAACAACGTCGATTTACCAAGATTATCCTTGGCGCCGGATGAGCTAAAGCATCAGCGGACTCGATATCAAGTCTTAATCAGAGCGCCGCTCGGCATAGTTTTGGTCGACGTTCTCTGAAGGCTACTGTGGCCTCACTACTGAAACATACATAAACTGAGACATCAAGGCGTGTCTTATTAACGGCTATACCAATACTCAACAGCGAACAACATTCCCCCCCATGACATAAGGCAACGTGCTCTGGTCATTATGTATTGTTGCGATAACATGGGCGCGATGACGGAAGTACTTCGCAGCAGGCAACTCAAAGGTTACCTCTGTGAACTCTCTATTGAACTCCGTCAAGTCGGTTAATTGAGCATTCTCAATTACCTGGAAATCACAGTACAAAACCATCAACGACCCAATATCAGGCCACTCTTGAATCCCATTGTTTCTGCACCGAATAACCACCCGGGTAGTCAAAGTGGGCACCGGGTCAAGAGCAACCATGTAGGCGGGCGGGGCGTACGAAAGATCCCACGGCATTACGGCAATCTGGACTGTGGCGTCAGACGTCTGTTGGAATTCGGCGTACCGGGAGCTTTGTGTGAAGCTTAGGTCGATTATGGCGACTTGGGCCCAACGGGAAAGTGTTTCGATAGAACCGGCGGTGGCCCGTGGGTCAGCGGTATCGAGAGTTTTGTCGTGGGATGTCGAGAATGCTCTATTTTCTGTTTGTGCGGCCATGTCCTCTTCATCAGAACTCTCCTGTTTAGTGTAGACGTTTCCATTCCCCGAAGTGAGACCGTTTGCCTTGACTTTGCCGGTATCATGAACCTCGGTGTCCCCTTCAATCTCAGTCTCGCCATCGACATCATACTGCTGGTCTAGCTCTATATCTGCAGTGATGACGCCGTCCGCTCCAACTCTATGCCGTCCAAGAATCATATCCTCTTCAACAGCCTCATCCTGGAAGGGAACTTCAGTTTCGACAGCAAAGTCATTCTCAGGGCCCACTACTTGATCATCAACAGCCTTCCTCTCCAGCGGTCCCAGTAAATACTTCTCTCCAGGCTCCCTAATTGACCCGGCCACCAAGTACCCTCTCATCCGAAGTACTTGCCTTCCATCTTGCAACAATATGACTTTGGAATACTCAATGGCAAACACGACGTCCTTTTCCGTCCAATTACGCTTGTGTAAGGGAAGTTTGGAGAGAAACGAGTGGATCAAGGGATATCCAACTCCAGTGTCCTTGTCTACCTCAAAATACGGAATGAAGTTTGGGCATTTCTTGAGCGCGCTGGACATCTGCTGGTCCATCCATCCGGTGGTTTGGCTCCACTGCAGAGCCTCGTGTTCATACAATGGCAGCGTTGTGCCTTCTTTGCCGGCGGATTTTATTACCCCCAACTTGGTTTGATATTTTGCCGCCAATATCTGGGCAATCTTTTTGAACCCATCTTCTCTGTCTGGCGTAGCAGTGTTGGAAACAACAATGGCAATTGGCAACCTAGTGCTCAAAAGGGCATCCAGCTGATGGGTAGCATCACGGATGTTGCTGTTTTTCATCAGGCAGAAAAGTATAACATGGGACTGCCATCCCAGGACCTGTTGCAACACCTGTCTTGTGGTCGGTGCATGACCAATATCTGTGATCACAGCAAGTCGTCCATTTGGGCCTATAAGATGCTCGAGGTCACGATATTTGTAGTGGTAGCTTGAGTTGGTAGAGTTGAAGTAGTGCCCTCCAACATACCCAACCAGTGATTGCTTGAACCCGATATTTCTAAAGTCTGCCTTTGGCTCGATCACGTGAGCTCCCGCCGCATTCTAATCCGCGGAAACCGCAGAACGCGCCAACGCATTCCCCACTGTCGACTTTCCGCCTTGATTCAGTCCGGCAAGAGCAACTCTCATATGCGGTGGAGACGGTAGATATCCAGTACTCATCCCGTTGCACTCGGGGGAAACCTTAAGCTCACACACCCAGAGAAGGGGCTCTGAGGGGTCAGCAGTCGGACCTATCGGAAGCCTCCAGGTGAAGTGGGCAGACAGGGCGCAGCCTAATGTAGAAGCTGCCCACGAAAGAATAAGGATGTTGTAATTCAACATCTCCTGGGTGACACCTTTGATAGTCCCGTCCTTTTCGAGCCCGATGTAATAGATTGTGGACATCTTAGCCGCGAGAATAACCGGACAGAGGTATGCATCCTCAAACCGATATTCAATGTTAGGATAATAGTCAGGCTCGAATTCAGTGAAGGAAAGCGTAGCCGGGTCTCTAGGGAGGGTGGAGGTTTCCGTCAACCGATGGTACATGGCCCTAATGACGTTATACAGCTTAGTGAGTTCATTCTTGTCGGCTGGCTCCGAGGGATATCTGTCGTGTTCACCGGTGGGTGTGTGGAAAGACAAGTCGACGACATATTCCACCCCTTTACCGGATGCTTCGGGACTAAACTTGTTTTTCTGTTTTGGATTTTGCGGGTTTGGAGGGCCGGGCCAGTTCGGGGGAACGGCACGGATAATCTCAAATGGGGTGTGCCATGACATTGTAGACGACGAAAGGGCTTGATAACTCGAAAGATGGATTATTGACTGAAAAATTGAGTTGTCTTTGAAATCTTGAGGGAGTGATGAAAGTGGTATCTAACGGTGAGACGTCCAATGTTAAGAAATGATATTTCAGAGGGCCTTTTATGTGCGTTGTGTTAATCTTACATCTGGATGTTCGTGTCAGGAACTTATGGCGTAGGACATGTAGTTTGGGTTTCCAAATTCGGAGACGTACACTTGGATGTACCACTGGTACGATACAATCGTTCCATTGGATGAAAGGATATCGTATTGCCCATTGATTGTCGCCGGGGTGGTCCAGTGCCACGGTAACTCATATCTGTCTAAGGAGAACACATCCTAACACGAGACGAAAAGGTCAAAAGGGAGAATTGAAGATATTCGAGGACAGTTCGCCCAAGTTACACACGCGATGTGGCTATATACGGAGGCCTGAACAGTACAGAACGAGAGTCTAGAGTTCCCCTCTGTTTCCTATTAACAACACCAGACTAATACTCCCGATCCTACCGTTGCCCAGTCAGTCAAGCCAGAATGAACCTACTTCTCGCAGACCCGAACTCACATATAATGTTTCAGAGGACCGCCAGCCCGGATAATCGCCATCTCGCGAGCGGTATAGCCCAGGATCTTAGAAACTCTCACGGTGGTCGTTCAAATGTGATGTTTAATCTCAAATTTATTTTCATTGGTCTGAAATCCTCCGTTGAGATATGTTTTGGTTCGCGCTTTCTAATCGCTTGCCAAGGATAGAATCATATCAACTAGATGAAACTAAACTACAGTCAACCCGAGGAGCATGTAATAGTGACCTTTCACAAAGCATCGAAGAACCCGCGTTATCCTCCTTTGAGGCTTCCCTTGTGACTATATGAGGAGCCTATGAATCGAGAATGGAACTCCTCAACTCGCTGCAGCCTCTAAACGGACTCCACTCGCTTCCCGGCGCTGTCCAAGACTACTTGCATGTCAGTCGGATTATAATGAAATTTGAAGCCACAGCTCTGGTGCCGTCCACTGAACACAAAGAATCTTTCAGGAGAAACTGGTCATCCAAAGCGAAAGCCTGACCAATGACAAGCAAAGTAAAGACTATTCATTACCCAGTGCTTCAGAAACGATATTATTGTACCACACGTTGGATCCGCTATAGTTTCACAAAGCCACTGAGTAGGCTAGAAGACGCCGCAACCATCATTCCGTGGCAATGGAGTGAAGTTTCGGTCTTCTCAGTTACGCGTCACAATGGGAATGACACAGAGCTATAGTCATACAAAGGACCTCTATAGGAGGTATTTTAACATGTTGATAGGGGAAGTAGTTTCGTCATAAGTCGTCAAATTCAGACACACTTGAAACCCCCCTTTAGTTTGAGCATTACACTGGTTCGGTTTTCATATCGGGTAACTTAGTGACTTTGCAGTACCCAAAGTCAAGGAAAGTCGTGTAGGTGAAGAACACAACTTAAATCGTGGCCTTCTTTTCACATATTGAGTACAAGTTCGGTGTCCGTGTTTAACTCTAACGACGCGAACAATCAGGTGGAAACATGCATTGTAGCTTCACATGATTGATCATCAGCGAGGGTTAGTGTCAAAGATTCTACCAACTGTATTGCAGATGCACCTCGTCAAAATGTTGTAGTATTCATGTGGCGTACATAGAGCAATTACACAGTTTCACTGGTGGGTCTCCGAAAGATTGAATGAATAAAATATTAATGAAGCTTAGATACCTCCTCATAGCCAGTCTCTAACAAGGTGATACACCCACAGCCAACCAACCACATATAACCGGGAACCGCATGGGAGCCCCGAGCAGAAACGTGACACAACAGATTTCATCCAACTCCCCCCGGCCGCTACCCTCTCGATGCCCTCACGTTGGGTTTTCATTGCATCCGGTTCATAACTGAACACAATCAGTCCTCAGTCTGCTTCGATGAAATGTGGGCAGCCTGGTCAAAGGCAAGATTCCGGGTATATTGCAGTGGCGACCCTGTTAAGTCGAACTAAGGATCACTGCCATTATTATTTTGGCCCCTCTGACGGTCAACGCCAGCTTGATCATCACCGCCAACACGAACAAAACCACTCCTAGATGAGCTTGAAAAAACAGGAAGGGCGAGACCGCCATTGTTGCCATTGCTATGGCCATTGTTGGTGCCCTCAGATGACGCCCCGATGTTGGGGGGTGGGGGTCGGCTGAACCCTAGGGCAAGGCGGGGTATAAAGTTCGATTGCCTATGAATTGGCCCGATAGTAAAGGGGTTGGAAGAACGCAGGAACGTCAAAGTCACTCTGTGGCGACTGTCCATGGCTCCTGGTCCCCCAGTGTCCCCCGCGTGGCCACGGTTCCCAGAGGGGTGGGAGCCCACATGCCGATGTAAATGATGTTGGGTATCATATTGGGGACGGGGCCGATTCGACAGCGGACGGGCGGCAAACCGACCATGGCTGTGACGGCAGTAGCAAATATGGAGGGCCCCGCGGTCCGGGCGGCCAAAGCGCGAGTGGTAAGAACGCCAGTTACGACGGATAGCACTGTGGACACGAGGCTCCCGGGGTAGTGAGCGGCGAGGACTGAAGTTGCGGTTGCTGAGGCGGGTATAGTGGGAAACCGATTCAGAGTCACTCAACTCATCGGCGGGGCAATCGGCATCGCTGCAAGGGCAACGCTGGCTCTGTGTCCAACTCATTGCGAGAAATGGCGAGAATGACTAGAGTTTATCTATTAGTATCATGCATCCACATAATGAATGACCTCGATCCAGCACTCACGTGAAGCAAAAGCAAACGTTTGATGGCAAAAACCAGATGGAAATATAAGAGTATGTCTGTTTCGCTGAAAAGGAGAGAAGAAAACAGCAGAGTGTGCCATAGTGACGAGGCTGCGTTGAGTGGGTAAGTGGTAAAAATTGCTTCCAAATCTATGCAAGTGACTACGTTGGTGCCTTCCTGATTTAACCATGTTGACAGGTTATCAAATTTATGTATGCTCTGTCGGTTTGTGTGATGCTATTGCGGCTAAACTCAAGGTCCTGAGAGATTCTAGTATTCAGTGTTCTCAGCAATTATTCATTACAATCTATGTATGTGAGTGCATGCCACGCCCAGTGCAAACGGATGGGGCGGTCGTAGAGGCAAGTTTCAAGTATGTCCTATTTGGAACGGTCATGTCACCCGCAGAAGGATATCATGAATCACCATGGACATGTTGAGTCGACACAGACCTAGAGTACATTGGATATGTGATTTGCCTAGACACAATGCATAGCCGGCAACATAGCAGTGTAATCACTTGATGCACCCACCGACATGTCCTAGGATCGAACGCGCCAGACATTATATAACCCTATCTCTGTTACGACCCTAGGGTTCACCCTGTAACAATCTCCAAAACATGAAAACCTGCATTATATTCTGTTTATTTCAAAGATTTTCCTCCCTTAACGCATATACATACTTGTTTAGTGTCTAGTATTCCGCGACTATTCCCAGGGAATATAGTGTGAAGGTCATGTGCCCCGGTAGTACCAAAAGACCTCACGACATTGGTCGAGGTTTACACTGACGATGGTAGTGCCGTTTTAGGTAACAACCCCGGACACTTGCCACGTCCAAGGAAACAAAGAACAGACAAAAAGCCCAGAACGTGAATATAGCAATCAAAGTCTACTTAGGTTTTTGCTTGTTAAGTACTGTTATTATATTTGTTGTATTTCCCTGTATACGAGTGAGCTCTCTAGCCTTCTGCTCCTCTGTTACTCGTCTTGTTCATTCTTCACCGTTAGAGAGAACAACGACGACACTGCTTTTCGTTTCTCCGCGCACTTCATAGAACCAAGTCCCGAGACTTTTCACCCTACAAAGGTGTTCATTACCGCTGTACCTTTGTACTATTTTTTCTCGCCATGATTGTAATCTTGGCTTCATTCCCCCGATTCGCTGACGATGCCATGGACCTCACCAAACGACAAGTGCGCCTCCTACGACAGGCGCTTTTCAAACCCAGAAAGAATCAGCGCCAGAATCCTGTCGTTGTTTGTGTGGTTCGGGTGCTAAATGGTGGGTTTATTGGGCTACAAATGGCCAGCCGAGAGCCTTTTGGAGACGCACAGCCATACCTATGCCATGATACCCTATAACCCAGCTCACATCGTCTCGGCCGTGGCTGGCCTGTCCCAGTCTCAACAACTGACTCGCAAGCGTCACGTGATTTCAAGTCAACGCAGTGGTTTGGTGCAGTAAATTCTTATCAATGGTTGGCCTGCACAGGATGCCATTTTGTTTACGTTTCATCTTGAGTTGGAGGGCCAGCTTCATGGTGAGATGTCCCAAGTCGCCCATGTTTGATCCCATCTCGCACATTTTCTAACTATCTGCCGTAGTTTTCATTCGTTTCGAGTTTGCCTCTGGATTGCCAAATTCCCAATCTTGGGTCCTACAAATACCTCGACAACACTTCATCTAGCCTTTTTGTGCAAAATGAGGCCGATCCCCATGTCAACTTCCAAACAGTGAACCGGTCCAAACAAACGCGGCATATCACCCGCGATTCCAGGTCGAAGAAAGACATATCCAGTCCCCTAAAAGTCGCATCGTTTACTTGAGATTATGCGATTTCAACATGCCACATTCGCTATGATTCAATTTGTAAAGTTGGATGTTAAAGATTTGGATTCTTATCGAGTCACAACGCCGGATATGCTATTGCGTGGCATGGGGTGTTTTGTTTTCGGTCATGTTTATTCTCTGGACTAGAATTTAGTTCTTTGGTGAAATGGATCTTGACGTGATGTTCGAGTTCAATAGATATGTTTGCAGCAAGATGTATCACACTACAGAATAGTGTTCAAATATGGTGATCACCGTAAATATCAGAAGACGGAGAAGGCCTCAAACGTACATACAAAACTAGCGGTCGATAGTAGGGTTAGGACTCTGCTCGTGTCAAGCACTAGGGTCGGCGCATCACGTGACCGCAACATATACACTGGCCGGTAGGCTGTTGTGAAGGTATTTTGGAGTGTACAACGATCAGGTGGCATATGAACCCTCTTGGTTTTTGTTCTCGTTTCAATATCGAAGCGCGCCGGGACAACACCATTAAACCCTCCTTCAAGATAACTAACCCTGAGTTGGCTAAGAACACAGAGTTACCGACAGAAGCTCCTGGTGGTCACCTCCAGGCAGAAGAGTCACTTCACTGACTTCGAGGCTAGCTGGGTCATTCTTCTCAGTGTAACAGCAGTTGCAACATTTTCTCTCTGTATTCCATTTTCCGCCCCGGTAGGAGGGGCGGTACGGGGGGGGGGTCTGCTGATTTATCATTCAGTTATGGCTTGTGATTTGTCAACGTCAAACCGGCCAACTCAATATAGCATCTAGGATCTTTCCATGTTGACAGTGGAAGGTGTTTGTTTGGGTACTGACGCCTGCCAAACTCAGTCACTGCAATACCGCTTCTGACCGAATGAAAGATAAATAAAGTAGTTCCTACTGGAAGCATAAATGCTGTTAGGGAATCCACTAGTTGACTGGAAAGAACACTTGCCCAGAGCCATGTATACTTACTTACTGATCAGTCTCTCCAGAACAAGACCTTTGGGCTAGATCGGCATTGAGAAGGAAACCTTGGAAAACGTTCCCATGTATCAGAAATTGGAAAGTGTTGTTTAATTGTCTCTTCCACGGACTGTCAACATACGTAGTCATTGCTGGTTAGTGAGAGAAGTGTATTCATATCTAAGTATCTGTTCATCAGTCCAGGATAAAAGTGATGGTAATTCCTGCTGTAGACTACAAGGTTCACTCAGGTAGGTAGGTACCTGACATGGGCACCTACTCCATACTATGTTTATGTGATTCGTTTCAAGGCTAAAAGTAGTCTACAACCCAGGATTTTGTTCTTGTTTACTATTCCATTCCAAACCTTTGAGGATCACAGCTCAACACCTTTCTTTCGATCAAAATCAAAATAGTCCAAGATGCTTTCCTGTCCACCATATGGTCTGCCTACCTCTATCACAGACAAAGTGCCTAGAGAGGACATTCTCCACTTCCTGAGCACAAAGTCCGATCCACTCTCGTAAGTGAAGATACTGTTCCTGCCTGGGAACCCTGCCTTGCCTCATACTAATGCAATCACGTGTGGAACAGCGTGGATGAGTTTATCAGACGCGGGTGGAATACCCTGGAGGAGTTTATCGAGTGCCAAAGACATATAATCGGACCCGATGGCCGATTCACAAACTATGACAACCGCGCGCAGGCTTTGAGGTGGCAAGTCTGGAGGGACCGCCTTCGGGCCGATAGTCTAGAGCGCCGGAGAAGTTTGCAAGAGGCGCAAGTAGCCGAGATGCTGCGCGACCTGCGCAGTCATGAATCGGGTTAAGAAGAAACAACGGAATGTGTCATAGGTGGGATTGACCTGGGCCTGGATTACTCTGCAAGCTCACATGCCAACTCAACAAATGCCTGGAATTTTAACGACAAAATCATCACTTGACGAATCCCTTTGTCCAATCACATTGTCGACCACTCACCGGGACGTTGCTATTACACCGCCAACACACACCATTACCGTCGGGATCATGTGCATTGTCGGCATTGTTGTCATGGTCAATGTTATAATTGTTTACCATCTTTTCACTCAAAATCCTGGGACATTCCTGCTAAACCGGTTACTCACTTACACACAAATTCTATTAAATTACCTTCAACCAAAATCCTCTTATTCAATTGATGATGTTGATTCCTGTCGTATAAACATAGTCTCACCTCTGATGCAACAAATTTTGCCGCGGTCTGATACCACTAGGGTGAAGTATGTATTACGTATAACTTCAATCTATCGATGGATTGATGCATCCAGCTATACCTAAATTCAACACATTTACGCTGAAGTTGACATATCTCCTAGTTTCTCGGTAAATACCACATGGAACGTTACTCCGGTCTGACTGCGATAAAGAGTCCCATAATCGCACTAAGTGTAGCCGCCAGACCATATGAGTGGATAAGGTGTTCCCAGCACTGAGAGGAGATAGACGCATACATGGGAAAGGTTAAGATGCCAATTAAAGTTGAGCCTTTCTTACCGCCGGTATCAGCACTGTCTCCGAGCCTCTGTAGGTTCATCACTTCATCTGCTAATTCGCATGAGGGTGTCTGTGGATACTATTGTCTACATACAAAGGGCGTATTTCTTAGGCGGCCTTGGCGGGGCGCTTGATCTCAAGTATCAAGGAGGTCAAGAGGATCAACATAAGTAAGTCTCCACTTGAATCTGAAATTCTAATTTTAAACACAGCGCTATAGTTGCCATTCTTTCTACATGGCCGGAACATCGGCATTTCCAGCCAGGGCACCCGTGGGACTCTCATGGTCAACGCGTACGAGTTGGTGACGGACTGGAAGGCATCAGCATACCACTGCGCCAAAAAGAAGTGGAACCTGTGGATTTTGTTACTAGTGCTGTGCTATCTTGGTCTATATAGGAGGCAATTCCTATATAGTGAGAAACGAACACTTGGTGAGCAGTCATCAGACAGGGCAGAGGCTGACAGTGGGATCCAACAAACCCAACCGGTGACAACACGACAGATTAACACAACAAGCCAGTAACCTTGGTCAAACAACCTCGTATCCAAACGCCGCGGGGCCACGTTAGTCTGGGCATGAGCGACTGTTCTAAGTTAGCTATTGTGTTTATAAACCTTTAATATGGAGGGCAACTTGGCTACTAGTATCTGGCGTGGTTCAGGCAATCTAGCTGCGCCCACAAGAGAGACAGAAACGATGCACCAGATGAAGGTATATATAGAGAAAGGGACGAGACCATTTTGTAGGCAGCGTACCACCCAAATGAAGCGTGCACGATAAGTCAAGTCGCGGAATCCTCCACAGTATCCACCGGCATCACGAGTTACCTTAATTTTTGAAAATACAAAATTCTCTTCATAAACGAGAAGGCTTGGTATGGAGTTGGCTACTTCATCACTATTTTTAACCTTTATGACCCGGAGTTTCTTACCGACAATTCTGTCTCTTGTAACATGGGTCCCAGCAATATTCTATCCGCGGATATAAACAGCGGGTCCACGTTCCGACTATAAAGCACACTTTCTTCATGGAATCCTGTAGCTAGTGATTATCACAAGCATCCCCCTCCAGGAAGCCACTTGCCAGAGAGTTACGATGAAGACCCTAGGAGACTCGGGGGACTAAGGGCTTAGTACCGCTGGCTGCCTTGACCACCGTTAGTCAATCCAGCCTGGTTGTCTGACGAGTGACTCCCAGTGTTGTTTCTAGAGTCGTTGGCGTTGGTCCCTCCGGTGTCGCTGTCGGAAGCACCGACCTGTTCCTCAACTTTAGAACTGGATTGGAGTAACCAGTCCCCGTTTTACATCCCTCTCCCCCCGCGACCCGGGTAGAGGGCCATGGTGATGAGCCCATAGTTGGTATTGTAGTATTGAGGGGGAGCAGCAAGGCTTCCAGAAATGTGGCCACTGACTGGGCGGCTCTCCGAACCAGCGGCTGACTCGCGTAGGCGGCTATAAGGGCAGCCAGAAAAGTGGACGTGAGGATGGGTGTAGAATCCGTGTCGCTGTCGGAGGAGCTGCAGACGGGGAACTCAGAACGTTCTGGATCGACCTCATGATCCGGTTCGACGGAGTCAGACGAATCAACAGAGAGATGCGAGTGAGTCGGCAGATCAACCACCCGATCAGAGGCAGGGGGTGATCCCACCGGAGACAGCACAGTATCGAGTGTCCCGGACAAAGTTTGGTTGGTAGCAAGCCCTCCCAAAAGACCATACTCGTTGAGTTCATCATCTTCGATGTCAACAAAGGTAGCAGACAGACGACGAATTGGAACAGGTGCCAGAATATCGAGTGGAGTAGACTCAAGACGAGCCTCATCTCTCAGGGTTATCATCGCCGTGGCGTGAATCTCTTCTGCACGAATTGCGCATACCAGAGGACGACCGTCGAGACCCGGGCAATGGGCCAGTAATCGACGGTAAGTCCCGCTGCCTTCACGGTCTGTATCCACGGAACCCGCAAGCTTTCAGGGGTGACCCAAAGGATCGTAATGGCCAAAAGACTGGCCATAGCAGGGACCCAGCATCGGGTTATGATTTCTGGCAAAGAGGCAATAGGACTGATGGCCATTGCCGATGGAAAGATTTTGAGAATTGCGCGCTCCTTGGTTTCTAGATGCAGGAGCAAAATAACACTCATGGTGTCTAAAATAGTACATGATCAAACTCATTATGGCGACTTGAAAGATACTAAGGAGTCATTTTATGTTATTAACTATACTGTCACACACATGATTTTCAATCAGGTACTCACAAGTCCTTAGTGCAAACAGATAGCTAGACTTGGTCTGATGAAAACTGGACAAGACAAGTTGTGATTGATGGTAAACAACAACAGAACAGTATGGACCCAGGGAAATATTATGCTGACCCGGTTCACCTCACTCCCGCCGCCGTTTGAGATGCCACCCTAAGAAGCCTCAAAATAGACGGGTGGCAGTAGTCTTGTTGTTAGATATAGGCAGAATATGTTGAGTGATTTATGATACTTGATGACCAGTACAGACCTGACTAGCGGCTACCCGGCCACCAGGTTGCACATGGGATCCGTTGTGACAATGGATAATATAGCACAGAGCCGGGTGATACCAGAAATCTCAACAGGTGCTGTTGTAAGCGTCGGATTCCTTGAATGAAGCTTATAACTGCCCCCTACCACGGTCTAGACCTGATCGGGAAGACAACGTTACCACATTAGGGCCAGTTTCGTGGTACCAGCTCTTCATGGTGACGGTGACTTAGAGCTCGATGGTTATATCTCTACTTCACAACTAGAAGTCTAGACCTTTCACGATCCTAGCCACAAATTGCTCTTCCACTGGTGACATGTGGGTGGAATGGCTACTTTATGGTACAGTGATGTCGCCATCCAATTCAAAGTGCACAATACTCCCCGTGAAATGAATTCACATGTGGGTGTATCCGATTTGATGGGGTAACCATCAAAACTATAAATAACACTCTCTCGCTCCGTCATGATTACCACAATATTGGGCAGTAGTACATTGAGTAACTGCTTTTTTCCGAAACAACTCACAAGATTCTGTCAATAATATGTAAGTCAACTGCACAACTCGCCTTTGTCCAATCGCATATCACTCTGATCCACCTTAACTTGCCTGCGATGTGCGCGGAAATTTCCTTAATCCCCACCCTTACACGTATACTATCGTCGCATGCAAATATATTCTTATTCTTGCCAATGTGCATTCCCAGTGCCTTCATCACCCTGACAGCGACGGATCTCCCAGTCCAAACAAGTACTAACGGGTCTTCCTCATCACCAGATTCTGATTCAAGCTTCGTCTCCTCTCGTCAGAGGTCGACGCTCACGAGAGTTTGATTTTCCGCATACGTATACATCTTTATCTCGACTTCCGTCATGCGGGTAATAGCGCTCTTAGCACCGTTTGTGGTCTGGCTGACTACCAGTCAAGCTACATCATCCAGGGACTGTCCCGCCGATGCGGCAGTAGCTTCGGCTGCGACACCAATCACCTGCAATTCTTCCTTGCCGACCACATCTATCCCCGGCGCCACTGTCCCCGCGGCCTACTTTCATGATAACCTTAGGATTGCCCATGCAGCAGGCCCTTCTCTTCCTCGTCGCACCAATCGGGGACTGTCTAACACAGGACATCCGAATGCCAACTTGAGCACCAACTTTTCTGATACTTTTCACAACGAAAGTTCCCACTTTGCTGGAGTGCAAATCGGTGAGAGTTCCACAGTTACTCTTGACTCATTTAGATGGTCCGATTTAATGAATCATGGTGACCAGGAGTTCTTGGCTCACAAAGCTGCAATCGATGTTAAGACCGCAAATTCGCCTGGTGATTATCGGCTGTTCAAGGTCGAGGAAGGAGTTCCCGTCCCAGCTTCTATCAACTCATCAATTTGGCTGGGTGCTAGCGGTATCAACGTTGACCCCAAAGCCCCCTGGCATATAGTCACCGACGATGTCATCTCGTTTGGGTACACTGTCGAGAATAGAATCGAGAGTGGCGTGGTCATGCCTGTGGTCATTCACTCGCCTTCGGCAAAGGTTCTGTGGGCTGGCAAGGCTGTTGGGCACCCTCAGTTTGAGTATCGTGCCCTTGAAGATGGTACCTTGGAAATGAAGGTCTCTGGTCTTTCTCTTTTGGATGCCAAGGACCTAGTCGCCGAGTGGAAGAGAACAGAGTTCATTGTTACTCCCGCAAGCTCATCGATTTCCGGTCCAACCATCAAAAAGGTTCTGCACGCGGAGGTCGAAACTCACTGTGACTTAACAAAAACTGGTCTTTCACCCTCCTCTGATTCGAATTCCAGCGCTCGGAGATGGAATCTCACTACTGCCGATTTCACTTCCCTTGTCTCAATCACCGGCCGTTTCTCTGTTCGTCCCATGGAGGATCTCGCGTCGGAAATCCCTGATATTGAGATCCACATGGATGTTTCTGGAGATTACAGTGACTATGATTTTGAGCGTGAGACTATGCGTGCCTGGGCTAAGACGAAGAACTCTAACCCGTTTAAAGTCGACTTATTCTTCTCACATTCTACTTCGGCTGGACTAGCCACACCTGCCGGGCCTCTCACAGCCCTTTTGCAATGTGTGACATGTGGCTTCGCAGGTGACATCCAACTGGGCGCCAAATGGGATACCCAGGGCACGGGGTCATTCAATATGTCTGCCATTGGGTTCGCTGCGTCTACATTGGTGGATCTGACTATTGAATCTACCCATCGCACGGGCAGCACTGGGTTTGAATATGCCCTGGCTAGCTTTGCCCCGCCGAATATCCAGCTGGGGGATTACGCCGTACTCAAAATAAGTGTTGACGAGGTCATTGATGTGGCCATCAGTGGCGCCCTCGGGAAGGTTCGTACCCAGGCTGGTGCCCGGGTCACCGTCCCTGACCAAAGTATTGTCGGGATTGACATTGTCAAAGGGGTCAAAACGCCCAAAGTCACCAAAGGTTGGAAGGCCCCTGTTCTAGAGGTCTTTAGTCCTTCAGTTGTCAGCGACATGGAATTCAGCTCCATTTTTAAGCATACAATCACTGCAAAGGCCGAAATCGATTTCATCAGCGGAAGCCACACTTTGGCTCGTTGGACAGCAACTGCGAAATGGGTGCTGCCCCAGTTCAAGACTGGTGTCTCTGGGGAGGTCTCAAAAGGCTGTGATTTATGCAGTGATGGTGCATCTGCTGCTTTGACTGGCGTCATGGAGGCTTCTGCTTCTTTTGCGGCATACTCCGATGTCACCATTGGCTTCGTAGGTTTGCCGACAGTCCCTATCGCCAACTATGAAGCGACTCCACTTTCTGTTAACATTTGTGTCGGTACGGAGTACAAGTGTGGGAAGAAGACGACTAGCTAGTAGGGTGCCACCAGCAACATGATCAAACTCGAGAATTTACAGTCCAATCTACCTCATAAGGGGTCCAGCTATGCAACTGTCTCTAACTCTACCATATTTTATTCCTTCTCGGTAGCCATTCACCGTTGTTCGTACTCGCCATGTGATTTGCTAAATTAGCATTTACTTTAATAAAGATGCAAAAGTTATGTGTTGGCTGTCAAGCCATGGACCCTCTGGCCCAGTCAACAGTCGGTATTTTCACCAATTTCGAATGGCATGATTATGCGAATAATCATCACCTATCTAGCCCAAGCGGGACTGAGTAAGGATCGTACATGATTTCTATTTTTCAAAGTCACAATTTGACGTCTGACTGATGAGATCGTCGCGAGTAACTATATACACACGATGTGACACAAACCCCGGTTTACCGAAGTGTCGTAAGTACCGGATGTCACGGCTACACAGAGATCGCCCCTGTGCCACCGCACACATGACCATATCCCTTATTAATCAGGTAATCATATACTTTGATACGTATGTATGTACATGCTTTCGGGCAAGGAACATTGCAACGAATTTCTTTACGGACGATTGGCATGTTCATGGTGAGGCGGCCTCGGAGCACCGATTTGGTGTTGCATGGCGACCTAAACCGCAGAATTCTCGATGTGATTTAGGTAGAAGACTGTCTACTCGTGTGCATGACATTGGCCCCTTGGTGATTGGGAGATCATGTTAGGTCTGTACACATGATTCAAAGCATTCATTGCCGGAATCAAAGTCACCGCAAATGCGGCTGGATTATGGTCAACAGTAGGGTTGCCTACACACATCGACCCCGCGTCACGTGATCTGGGCCCCACATAAAGCCAATTTGGAGCCAACGCTTTCACATACGACCATAGCCTGCGGAAAATACGGGGTCCCGTCTGCTCCCCCATAGTCAAGCCACAGAGCGCTGGATTAGTAGTACGGTGGGTGACCACGTGCGAATACCCGGTGTCGTATGTTTCTTTTGTGTCTTTTTTGTTATTTTGTCGGGTGTTCTGAGAAGTGGCTGACTTGGTGCTAGCGTGGTCACCGCAGGGGTACTGTGGTTAAACAGCCACAGTGTTGTGAAGAGTTTTCTAAAAGCGATTTTTTTGTTTTATTCATTACTCTCATGCAGGCTTAGCCTATTGAGAGACTTACACCGATTACATATGCGTGAAGATCTATTCTCCCGATTCTCCCTCCTGTTGTAGTTGAAGAATATTGAGCAATATATATGTACAGTCAGTTGAATAACAACACCTCACCACACTCTCAGCCACATCACAGATCTTCTAGATCTCGGATTTGGTCGTTACTTTGCTGTAGAGGGGTCATTGTTGTGCTATTGGCGGGGTTTTCCTTGCCGTTTTGGGCGCGATTTCCCAATTGGTGCAATCGAGTTGCTTTTTTTGTCCTACGTGATCTTATATTTGCTTTTGACGCTATCATCCCCCTTAATTTTGGTCGCCTCAGCTTTTCTTCTCAAAATCTGCATTTTCGTCTGTCGGGTTTCCTAACGACAAGCTTTTGGTTTAGTTCAACAGACCACAAACTATGCATGTACATTCGTAGATGATCGAATAACAACCACATTGATACGCCAGGACCACAGATCAGAGCTAGGGTTAATTGAAGACAAGGTTTTAAGGTGCTTTCCAAGAATGTTGCACGAGGGAGACGACAACTTCTTGATAACCTAAACCTGTCACTAGATGTTAATGTCCTCGTACCGCTAATGGTAGTTTGAACTTTGTTTAGCCCGCACAACTATTCCCCCCCGTTGAGGTTTTCAACCCCGCAAGAGAGACTAGAAACCTTCCATCTGATCCTGCCTATGCGAGACCAAAAAATAGGTGGCAAACCTGATGTAACCGTGTATGATAAGGCATTTTTGGTGGTCACTAACCTGCTGCCATATCACAGAGAGCTGCAAGTAAAAGGGTTCACCTAATATATTTCTAACCTACCTTTAAAGATCGGCTGAAGTTGTTTCGTAGGAATCGTTCAAGGGAGGTAGACCGTAGTCCCGTTGCTTGTCCAGAAACCATGGCTGAAAGGTGCGGTACAGCGAGGCTGTCTGCATAGTGTCCAAACGCCCCACCATCCCTTTATTGAGACGTCGTCTTGAACTTCATCATAAGGGGTTCTCTTATAAAGACTTCTGCCACGAATTGCCCCGACATTTCGGCTTTTGCTTCTGCAAACACATGTTTCGCGGAGAGCGTTTTCCTTCTTTTTTCCAAATAGTTCTAATTCAACTGCCATAATGGAAGCGCCCGCAGAAAAACCCCCACAGGCGCTGTTACGCGATATCTTCCGTGTCCGCAAAACGGTTAAACCCACGGAAGATGCCGTCACCCTGTCGAAGGGTATGATAGAGCTCGTCCTCAACAGTGCAAGCAAATTTGCTGCCACCTATGATAATTGGCCACGCAAGGCATCAAAAGCATGGGAAGCCGTGTACGAGGGCATTGGGCGCATGGATGATTTGATGGATGGCAAGGGCGTCGTTATGCCACTGGAGTTGGAGCAATGTATCAAGGCCATGGTCGAAGACGCTACGCGCGATAAAAAATGTGCGTCATTTCTAGGGTCTTAAGAGTACAGGCCTCGACTGCTAACATTCAACAATTAATGCAGCTGTATACCTTCCCCTCATCATTGACCGTCAGAACGCAGCTGTTCTGATCGATTGTAGAGCGGGTTATGTCAAATTCCACACTTGCGAGCTGGACCCGCCCAACTGTGATGTTTACACGTCGTCCGGTCGCTCTGCCCGCGTCTATCCGGATGCTTCAGTATCGGTTCCAACAAATAGGATTATGAGCCCCCGGGACAATCATGGATTACGGGGTTCTATATGCTCGTTCTTGGCTACCATGATCGCCGAAGATGGTGTTGGCACGGTCGCCACCAAGATGAAGAATGGCTCCGAGGTTCAGGAGATTGCTGATACCCAATCGTCGATGATGATCGGAAAGGTTTTTGTATCTATGCTGCTGGGATATGGTAAGTCCACAGCCCGCCCTGCTATCAACAAGAACATCCAGCATGATGTAGTGGGAGATCCTGATGATTTCTTGTGGCGTCGTTCTCGTACCTTACTCGGCCTGAAGGTCTTGATACGTTTGATTCTCCAATCAGAGTTAGGGCCTGCTGGTCTCTCGGTGTACAAGAATTTCATGATCTTTTTGCAGGCTGAGAGTGCCCTTGGGACTGATCCGACTACCCTGAGCTCGGATCTTCTTAACCTGATTTCATGCTCCATTGCCCGCAAAGTCTACAAACGGGAGAAGCAAAGGGATAAGATCCCCTCCCGTATCAAGGATAAGGTGGTCGAGACCCTTGACCTGTGTGAGCAGGAGTTGAAATCTCGTGTCGACACCGTCGTAGAAGCCAGTTCCCAGTTGCCAAGCTCCGATGCTGTTGCTGATGCCACTGCCCTTACCGACATGGAGTTTTGGTTCTCCGAGTTAGACGGATACATCGAAAATTTGCGCTCCGGCGCTTGTGAGCAAGACGATCATTGGGAGGATCCTGAGGCAGCCCTTCCCGAGTTTTCTAGCATGTCTTCTCCAGAGATCTTCGAGACGATTCCGGAAAACAAATTACCCACTGCTCTCCTCGTTTTCGAAAACTGGGCTCTTTCGTCACCGCTGGCCACCAACCTCAAAGAGATCGATGTGTCCACAATTTTGCAATGGATGATCCATTATAAGCCCAGAGCAGAGGCCCTTTACAAGGAGGACCCCATCGGAATGTCCAGAATGCATTTGACCATGATGTCCATGTGGGTGGAGGTTGATCGCCGGACCATTTCCCAGTCTTCGTTGATTGAAGCATACTCGCCTTCATTTGACGATTCTTGGAAGGAACGCTTGCTGTTAGATGACCAAGCCGACTACACCATTTTGCATCAGATCGAGAAGTATATGGAAACGCGCTTATCACAGACCCACCATGGTCTTGCTGAGGTCTGCGGTGGTCTTGGTATCGAGAACGGAATCCACTCCGCGATTTTCGAGGAAGATGAGACTTACAAGGAGCAAGAGGAGAAGGCTACCGAGTACATTGCAGAACAGCAGGAGTTGAAGACTGCCGAATTCGAGCAACTCAAGGAGGAGCATTTAGCCTTGCTTCAGATTGTGCAAGAGAACCAGTGTGAGCACCGTTCAGTCACATGGAAGAACAAGCTTGGGCACTTTATGACCGGTTTGAAGCATGTTACTCCTTGCTTGAGATGTGACACGGAGGAGAAAGCAAATGCCTTATCCATTGAAGTCTACGAGGAGACCTTCCCACCAAAGGGCCCTGCCCGCAACGCTTTCATAGTCGCTTTGTCGCCACCCTCGTGGCTGGCACCAT
This sequence comes from Huntiella decipiens, assembly GCA_003032515.1. Classification (NCBI taxonomy): domain Eukaryota; kingdom Fungi; phylum Ascomycota; class Sordariomycetes; order Microascales; family Ceratocystidaceae; genus Huntiella; species Huntiella decipiens. The sequence goes on from NETU01000527.1 coordinate 25,402, forward strand.
GGGTCGACTCTACTCTTGTCATTCACGGAATGTTGGGTTCCTCCATTTTGAAGAAAAGCACCGCCAAGACTTACCTTGACAAGTTTATGGAGAGCCATGAGCCCTTCCCAGTCGTAGAGAGTCAGCTGACCCTGGCCTCGCGTAACCCAAATATCGCCGATACCCACTATGGTTCTGTCAAGGTTGGCATCTCGGTGATCAAGGATGTGCTCGTTGCACACGGACCCGAGTGGTCGTTCCATGCTTCGACGTTCGAGAAACGTATAGTGATCGATGAGAGGTCTCTGGAGGTGTCTACGGCCATCAATCGTAACACTCGGTTTGTCCTGGGTGGCGATTTTGACCAAGTAGACAAGTATCTTATCCCCCGATTCGGTTCCTCTGAGGCCTCTATGCCGATGAACCCGAACAAGGCGATTGCTGATCGTGGCCAAGTCCCGAAGAGCCGCTTGCCAGAAGAGTTTCAGTATACGCTGTTGATGCCTTATGGTAACAATATCCAATGGGGAAACATCTTGCTTCAGCTGGCCTCTCCCACTATTGACCTCAACGAGCTTGAGAACCGTATTTTTGTGCTCCAGTGCCTGTATCAGACTGGTCCCCCTGGTGAGACCTCTAGACGTATGATCCACGAGCCAGTTGATCATGTGATGGCTCTCAATATCTTGACTGCCGTTGAGCAAGCCATCAGCCGGATCGCCGCCAACTGGTCGTGTACTGTGCATATGTCTGTCCTCATTGCTGTTACAACACGCTTGGCGCATCTTCGTCAGAAAATCCCCGACATCGCATCCAAGGCAATCAGTCTGCTGACTCGTATTCGTGGTATCTGTTATGGATGGTACCGTGCGTTGGAGCAGCGCAGTCGTCACCACCTTTCAAACGAGGAAATTCGCCAGAATATGGCCAGTGCTGTTTTGTTGATGGCTGATACGTTTAGCTTGCCGTCATCTCTGCAGATAAAACAGCTCGAGGAATCTGCGGCTGGTAACCAAGAGGCGATGGATTGGATCACCGACATGGTGTACGTGTCTGTTCTCTTAGAACAGGTCTCCGAGCACAGCAGCACGCGCGTTGGTATCACCATCCAGCAGCGTTGGAGCCGGACCAAGCTTCGTGTTTTCACCAACCCGCTTTTCTATGAGGCCGAAAATGTTGGAGATTGTCTCTCAGCTGCCGTCACCAAGTATTGGTCAAAGTTCGCTTCCACCGAGACATGGGAGATTCGCCAGCCTTCTGAGCCCATCATGTTTGTGAACAACTCGGAGGACTGTGAAGTGGTCATCGATACCCTGTTCGGAAAGTTCCGTGTCAACGGCAAAGAGGTCAACGGTCTGCCTTCGGAAGTCCGCCGTGATCAGGTTTTCACTACAATCTGTGGCAGAGGCGATCACGATGTTGTCCCGTCGTCTTTGTCCTCTGACGGTTACAGCCTCATGCTACGTGAATCCGTCGACAAACAGCAAGTTCACCTCAATGGTGAACTGAGACAGCACGACGAAGTCTCAGTTGCTAGCATGGCGCTTGTCTCACCTGACGGAACCAAATGGGAGCTTCTCCCACCCTCACTCTTCTCGGGCCAGTTGCCATCGAGCTTGATCACTGAGATGACGCACTGGTACAACGAGGAGGCAACCGTTATCCAAGTTCGCCCCATCAACAAAGTAATCACTTCTGAGTTTGCTGGATGGACTTTGGCGCGAAATGAATCTGGGGCATGGACGGCTACTTGCGGTGACCAGACACTGTTCCCGATGGGCTCGGCAAGATCTGACATCATTCGCATGTTGCGTCCTTTGGAGCGCGACGAGGATCACATTGAAGTTGTTAGAATGTCGCGTCCCCCTGGTGTCCACGTGAAGCTTTTACGCTACAACGTGTCCTTCGAGCTCGAGAACGGCGGTTCAACATTCCGCAGCACTCAATTCATCGGTTTCAAGTTTGGAGATGAGCCTGAGAATCTTGGCACTCTTCTCAGCCTTAGAAGCAAGCTAATTCTCCGAAGCGAACGCGATTCCCGTGTTGTCAAGGTGTTAGTCCCAGATGGAAAACTTGTCGCACTTGAAGACGACGAACAAGGACTCTTCGGCTGGCGCATTAAGCCTGATCGCAACTTCAAGCTTCACTCTTTCGACGTGGATATGTCGCTCGGCCGGCTAATTGGTAACGACACCATGGAGTCCAAGGCTTTCTTGGCGTATCTCCATGCTTACACTACCACTGAGTGTTCTCCGGATCCTCTCACGGGAGTCACGGGTACAGAGCGTGCTCTGGAGATTCTCCAGTCTGCGTCCGCCATGTCTGCCACTCATCTGTCAGACCAAGCTCAATTGACTTTGCTGAGAGTTCTTGATTTGGCACCAGTCCGAACCTACCACCCCCAGCATGAAGGTCTCATTGAGGAGGTTGCTTGGCAGGAGGACATCTCAGAATTCAACCAACATGATGGACTTGCGTTGGCTGTAGTGGCCATCGGCCAGAATGTGTCGAAACCCATTCTGTCTGAGCCACAGCGCTCGAAGCTCAAGTACCGTGGTAACATCGAGTTGGCTGAACGCGCTACTTTGCGTTCGGTTCAATACAATGCTACTGGCTTCGGTGCTTCTCGGTTTGGCCTCACAGCCGAGGATGTGCCCCTCGAATGTAGATACAAGGCTGGTGACGAGGTGTTGCTCCAATTGTCGCAAGGCATTGCAAATCGGCAACTTTGTGCATGGGTTATGAATTCACCTGACACGATCACTGATTTCAAGGCCCAACTAGGTGCATTGGAGCATATCCGGGCATTTAAGCCATCGGAGGGCAAGTCATTCTCAAAGTTGAGTTACTCGGGTCTTTGTGTTCGTCGTCCAGAAGAGGAATACCTGATGGATATCCTTCAGTTGTTTTATTACATCCGCAATCGACCCGGTGAGCTATCTAAGAAAACGACCTCATTTATCATTTTGATTCTAGCAATGGCTGCACAGCCTGAACCAAACGAGGATCTAATTAGATTCTTGGTGATGTGCTGGACCAAGCCTACTGTTGTTCCCAGTGTGCCGGGCAAATTTGACAAAGCTATCGACCCCAGTACTCACAAAGCACCGACATTTGCCGAATTGTCAGACGTAATTACGAAACTCGGCAACAATCGCGGGACGTTTGCTGGTAAAATGTCCCCTCAAGAGTTGATGGGTCGTACGCGGAGGTGTGCGAAGCCTTGGGTCACAAAGTTGCACGCGACATGGCAGAGTCCAACGTTCAATGCTGCCAATGGCGTTGTCCCAGAAAAGGCAAACAGATGGTTCGATGTGGCTACATTGACTACTATGTTCCGTGAGCAGCAAGAAAACTGGATGTACACTGATAATGTGATGAGATGGATTCATTCAGCGGTGGACAGGGTGGCAGCGGCTTGCCGGTCCGTCCCCCTGATTACTATTCCCCCCACCTTCGACGAACCATGGGAAAACGTTGAAACTGCTGCTTTTGTGTGGAACAACTCCGAAGCCGCTACGGAAATCTTTACCATCAATGAACCTCCAAAGTCTAACGCGATTTTGAAGGACATGGAGAAATTGATCCCGCGCACCCAGATGTATCAGGCTCATCAAGTCGGCATGAAGGCATTAGGAAGCTCTACAGCGGCAAGCCGGTTCAACAGCCTCATGGAAGAATTGGTTGCTCAGGCGGCCACAGAGAGACACCGGGAATATGTCACTCGTCTCAAGGAAAGCCAGGCGATCAGTGAAAGTGCCATATCGGAGTCCGTTCCCGTTTTTGGCGATGAAATGCAACTCTTGGGTCTTCTGCTGTCCTCATTCGGTCGGTTGGGTGACGCTGAGATTGATGGTGTCAACGCCTTAGTCGCCTCACGCACTGAGCTTGTCCAGAAGATGGAAAGCTTCCTCTTGAAGCTTTACGGGACCTGCTTCGCACCTTCTTCGTTGTCATCACACTACGCCAAAACCTTCCACCGGTTCCACAGCCCAATGTACATTCTCTCACGTCTTTCTCGTGCCGCGAACGAGGATATTCTACTGTCAACCACGTGGAAGAAGGCTATTTGCTTGTACGGGCAAGCCCTTACACTCTTACAGCGGGCCAATCGCATGCGCTCTGTTGTAGATGTGACCACGAACGACCAAGCTGCGCTGTTGGCCGAGTTGCTGAACCCTGGCCACACGTCATGGTCCCCATTCGAACAGGCTGACTCTCTGTTGATCGAGCTCGAGTCAAACCTCATGATCCGTGATGTTCAGCAGACCGTGACTAGTCTTATGACTGCTCCACCCGGCGAGAAGAACTGTGTTACTCAGTTGAACATGGGTGAAGGAAAGTCGTCGGTGATTGTCCCCGTGGCGTCTTGCATTCTGGCCGATGGAAAGCGGATGGTTGTCATTGTTGTGGGCAAGCCTCAACTTCCCCAGATGCGTCAGGGACTACTGTCCAAGTTGGGTAACATGGTAAGCCGCCGTGTGTACCAACTGCCATACGCCCGTGACCGTGAACCTGGTTCTAAGGATCTCGAGCTCATTGAGGAAATGCTGGCTGAATGCCAAACTACCGGCGGTGTACTTTTGATGCAACCTGAACATTTGCTTTCCCTGAAGTTGGCAGGTGTCGAGGCCGTGCTGGATCCCAAGCGCGAAGAGATTGGCAAAATTCTTCACCGTATTCAGCAGTTCATGCACGACAAGTCGCGTTTCCTCGTCGATGAAAGTGACGAGAACTTCAGTGTCAAGTTTGAGCTTGTCTACACCATTGGAACCCAGCAGCCTATCGATGGTACCCCGACTCGTTGGACCACTTTACAGGAAATCTTCAACCGTGTGCCAACACACATGCGTAAGGTCCAACAGCAGTACCCAGATGATGTTGAGATTTTCGGTGTTACGGAGGGTCAATTCCCCCGCGTGCGTATCCTGAATGAGAAGGCTTTTACGGTGTTCATGAAGGAGCTTTCTGATGATGTTTGCAGCGGCTTCTTGAAGGCGTTCCCTATCACTTCGCTGCCTGAGGATGTTCGCCGCAATGTCTATGACTTCATCACCAAAACTGACGTCACTGATACTGATGTCGATCTCATCTTCAACCACCTCAACGAGAGCGGCTGGACAGGAGAAAGCCAAAACATTTTGTTGCTCTTGAGAGGCCTGATTGCGATTGGTGTTTTGCGGTTCATTTTCATGAACAAACGCTGGCGAGTTGACTATGGCCTTGACGACACCCGTAACCCTCCTACCCGGTTGGCGGTCCCATACCGTGCAAAGGATGCTCCTGCCGCTCGCGCAGAGTTCAGTCACCCGGACTCGGCTCTGGCCTTAACTTTCTTAAGTTACTACTACAGCGGTCTTACTGACAGCCAGATATTCGAGTGCCTGAACCACATGAAGATGCTTGGTCGTGCCCCTATTGAGTATGGCCTGTGGACAAGCTCTTTGCCTAGTTTGCCAGCGGAGTTCCGCGATTATTCTGGTATCAACCTTGAGGACCGTCAGCAGTGCATTGAGGTGCTTTTCCCGCATCTCAAGTATTGCAAGGCTGCTATTGATTACTTCCTCTCCCAAATCGTGTTCCCCAAGGAGATGCGCGAGTTCCCACAACGTGTGTCTGCTTCCGGATGGGATCTTGCTGAGGTCAAGCCACACCCGACCACTGGATTCAGCGGTACGAATGACGCCCGCGATCATCTGCCATTGAGTATTCACCAAGAAGATCTTGATGAGCTGAAGGGAACCAACGCCCTAGTGATTGGTCACATGCTGAACCCGACTACTAAGGTTGAAATGATCCCCTCGCGGCCGTTGGGAAGTGAACTTAGCGATGCAGATGTCCTGTTGGACCTTGTTATCTCTTTGAAACCTGCCGTGCGTGTTATTCTCGATGTCGGTGCCCAGATCTTGGAGTCTACTAATCTTCAGGTCGCCCAATCTTGGTTAACCAAGATTGGTTCGTTTTCGGGTGGTACCAACGATGTTGAGGGTGTGGTCTACTTCAACGATAATGATCAGCTCATGGTCTTGGATCGCCGGGGTATTCCGGAGTCTCTACAGGTCTCGCATCTGGCGTCACGCATGGACAAGTGTTTGGTATTCCTGGACGAGGCCCATACCCGCGGTACTGATCTCAAACTGCCAAAGGACTACCGCGCAGCTGTTACGCTTGGAAAGGGTCTTACAAAGGATCGCTTGGCACAGGGTAAGTAACTTTCTTTTCCGACCACGTACATTTACTAACTGCTTTATTATAGCCTGTATGAGAATGCGTAAGCTGGGTAAAGGTCAAACGGTCGTGTTCTGCGTACCGCTCGAGATTCAGAACAAGATCGTGGCTGTTCGCCAAGAGGCCTCTTCTACCCAGCCAATCAGTGCCCAGGACGTTGTTCTCTGGTCCATCACCGAAACTTGGACGCACACCGCGCTCAGCATCCCTCTCTGGGCCCAACAAGGTCTCCGCTACGACCATGCTCGCAGCATCTACGAGCAGTTGGAGCCAGGAGCTCCGCTGGATCCGTATACTGCCGAGCAGTTGGTTGAGCCAGAGGCGCAGACTTTGGAGCAGCGCTACAAGACTGAAAAACGGGATTCGCAACGCCATCCACTTTCCCTCCCGGGTATCGACACTCCTCTCGATCACCCCATCTTCAAGCATGCCGATTCATTCCACCAGGATAGTGCCAAGCACGCGTCCCTGAACGAAGAACAGGAGCGTGAATTGGCGCCTGAGACCGAGGCCGAACGTGAGGTTCAGAAGCCTGTATCGCATGGTGCCGCTAAGCCTAACCTAGATCCGTACCTGGTTGAGTTCGTGGAGAGTGGTTTCCTCTCACCAGATGCTAATGTTATGGTGTTCTGGAAGGCTCTTACACAAACTTCAGCTTTGGAGGGAATTGATGCTGGAACGCTGCCCGGTAACCTTTTGGTCACCAGGGACTTCAAGCATACCGTTAGCCGGGCGGCACAGTTAGGCAAGTACATTGACCTGTATATACGCCCGGTACAATGGGTGTTAGTCGGCCGTGATGAGACCGGAGCCACCAAGTCCATGATTCTGATCAGTCCATTTGAGGCTGACAATTTGTACAATGAAGTACGGAAGTCGCCGTACGTGTCCATGCACATCTACGCACCACGGGTCAACGAGCAGTACCCCAAGCTTGAAAGTCTCGCGCTGTATGTCGTGGCTGGCCAGAAGTATGACAACCAAGATTTATACAACCTGGACCCAGAACTGGCTTCTGAGTCGACACAGCTGCATCGGTCTCTAGTTCGGGAGCTCAACCTTTTTGCTGGGCAACTCTACCTCAGGGACTACCAGGAATACATCGCACTATGCGACTACATGCACATCCGTCATTCTGAGACACCTGATGATTGCCTGACCAATGTCACCGGCTTCATCATTGACGATGCCCATGAAGGATTCCAGACCAGTCCAGTGCCTATGATCCAGAAGCTGATGATGATTCGCCGCGGTGAAACCAAGATTGGTGGAACTCACATGGCGACATTACTGGCCGGTGGCACACTCAGCAAGGAAGCCTTCTCCACGAGAGAAGAGGTCTGCTGGGCTGTTAAAGAGGCTGTTGAGGAGGTCGAGGAAGAGGATGACGAGGTCGATCCAGAGCTCTATCTCCCTACCTTCGGAGCCGAAGTTATCGAATTCGGTGGACGTAATGGTCGCGGCGATGCCGATGCTTCGGGTTGGGGTGGTAATGATGGTGGTGACGGTGGTGATGCATCTGGTTGGGGCGGCGGTGAAGCGTCCGGTTGGGGCGGTAATGATGGTGGTGATGGTGGTGTCGCGTCTGGTTGGGGAGATGGCGAGGCCGTCGATCAAGATGGTGGTGATGCATCTGGTTGGAACCAGGATGGATCGGACGATGGCGTGAAGAACGAGGCCTGGGGCGGCGAATGGGATGACGGAAACCATGATGATGCTGATGAGAACGATGAGGGTAACGGGGTTAGTTTAGCTGATGCGTGGTAGTTTAAGAAGGATTGTTGTTAGTTGATGAAATTACAGGTTATACATACATACACAAATTCGCACTTGCAAATATCAACGATGTTATATTGTTGGCACAGGAATATGTCAGATTGTACCCTGTCCGGAGGTCACTGTTAGGGTTAGGCGTATCCGCACGGTAGATGTTGTAACATTATGATCACTGATCTCACTATAACCGATGACAGAGATCAAAATATCAATCTTTTTAGCGGAGTGGTACTGGCATGACTCTCTTACTTTGGCATACAGTTCTTGCTAAAAAAAGACTGTCCTTCGCTCCTCGTAAAGAATGCAGCGACTGAGGGGGATAATGTTTGGAAAGTGTAGAGAGGAGAAAAAGAAGAGATTTTCCGTCTGATGTTTGAGTGTTTCAAGTTCAGGATTGCGAGAATTATGGCGTCTAAACCGATGAGGGGCCGAGTCAAACACGGCCGTGGTACCAAGCTTTGACTTATACTACAGTGTTAATGTTACTGACGTTACTATTCTTGATTGTAGTAACGGAAGCAATCCGCAAACATACCGAAGTGAAGTAAGAGATCAAGAAATTGCTGGACTTGCTGTGATCAAGTTCCTCTTCTCAGGCCAAGGGCCAAGGCAGCTTAGTATCCACCAAGCTATCCGAGAGACCAGCGTATTTTGTAGGGAAATAGAACTTCGATGTCGAACCTATAGAACCCTCGTTTGCGGGCTGTCTTTGCAAAACAGATGCCAACGTGGTACATGTGGTGTTCAAGAAGATGGGCTAGTCTTTGTATTGCAAGGATTGGGACGAACGATGGTGGCCGGTTCCCGGCTGATCAGATTTCATGATATTGTGTGTTGGGGTTGAGCTGACGTGGCTATGAGTGTGTGTCGTGTTATATCGGCGCGAGGAGTCAGATTTATGTGTTCATTTGCCTCCAGTTAATGGCAACGAGACGTAGACCTTGACAAATGCCCCTTAGAGCTATTGAGGGGCCCTTTGAGCCCTGCCAACGGAATGGCTAGGGTACATGTTCGGACAACTTGCCAGTCTCCCAACGTCGTCGAAACCCCGGGATAATTAGACAGCAGTGCTCAGACCATGGAATGAAGCATGTGGGGTACTCTCTTCACCAGAGACCTTGAACTCTACTGTATGAATAGCGGCGTCAGCTTTATGGAGTGTGGCTCGCAACATGGCTCGGGGCGCTATAGCTCGCTGTCAACGAGAAGGCAGCAGTGAAGGGGTGCAGAATGGCGAAAAAGGAGGCGCGGAGCAACGTATTGAAGCGGAAGTTGAATTTGTACGGATTCCGAGACGCTGAGGCTGCACATATCTACATCCGGCCAATGGAGGTCTCGAGTAGGATGTTGTTAGGGGGGCATTGAAGCAGAAACCCACAAGGCTATTGAGTCGTACAAGGAACAGTTTTCCTAACAGGTCGTGTGATCGGGGTGCTTGGGATCAGCCGGGTTGATCTATCCCCAGAGGGTTCTTGATATTAGTATTGTAACCTGGACAAACGGGACAAAGCCAGGCTGGCCTTGGCTGATGACAGAGAGCCTTGCTGACAGATATTAACCTTTGACTATCGCATCTAGACAATATTCAAGACCTATGTGGATGACGCAGGCTCTCCAACCGCTGCCTCCGGCTCAACATACACAATGTGGTCACGTGGAAGTTCTTTGTTCAACATAACTCTCAAACCAATCGATTTAATTGAAAACCTGATAACTAAAACTCCACCATCTAATCGCCCCGAGTGGCATTCAACGGCGACCGCCGGTATGACAGTTTTCAAAATCACCAAAACTGACAATGAGACTACACTGTTGCGACAATGGAGGACAACAGAAGCCTCGGGGATCTCGTCATGTAAGGTGTCCCACAGGGGATCTTTATTCTCGGGGGGGCTCATTCTGGGCACCCAACAGCTCAGCCTGTGCCGCTTCAAGATGGGCTTCAAAATTGGATAAGGTACTGCTGAAGCGGTCCATCACGGCATTTAAGGTAGCCTCCCAGCAACGCCAGCAATCGTACTCAGCCGAGGAATTGCTCCGACTGAGACACTCCTTTTTCCGGTGGATCCACCGACCGTTTACCCAAATCCATTCGGAATGGGCAAAAACCGGTCTCCTGAAGACGATTATTAGTCGAGAGCCTAGTTGGGGAAATGATAGACACTTACCGGCCAGCAAAATACAACGAAGGCAGCTGTCTCCGGTTGCATACAGTGCGTGGCATAATGATCGGTGACTTGTGGCTGTCACTATCGGGTGGGATAGGCATGGTGATGAGTCTGGTGGTGGGTAGGGATGGTACAAAGTGGATGGAATTTATTTGATGGATCGGTTGGGAATCTCTGATGGAAGAGAAGATGAGCGCCTTGTTGATGGAGGTTGGATGGAGAAAGAAAAATAGCCTTACCGAAAGGGTTTGTGTACAGAAAGTACATTATGGTTGTGGGCCACCAGTCAATGTACAAGGTAACCAATGAGAAGGCAGTTTGAGCCTATAAATCACGTGGTCAGGGCCTGCCAAGTCCAACACACCAGTGCCTCTCCTCCATTATATGAGTGGGTTGTGCATGTACATATACAGAAGAAAGGAACACTAACCTATAAGCAGGCACCCCCACATGGTAGTGGCCTACGCAGCATACTTTCCAAATATCATACATACACACTTGGACCAGTATTGGGATGTTCGGCAGGTAGGAGTTACTGCAAGGGCGAATCTCATTTTAGTTTGTCATACCTACTGTTCATTGACGAACGTCCATTTTGACTACAAATGGGATTCTATCCTCCGTATCATCTCAACCCGAAGCCTCTATTTACTGATGCATTTGTGAAGCTATTGATACCGTTGAATTCGATTATAGCAGCTTTTGAAAAACATTCAATGGAAACGTAGACTACGAACATGTCACACAGCCACCTGTTTCGTCAAACGACGTCTGAGCTATTACTGCTTGCAGAAGGTGATCTACCGATGTGATCCTTGGCATGGCCGCTGTCGCTGGTTAGGGTCGACATAACCCTATATATGGCAACCTACGTTCGACGCTTGTTAACTGGGGTTCAGACTACCAGATATGTTTGAATTCGTCCCGGATGTATGTACATCCAGTCAGAGTGGACTCCAAAAGCTACTATAAACCAGAAGTAAAAGGCCATTAGCGAAAAGGACCTCCGGTGTGTTTGCAACTCCAACTGATGAACGCCATACAGGGCTGTACATCCGAACTGGCAAAACAAATCATGTTTGTAGAACGTTGAAAGCCGCTAACCTGGTGTTCAGTATTAACTGAGTCAAACCGTGGGACATGGTATTGTTGTGTGAGTCAACGAAAACTTCCAGTGCCGACACAAAATCCCGTCCACCCGAAGCACTTGGTACTCTTCCGTCGCTTCTTTCCGCGAGGGTCACCATCGTCACCCTCAGCATCGCAGAAGAAACCCCTTGGCTAACCAGTGTCAGCGCTATGAGCACACCTACAGTCACAGATGTCCCGGCCAGCGTTTCGCCTGTTGTTATATCAACCGCTCCGGCCACAATCATCAACACAACCAACACGTTGAGAACTCGACCTGCTCGAAGTGCTATGCCCAGTTAGTCTCCTGGTATCCCGGTTACACTCCGCAAGTCAAACGAATACTGAGGCTACCAATAATAAGAGTTCACAATGGCATCCGGCAAGTTCATCCGTAGCCGTCTGTTTGCCACTATTTCAACAACAACTACGACTCGTCTAACCACAAACAAATTTACTTCATTCTTGCCTCCCTCTAAAGACGCCTTGTCATCTTTGCTTTCTCCACCAGCCTGCAGCGGCGATGGTCATTCACGGAGCAAGATAGCTACACAACGACAGGAGTCGCCCTATTACCCGGAAACTAACCAGCGGAGGGGTCTTTCCTGTCGACTGAAACTGGATACATGTCACCATGGGCGGACACGTGCCAACCACAACAGATCCACTGGCATTAAGAAGCTGGTTCTAGCTTTTAGTTACATCACAAATATAACCGTCGTAGCTATTTTAACATCGTACTTTCCCTCAGACATTACACCAAAGCCCTCCCCACCACCGTTTGCCACTGATCTGCCTGTTGTAACGAGGCGGACTGACCTCATGATCCCACACTCATTAAGAGCCTGTGTTATACGCATTGCAACGATTACATGGGTCTAATGGCAGATGTTCTCTAGTCTGGGTCGGAAACACATTTCTGGGGCTTTCCAAAGTCTTTAATGCGGTATTTTGGTTTCTGTATTTGCGGTCAACGGCGAAAATGAGTACAGGGATTTGGATGGTCGAGATGGCTACGGGACGATACATCAGGTTCTCTGGGGGCCACAGAAGGAAGACGAAGCTTCTGGATCTTCGGGTCTTCAGGGTGGCTGATTCGAGGTGCTGGAGGAATGCCAGATACCTTGATTTGGATAGACTTGAGGTGTTGAAGGTGTGCGAGAAGATGATACTTTTGACGAGCTGGGAAATAAACACGTCCCAATTGATGTACAACCTGGAATCTATCGTGACATATATGTTAAAGCATGCTCTGTGGTGGCCTAAGCGGTATCCCAGCTCAGCTCGAAGTATACGCAGCAAACTGTGACCTGTTATAGTTGAACTAAACGTACAGAGTCATGTTCACCCAACATTGAGTTTCCTAGATGTTCAGACGTGGCGGGAGTGTGGAATATCGATTTCATTGGAAATACTTCGTCTTGTAGCCAAGTCCCAATGTATGGGTCTATTCACTGTATTATCCTGCGATGTGAGATTCGACCAGAGTCATACAGCCATTATGACTGCCTATATCGAACGTTTTCCCGGACTGCCGATTTGTATGCCGAGTACTGCCTTCAATAGATGCGTGCGGTGTGTGAAGCTAGCCCACCATATTGATTACACGATCACCACTGATTTGGCTTAGCTACTGATCTTTGCAAGGTCATTACACAGGTACACATCTCTACTTAAACCACGTGATACGGTATCTGGGCTTCGGCGGGTAGTACACACCTTAGACTGTACTGTCCAAGGAGAAGCGTAGACAAATCATGCAGCGCTGATAACAACGAGTATCCCTGATCAAGCGGTACTCAATATTGAACAATAGGGGAGAAGAACAATTGTCGCGAATAGAAAGAAACGGAACGTGAATTACTATGCGTAAGCTGGCCTTGGAGATGATGGAATTTTGAGGTGCCTAGACGTCGGGGGTCTTTTGTCGGCATACGCCTTGACCTGGATATCAGAGGTGTCGAGCAAGATATTACTGGGTTCGTGATCGAGGGCGATCTCTTCAGGTCAAGAGACTATTATATGAATTAACCTAGAACCCTTCGAGAAGGTCGAGATATTTAGACACGAGAGTCGGTTTATTCCTAAATTTGTTTTCACGTTAGCATGGTAGTCCGCCCGAGGGGGTAAATGCCCAGAAGCACTTGATCAACAGCGCTGGGCGCAGAGTCTCGTGTGACAAGACACAGTCAGAAGTATCGATTTTGTGTCCTATTCAAGATAAATCTAGATACCGCAGACGCTCCGGTGAGTGGCACAAGTCCAACATAGAGCTCAAGACCACACAATGCATGATTTTCAGAAATTATTTGCCAATTCAGCCATTTTAACCCTCTTATACTACCGAAGCGCAACGTAACAATCTTTTCACCGTCAAAGGAATTCCAAGGCGATCCATTTCCAACTACACGGCTCTTTCGAGACTTGAATCCGCGGATTAATCAAGTTCGTTGCGTTTGAGACGGATGGCCAAAGTGATCGGCTTGGCTTCGTGCGGTGTGGCTTGCAGCGTGAGGATTCGGTTTCGAAGGGTAGTTGTATGAGGTTCGTCTAGCTCAACTTGGCTGCCATTAGAGGTAGAGCGAAGGTCAGCAGCACGGGCTTTGATCCGCGGTAGAGCAGACTCTAGCGTGACAGCGCAGCAACGCCAGCACTCCGGCTCAGGTGTGTCTTGACCTATACTATAGCACAGCGTAGATTGGTTGAACCAGCGTCCCGGTAGAAAGGACCACTTCGCATGATTCCAGATGGCTCTGTTCACGAGGATTGTTGGGCGAAAGCTAGTTTGGAAATGCGGTTAATGCTCATTGGTGTTCCCAGGCATGACGACGGGCATGTCAGGCGGAATGTTTATGTTCAAGGTAGAATTAAGATTGGCGAATGTGGGGCTTGAGAAATTTGGATTTAGAGATTGCACAGATTGGGAAAATGAAATGGTGCAAATGAAGTAGGCTCGCTAAATATGCTAGCTGAAACATGTTGCGTAGAGGAAGTTCATCATAGTAGGATGTCACCTGTCAGTTTAGAGGGCAATCAATAGGCAAACAAGTTACCACCATAACAAAAGCCATTGAAATTCTATCAAGACGTGGATATCAGGGGTCGTGCTGCTGTACATTCGATGCATGTGCATATGTGTCGATGAGGAAGGTACACCGACCTAACCCCCGGTGACCCCACGCTTTTCTAGGGTTGGCCCCACGCTGTCCCAATCCGACTACTACATAACTAAATTAACCTTGCTCTTCGGGCTATACGTTTATCAACTTAGCTGGTAGAACAAATGTGGTGTTGATCTCCTTGTAATCTGTCAACCAGTAGACATTTCTCATCAGGCATCAAACTGTGCTCGCCATAAATCCACAAAAGAAAAGATATATTTTCACAGCTGCTTCGGGATTCCTTCCCACAGTTGTATTAGGGCACACTAGTTTCGCAAGTTGAATTTTCCAGCCACAAGGAATACTAACTGGTCACACAAGTTCCTGCTTCATCAGAAGACGTTTCGGTTATTACCACTTTGGGAAGATTGGCCTGCGTGTGGACCAGGGTTAACACAACCCTACACTGTTCACACCCGCCTCAGGACCCTGGAAGGGAGGAATAGGAGGTCGCGGGTTTATCGATAGGGGAACGATGCCATCGTTTTGAGGTGAATTTGAAGTTCCTGCAGATGACCGTGGACCCCACACCCTCATTGTCGAGGTCTAAAAGCCTTGGTTTAACATGTATAGTCCATGAGCCTTTTCGGATGGGGAAAGTACTCCAGTTTGGTATCAGAATGTAGTCAATACATCGTGATAGCCTGATCTACACAGTTGTTATGTCACGGAAGCTACTTCGTGAAAATGCAGCCACCACCAAATTTAATGAATGTCCATTACGCCACAGAAAACAATTTACAGAGCCCTGACTTGTGCCTTCTCAGCACAAAAGCCCCACTCGGGTCGTCTTTGGTGCTCATAAATATCCCCTTGTTGAACTCATTTTCCATTTGACTCATTCTTTCCACATTTCCATCACGTTCGTCAAATTTTCAATCTGCCTCAATCTTTCAGGGGAACGTTTCTATTGATATCAAGTTCTGCTTTTAACAAACCGATTAGTATGTATTAACAGCCTCACTCTTGTATTTAATGGTCGTTAACCTAACTACCTAGTCTGCCACTTACACAATGGTTGCCGGAAGAAAGACCGAACTTTTTAACAAGGACGGCCCCCTCAGGTAAGTCCGCGCATATACCCCTTTTTCTCGAAACGAACGGTCATCTAATTTATCTTCCATAGCGGGGTTGAATATGCCACCCGGGCAAACGGGAATCTCCTCAACTTTGCCTGGCGACACCTCAAGAACTTCGGGGGCGACTGGGAGAGGAAAGGTCGCGAGTTGGCCGCGAAGCGGGCCCAAGAAGCCTTTCCCCGTCATGTCCGAGCCCGGCGGACTGCCAAGATCAAGTGGTAGTCAAGTAGATATTATTAAACGATAATTCCCTGTGTTTTGCAATCTATAACTGAATTTCATAATACATCCGTCCCTCGTGTGTGTATACATCATCATGGCTAATCCGAAGGGGATGGCATTTACGAAGTGAAGGATTTGACGGAATGGAGCGTCGAATTGACTCTTGGTCAACTCTAAAAGAATGAAGCCACCCACAGTGACTGAGATACCTGGATTTCATAGTAGTAGTCTTGATCTCTCCAGTTCGTTTCAGCACCGAAGGACGGGGTCCTTCCATCCCTTTGACAGCTTGGGCTTCTTTCTCTTCTTGAGCTTGTCGATGC
>NETU01000529.1:0-11626 GCA_003032515.1 Huntiella decipiens
TTATCAGCTTCATCCACAACGAGCCACCGGAGATGGGAAAGTGTGAATCCAGGTGTGTGTTTAAGGTGGTCTACCAGACGACCAGGAGTACATATGAGGATATCCACTCTGGAGGTATAACTTGCTGAAGCCTCGGCCAGCAGTCTGGCTTCTTCCTCTTCATCCAACGAAACATCCGGCAGAGCTATGTCCTCTATGTATAACTCCTCCTTTGCAACAAGCACGCTCTGCTCATACTTCAAGCTTTTATTTCCCACAGAAACACACACACGCACCCTCTTTCTATCGCCTTCAAATTCCCCGGCACACACCTCGAATGCTTACGTGGCTGACTATAGCAAGCCCGAGGCCGAGGTCGTCTTGGATATCGCCGGAAGGATGACCATGTCTCTCAAACGATTTCCTGCTCCAATACCATTACGGTTCCAGAATCATGGACTTCGGCCGTCGCTACAGGGGAAGTTGACGCATGCTGAGCTTGTAGTATCCTGGGTTCAGTATGGGAATACGATACTTTTCTCTCTCAAGTCCTATATCAGATACTTCACCAATCGTGAGTTGGAACAGTTTATTGGACCACGAACAGATACATTGGAGAAGGCAATGTTTACTCGCGGGCCAGAATGGGGGAAGCTAAATATGCACTGTATGTATCGTGAGAGAGTCGCCAGGCCGTTCAATCGGAGCGATAGCAAAGTACTCAGACAGACGTTAGCTGCCAAGTTTGACTGGATGACAGAAGATGCGGTTAGTAAGAGTATACTACACGAATGGTTATTGTCTGACCAACACGGTTTAAATGAAGAAGGCCAACGAGATAGATACTTGAACATTGGCGGGGCTGACTATCTGGACAATGATGACGATGTGGGTTAAGTGATATGAAAGATTCAAGCACGTGACCACAAAATAGATCTTTTATCAGACGCCAATCTACTCGTGGCTTGCGAGTATAGTCAAGTCGATGACGAAGTTGTTCTTATGGAAGGTATTTACTATTCCTTCTTAGTACGCAAAACCGGTGTAGATCGAGATGTCATATATGTTGAGCGGGTGGTACTAGTGGGACTGAAACACGAACAGATTATATTTGAATGGCGGAATGAAATGGTTCTAGTTTGAGATAATTCAAAGGTCATTGACCCTGGTATGTTTTGTATCACATTTCACGATTTCTTTCTTAACAAGTACTCGTGTCTAACCTAACTTCACGTAAGGGAATACTATACATCGGAGAAATCAAATCCGGTGGTGGTGATGTGATTAATTCATTGCATTCAATCAGTCAATATGGCAAAAATGACGCCCTATTGCAAAGTGACATGTTTCTGTATTGCTCGTACAGTCAAATTAGCCGAGATATCTTATAGTCTCTTTGTAGCTCACAAAGCATGCAAGTGTGGCAATGTCGGTAGGTATCGATATTTCACAAGGCGTTGGCAAATAGCGGCAAATACTGACTTTATCACATGTACTTCAAGGCAACTCTATAAGGATAACGAGTTCGACAATTATAAACGAAGGATGTTGATATTGTGTTTCTGTGTGGGCCATCAATGTATATTGGGATAAACGCCTGCCTAGTATAACTTCAGCTTAGAAACAAGGCTTCGGGGTATATCTTACTGGTATCTTACTTGTTAAATATTATCAAAGAACAATGACCGGTGAAATGTATCTATACTACGATTGTTGCCCCTGGTGGCAAATGTTCTCTGGCTTACTGTCATGTACATGCAAAAGCTGTTACTAAAATGTAAGGCTAGTGATTAAAACTATTGCCATGTGGTAGAGTGAACTTGTGATTGTCTTTTGAGGGTGTGAGTCTAGATGGCTCACACGTTTTGAATGAGCACAAACCTGTGGGATGTGGAATAGTCTCATGGCATACGGTAGCATCAAATTTGTCAGGTCAACTGACGGCATGAAGAATTTCGGTGCATGAGGTGAAACATGTCAGTCACAATGAGCATGAACTTGTCATGTTAAACTAACTACCCTTAGTGACTATGTTTGAGGTCGTAATTAACCAGCCGATTGAGAATCACTTGATGTCAAAGATAATCTTAAACATTCATCATGCACGATATGTAATTGAAGTTCACGTGTGCTTGCAACTATCAATCATCGTCAACTACTGTTCCTGGACGTCATAGTCCGGGGTTTAAGTTCTCCTGGACAACGTTATTTCAAGAAACAGAAATACAAGGGCACCTAACGATTAATGTATATATGTACATACATACATATATCACGGTATCAACTTAGAGACGGCCCGGAGGTACGTGGTACTCGGAATGTTTCTGTTTATTCTGATGATATAGGAATACGAGTAGGATTCAATACGTTATAAGGTTGATAATGACTTTGTCAGTGACAAAATAGGTCAATACGTTCATATTAAAATGACATGTCGTTCCTCTACCGTTATACTTAATAGTCCGTAGGTGATATTGTATATACACATACAACATAGTTACATGCATGAACACGGCCGAGAACAGACAACTCTTCACTTCACTTGGCCACCATCTCGCTCTTTCGCTTCAGTTCAACGCCAAACGACAGCACAGATACATCTGCAGCGGAAAGCCCAGCAACAGCCGTACCGGATGTAACGGCCGTATGTAACCTCACCCACCAATTTACATCTGTGTAGTCCGTACCCACACACCAATCAAGCAAAACAAAAAAGGATCCCCAAACTCACGTCCTCAACTCAAGTTCCAAGATTCAAGCCCAGACCTCTTAAAGCTCCGTACGATCCCATCTCTTCCTAAAGAAGGAAACCCTCTTTACAGTCAACCCTCCTTCACGGTGTATCCGCGGCATCTTTGGGATTCTTCCGCACGTAACAACCCCATTCTCAAAACGACCCACACACATTTATCCCTTGATTCTTTCTTCGTCTCCATTTCTTTCTTCCAAAACCACGGGCAACAACGAATAGAAAGTGCCCCGTGCTCTTGATCCCCATCTTTTATAAATTGGTTCACAAGCATTCCCTAGTCGGGCCATTCACCAGGATACCTACGCGAAGAGTAGAGAGAAAAATGCTCCTAATGACTGTCAAGACCGAGACCGATGGGAAGGGAGGATTTGCCACGCTAGAGTTGGAATGGCCACACAATGGTCTTCGTGGGGTTTTCTCATAGGATTACCTTTGGTTATCTTCATAGTCTTCAAGTTGTTGTCTTTACTCACCAATGGCCAGTCAACAGAATCCCGATTCTCATATGAACCCCCAAATTTAATCCCCACCAAACACTCCCTTTTAGAGAAAATAAAAACAAAGTAAAAGCAAACCTTTAAAATCATACATCGTACGATGTACCTGGTCTGTCCTCACTCTTGACGTAAAAATAATCGAAGCCAAGCCTTGCCAAAGCTTCCCAACTACCGCCAACACTCCCGTTCCGTCTACTCCATGAAGAAAAGTAAAGAGCGAGACCGAGTTAAATAAAAAGAGATCGACCCAGCCTAGTATGTTCAAGTGTCTTCAACCTCGTCAACTCCCATGTCGTGGCGTGTCTGATAATAAAGTACCGATCTCCTGTCCATCTCTTTTGTATTTTTCGTTAATTGTCCATGTGCAAACAATGATTTCGTAATTCAGTCAAAAACTTAACCTCCGAATTATTACACTTTCTTCTCCAATGTAAGCAATCAAGCAACTCGTGTCGGCTATACGTATGTATGTACATATTCATGTACACACATACAATATGTATGCAAACGCCTAGACCATACGTCAAACTCGGATCCAGCAATCCGGACAAATAGTTCTTCGCTCTCTCGCTGTTCCTCCATCTCTCTAAACCCAAAAAGTCTTCTCCACTAGACTCCGCCACGAACAGAAACCCACACTACCGTCCACTCAAGTTACAGTTAAACCACAGACCTGAGACGTCCCCTCCGCGGAGAATACAATACATCCACCAAACCGACATCCGTCAAACCTACCTTCCAGAACTGAATCCGCTCTCATTCCTATTCTAACTTAGTGTCGGTCCCGAGTTTACTTGTCTCTTGGACTTCTTTTGCTTCCCCTTAAGATACCCACACCCTGTAATTCACTACATAGAAAGTCCAAGCACTCACCACCATCGCGTCGGGACTTTCCTTCTTTGCACCCGCAGCAGTAACAGCACCAACAGTTAACGGCCAGTGCCCCCTCGTCAAAACCCGCAAGCACGGCCGCGAATCTCGTCCAGTCTTCTCCCGCTATAGGTGCTTGAAATATTCCCAATTGGGAATTTGTTGCGAGAAGCGGGCTATAACAGGGACAATCCAAGTTTACAAGGTGAATTCAAAGCAGACGACATGTCAAGATGTTTTATAGCAGTGGTGAATTTTTTCCTGCGGCCGTAGTTTGTCGGAGGTTACTGTTGTACGTCATAACTAACTTGGCTGATCCATCATTAGGGGCACGAAAAAAACAACGCTCCATAATATGACTGATAGTTCATAACAAGTCTCCGACAAATAAGGCGGTGGCGTTTCTAGTTGATTTAGAGTGTGATGAGAAGTACCGTAATATGTGCCAAGTGTGACAAAAAAGGTGGGAGAACCAACCAACCAAGCCCATCAAGAATGTATCGGCATGATGAACCAAAAAGTATCCTAGAAATATCCCACGAAAGTTATTTGCCGGTGATTTAAAGTCTCCAAAGAATCCTTTTGGTAACCCCCACTCTAGAACTAAAAACCAATACTTTCTTCTCTTTGTTGACTTCCATCCTGCACGTTTTGATTCACCAGTTATCATCCTCTTTTTCTTTCCCACCGACTCCCTTGAAAAGGAAATACAAAAGCACTTTTTCCTAAAAGAAACGCCAAGACAAACTTCCCAAAATCCAGGTCGAGGTCCTCCCATACCCGTCTCCTCGTTTCATACCCTGAAGGACCTAAGTAAAGTCAATAACGGCCGTACGTACAGCATATAGACTCAAGCACGACCCTCCTCGTTTCCTCGACATCCCCTGGGTCTCCATGCATGAGGACAACAACAATGACAAAGACCCCCTGTGATCGTCCTGGTAAAAGCAAAAGAGGGGATAATTGCCCTACTTGGAAGCCCAAGTCGGGAGTCTGGGCTTTTCTCGGCGTTCGTTCACAGGGATATTGAGCAAAGAGTGGTCAACAACAAAACTTAACTGGGATGGGCGGAGTACATATTTATGTGGTATGAGCCCGAAGAAGCGAGATGGCGTATTGGTCCATGATCCATGGGCGGAAGGGAGCGCTGCCAAGATCAATGACGAAAAGCAACAAGATTTACAAAATACAAACCTTCCAAACGCTAAAGACGGTTGACTTTCAGTGGATGCCCCCAACATATCTCTATGACCCTGCTCCGAGTATTCGGTCACGTAGAACGTGAATTCTCTAAGCTTGCTCACAAGGCACCCGTTTCGTGTGACCAACCAAATTCACTTCTCACCAGTTTTTTTCTTCCTTCGGTCCCGAACAAACTGCACGGAGTCAAGAACTGGCACACGGCCTTAACAAACACAGTCAATCGTTCCACCTCCAGTAACCCGCACAGCGTCCCCCTGTACTAAGAGACGCTGAACAATTGCGTACAGCTACTATGCACTGACTAAAAACAGTGGGTTAATGCACTGACAGAACGCACTGAGCATAATCAGCACTGGTAACGTAGTCAAGCACTTCTTTGAAAAAGTCAATATTTCCGTATATGGTAATTAATGGAACACACGGACCTCTTTTAGTGTAGCCCTGCCGTTGTATTCGACAACCCTCGGCGTCGTTTAACCCTACTATTGGTATCCGGGTAAAGAATCGACCCAAAGAATTCATCAGGTGATTGTTTCACTATTCAAACAATTGGAAATTTTAACACATTCGACTGCATATGCCCATACATACATATGCACATCAACATGCAGGTATTATACGCACGAGAGCTGAAATAGGAACCCACACATCTCGATCCACCGACCATGCAGCCATGAGGGGCTCACCGATGTTGCAGGAGTTCGTAGGAGATGACGGGCAGGATCGTGAAGCATGGTAATGAGATGTCGGGTTACCCTTCTCGTGGCACTGGCGGAATCCGGCACGGCGGGACTGGATGTCTTTGTCCAACTTGTTGGTGTTATGCTGGGTTACATAGAATAGGCAATTACAACGGACGCCGTAACCGTGGCCATGGGCCGGTCTTGTGGGCTGTGAAGAAACGTGTGTTTGAGATTGTGACATCCAACATTGTTTAGTTTATACTACACTAGGAACCAGACAATATCCACCTGACTAGATTAACGGTGAACCTGGATTCTCACAACCAAGGTTCAAAACTTAAAGACCCGAAGTTAAGGACCGAAAACTGGGAACAAAGTGAATTTACAAACCCAGAGTCAGACCGAACTACGATGGTTCCGCCCACATCCCACACTACTGCATCAACTGCACGTCATCGCGCCCGCTCGCTTTGCCCACAATGCCGGAGTCCTCCCCTCAAGAAGCAGCCTTCATCTCTTCTTACGGTAAAAATGCCAAGGCTAAGTTTGGAACTGCCGTAAACTAGCCAATGAGAAGCTTCAAATCGATGCGAGATTGTTCAGAAGGCCTGGTCCCTGTACACGACCCGGCCCCCATAGTCCTGTTCAGGCTGTTCAGGCTGTTCAGGGCGCTCTCTAATTTTTGGCTCTGGTGTCCTTGTGTGATCTGCGCTTGTCTCTTGGATCGTCCTTTTTGTCTCTTACTGTATTTTGGAGGCAAAGATGGCTGTGTGGGTTGTATCCCATAAGATCAACTGATCTCGTTCTAACTTGTCTTGGGATGTGATTGAATGTGGGTCACTGTTTTTAACACTCACCGGTTAGTCTGGGGAAGGTCTTACTATAGCGCAGTCTAGAAGATTTTAGGGTATCTAGGGAGTAACGACATGCAATCAGAGGGAGACAAATGTTCTACGGAAAGGGAAAGCGTCGCTCGCCTTTGTCCCGAGCAAGAGGGTTTGAAGCCATGGATGAAGGGATGAGAAGCGGAAAGGAAGTCGTCTTGCATAACAGCATCTGCGGGGATACAAGGTTGACATTTGTGAGAAAAGTAACAGCCCACAGGACAATGACCGACACCGAGCATCGACATTTTGGAGGAGTCGAAGATCCACCGGTTGCGCTAATGGAGAAGTAGCAGATTCGGAGAGTTCTGGGACAGGAAGCTAGAGAAATAGTAATGACGAACTCACAATGAAGCGCCCGTAATAAAGAATCTAGGATATAGCTTGTTGTGATGGAGATAAGGAAATGCCAAGATGAAGACCTCATGGCAATTCTACTCCTCATGGAAGTTTGAAGGGGTTCCGAAAAAAAAAGAACCAGGGACGGAGTTAAAGGGGTCCCGAGAGGAATGAAATTCCGTTAAAGGAATGTGTGTTGACGATTTGAAGATTGGGTCATTTTGGAAGTGACGGCGTTTTAGGAGATTTTCTATCGAAGGGTTGTTCCGTGATACGATTTTTTCGGTGGTAACCCTTCAACCGGGCGAACCAGAACCGGAGTGTGTTGACACATGGTCGGCTCGTTTGGCGAGGATCTACGGCAAACGGGAGGCTTTCTATCTCTGTGATTCGTCCAAATACCGATATTATGATGAGGTGGATATATCCGTGAAGGAAAGTCCCGGAGTGATACATAGAATGAAGAACCATAGAAGTGGTTGCAGACATGAAGCCACCATATTGAAGGAGTTGTTCTCATATTGGCACATGAAAATAGATAGCAGTGGGTTGAATGCTGCTTCACTATGTACCGATCAAAGTACCGACCCAGGATCGGTAGCATTTTCGCGGCAAGCAAAACTTCATGTTACTCAGTGACACCGTTCTAAAGCTTTGAAAGGCGAGAGCACCACCCAAATACAACAACAAAAAGGATACTTCAATATGACATGTTATTCGGCAATACAAAGCCCATACGCACGCAGAATAGACCCCCCATGACTAAAATGTCATGTAAAATAGGGGTGCCTGTATTAAATCGGCAAGCCGCGACAACCAAGGCAGAACGGAGAGAGGGGCCGGTGGTCCATGTCGCGGGTTACTGCCTCGATATGGTATTTTATTGGGGACAATTCGCCATGCCGAAACAGACATAGAGAACAGACTGACGGGTTTGAAGGTTGATGGGCCATCAATGACAAGCACCGCCACGAGTTGGCTATAGCTGAGGTTGAATTCGGGACCGAGATAGTACATATACTGCGGAGAGAGAAAATAGCGTTGAAAATAGAGATACCAAAGAGAGAGTTTCAGATAACAAGTAGACAGGAGAGACATATCCGCCGTGCTGGTTCCCCGAAAGACAATGAATGTCGCACAGCATATGTCTGTACATTTGTTTAGATGGTTCGACTTTGATTTTGACAATATCTGGGTAAATGGAGCCAATCACTCGGCGACGTGTACCCCAGGAGTAAGAATTTCATATTGCGGTTTTCCCCTCACTTTAAGCTCGCCCGATTAATACCCAAACTACGGACAAGCCACACAAATTCACGTACGGAAACAAAAAAAAAGGACCCAAAATTATCATGGAATCTCCAAATACAGATAAAAATCGACAACCAACAAGCGGCACACACGCATGCACTTTTCACTCTTACTGGAGATATAGACACATCTCTGGGTTTATTGCACACCCTCGCTATTCGCAACCGTGACCTGGGGTCTATTCGTTCCCTGACATCCAGGATGAGCCCTTGAGTGCAGCTTGGGCCGCTGGGCCAAATTTAAAATACTCTATAAAATCGAATATAGTGAAAAAAACTTTAAAATACAATTTAATTAAAAGGACGATTCTTTTTCCCGCAATGCGAGAACCCTTTTTATCTAGAGGACTGCCCGCTCTCTCGGGTTCTTATGATTTTGTGCTTCTCCCGTCATTTATTTCTTTCGTTGTATCGTTTTTGTGTGTGTTGGTGGCATTTGCCGTTTGTCTCGGGAGATTTTTTATACTTGCTACTGTAAGTTGAGAGAGAGAGAGAGTCTATTGAAGAAGACGAACTGCAAAAAGAGAAGGATACACCGGATTCATGTTGTCGACATCATCGCATCAATCAATCAATCGCATCGTCTCCGAACTTTCGGAACCGCCTACCAGTGCAATACACCATCTACTCGCCAGTTTTGCATCGTACCAATCGCACCAAGTTCGACCGGACACTTGCATCGCACAGCATATTTTCCTATTTGTCGTCAGCCGCTGTCGTGCATACACTCTGTGTCCATTGTTCAAATCAACATTCTGCACATACACACACGCCAGATACACTACGCCCGTACACGTTCACCAGAAATACTCTCAAGGAAAAAAGCTCCAAGAAACATAATCCCGCCAGTCTGTTTCGCTGTCTATCGTTTTCCCGAAGTGCATGGTTGAACCTGGACTTTCCATTCCTCGGGCCTGGGCCATTTTACCAATAGCGCCATGCACACCCAGGATTGATGCATTCAACCCACTAAAACCGCTCTTTGGGTGCTGCACTGTCCCCCTGGACCTACAGCTGCAGCAGTGTGGCCCCGTTGTTTGGGGCGTCAAAGGGCTTATCCGGCTCGTCGGGACGTCGTTTATGGCTTCTTTGTGTACTTGATCAGCTATCTTGCGTCGGTTATTCTCTTTTTGCAGTCGCCATTCTTTCAATTCTCGACATTCGTTTTTGCTTTAATTCCATGAAACTAATAATAATCTTTACAGTCTATATTTCTAATTTCGCCTTCTTTTAACTCTCCCGCCTCAACGAAACCAACACAGCCAATTCGCCAAAATGCGTCTTCTTAAACCTGATAACTGTCGCGACGAAGCGATCGCCCTACCAAGCACTAGAAACGTTCCAGTCATCTTTGAGCGTCACACCAAGGGCGGCAGACACTTGCAATACAAGCTCACCATTCTGCAGCAGCCCGAGCGTGCGCGTGCTTGCGGTTCCGGTCAAAAGTGTAAGTTGCCTCACTCGAAGCAAACAGGCTGCCAAGTTCGCCACTAACATCAATTTCCAATTACAGCCGCTGCTGATCGCAGACCTGTTGATCCTCCACCTGTCGTTGAGCTTCTTATCTTCGATATCACCAACGAGCAGCCTAAGGATATCACTTTCAGCTACAATGCCAACTTCTTCCTTTTTGCCACTCTTGAGCATGCCCGCAGTCTTGTTCACGGCCGTGTGCAGACTGCCGCTGCCGTCAGCCCACCAGTTCTGACGGGTATGCCCGTTTCTGGTATGGCTTACCTCGACCGTCCTACCATCGCTGATTACTTCCTCTTCCCCGACTTGTCTGTTCGTCACGAGGGCCGGTACCGCCTTGCCTTCAACCTGTACGAAGAGCTCAAGGATGCCGAAGATGCCGACATCGAGCCTGGTGAGCGTGGCGCCGACCCTCAGGATAACCCTGCCTTCGACTGGCGCATGGAGATCAAGTCGAACCCATTCACCGTCTTTAGTGCTAAGAAGTTCCCCGGCCTCACTGAGTCCACTCTCTTGAGTCGCACTGTCGCCGACCAAGGCTGCCGCGTTCGTATTCGTCGTGACGTCCGTATGCGCCGTCGTGAGAACAAGGGTGACGAAGGCCACAAGGCTTCTTCTCACCACCACCGGGAGCGTCAAGAGCAGCGCCCTGCCAGACCTGCCGAGCCTCACTCTATGGATATGTACCGCTCTCGCTCTGGCAGTGTTCACAGCATGCACTCAGATCCTTCCATGCCTCCTTTGTCCGCCGGTCTCCCCATGGAGCCTCCCAGCAGAAAGATGTCTATCGCTTCGCAGCTGGATGCCGACCCTACTCCTATGCACCACGTTCCTCCTTCGCCTGCGCGCTCTCACAACACCAACTACACGGATTATGGCCGCCACAGTTCCGTTTCGTCCCATGTCCCTCTCGAGGTCGACAGTGCTCTGGAAGTTGACCCCGACTGCGCCCCATACGTTCCCCACAGCCCCTTTACAGCTCCTCACTCTTCGCGCATGCCCCGCAACATGCACCACGTTCCTCAACCTCGCATGCCTGGAAGCTCGCCTGCCATTCCTCATCTTCGCCGCATGAGCGAGATGACTAGCAACACTATTCTTCCCGACATCCATCCTACTGCGCCGCCACCATCATCCAGCAAGGTGCTTAACTCGTCCATTGACATTGATGATTCGTACAGCGGTTCTCTGGATGTCATTCGTCAGCCATCAATCAGTGCCGGTACCAAGCGTGCCCGCGAGCCATCTCCTTCAGATGGCATTCGCTTGCTTGACGGTGAGCGCCCTCTCATTGGTGCCTCTACCGGTGGTCACCGCCCACAACACATCTGGCGTGACGAGAAGGGCAACCGCAGAAATCCAAGTCGCCAGGAACTTGAACTTCAGTGGATGTCGGCCGATGGCCTGTCACGGGCGGTAACATCGAATACCTTCCTCCCGTAGACATTGCATCTGCTTCTTTTCTCACATTGTCTTTTGTCGTTTTTGCTTTTTGAAAAGCGTGTTTTGCGCGGTTAATATCACCGGGGGGTCTTTGGTTATATCACTATTTGTTTTGGGTACTTGGGTATTTGGT
This sequence comes from Huntiella decipiens, assembly GCA_003032515.1. Lineage (NCBI taxonomy): Eukaryota > Fungi > Ascomycota > Sordariomycetes > Microascales > Ceratocystidaceae > Huntiella > Huntiella decipiens. Next base: position 11,567 of record NETU01000529.1, read on the forward strand.
CTGTTTTTGTTGCTTGTATCTGCTGGTTTTCGGTGTCTTTTTTTTTTTTTTTTTTTTCCC
>NETU01000529.1:17816-37141 GCA_003032515.1 Huntiella decipiens
CGTTGAGGAAGTCGTAGGCTTCTGGATAGCGGGGGCAGCGGCTTTCTTCTGGCCAGGGAATGTCATCTTAGGAGGAGGGGGGGCAGACATCGAGGAAGTCGTAGGCTTCTGGGTAGCGGAGGCAGTGGCTTCCTTCTGGCCAGGGAAGGTCGCCTTGAGAGGAGGGAAGGCGGACATCGAGGAAGCCGTAAACTTCTTGACAGAGGTGTCCGAGCCGCTAGTCTCCTTTAGGACGGACTTAGACTCGGCGGCAGCTTTGGTGGGGGCGGACATCGAGGAAGCCGTAGGCTCCTGGGCAGCGGGGGCAGTGGCTTGCTTCTGGCCAGGGGAGGTCATCTTAGGAGGAGGGGGGGCGCTCATACTGGGCAATGCTAAAAAATGTATGAGTATTGGAAGGTGAAGATGTGTTTATCTGGGGGGAAAAAAGTACCTTGAAAGTTGAGATGATGGAAATAGTAAAAAGGGAAGTGTGAGCAAAAAAGCAAGAGTGTAAGTCAATACCGGATTGACTTAATATTGTTAAAAAAAGTAAATGAGAACATACACTTCTCAGAAGTGAAGTAATATAATGATAATAGATGTATGATAGGATATTTCGACGAGCACTTCACGAAAATCCAAATGCGAATAGAAAGATGTGAAAAAAAAAATGAAAAAAAGGTTCGATTGACATTTCCTGTCAGCTGCGTCCCCTCTTTATTCTCATGACTCTCGTTCTTATCAACCTTCTCCAAGATATTTCGCACTTGTACGCATATCCATCACGTGACTATATGAAATATGAGTAAAGTGGGTTTTGGCGTACTAGCTCATCCACAAAGTCTCAAAATTACCTAAAGCGGAAATGCATAGGTCAGATATAAGTAGGTGTGATGAATTGGGTCGTGTACTGATGAAGATCAATGGGCGAAATCTCGCCCCCAAGACAATCACGTGCATGCTTTTAGCTTGTCCACTTGAAGTCTATAGGACTAGACTTCATTCACTTCTTCCTAAATAGGCGAGCCGGCATGAACACGCAGTGGGCTGATGTACTAGTTGTTGTTGTTGTATTTTTTAACATCTGCCGATGCACTAGTCGTGAGTACGTCCGTAAAGACTAGGCAGTTTAGCTGAGGAACACTTCGCCGGGATTAAAAAGCCGCTGGTCAAATAAGTCCACGTTTGTTCCGCCCAGTACCGTTCATCCGGATAGTCCTCGAATCCGCAAAGCCTACACCACCGATATCGTCCGACGTGCCAACCTATCTAGAAGAGCGAGCCTCACAGTATCATTCAGACTATCTCTATCTGTTGTTTTTTATATCATAGTGTTGAAATGTTATCAACCAGAATATACACTACTACGAGGACCATAATTTCTAGCCAATTCTATAGCGGCGCAATCGTGACATTTTTGAAGTCCTCCCAACTGCCGCTGAGTTGTACGCTAGTCGGCAAGCGTCTATCAACCAATCGTCCAAAGGCCGGCACTTAGTAATAGCTTAACAGCTGCCAATTAGTTTACAAAGCGGGTTGCGAAATAGTACTATGAGCTACCAACCAATCATCACAATAGCTTGTCCTCGCCTCGCCTAATGACATCATTGCCTTGATCCTACGGTCTACCAAGTCACGACCCCGAAAACGAAAAATATCTCCGTGAGAATAAACATGTTATGTGATATCTGGATGTCTACATTATGTATTACTGTAACTTAATAAACCAATACCTCACCAACCAAATAAAAAGAAATAAAAAAGAAAACCATGGTATCATATCCCCAAACAAAGCAAATGAAAAATGAAAAATATACCTCCTTACTCCAGCCCCGCAACTCTCTCCCGGATATCATCATCAGCCAAAGCACACATCCACAAACACCTCTCTGTGATCCCCTCGATTGGCTGGAACCTGTAACTACCTCCTGCCTCCAAAAGTCTCAGAACAGTCTTGACAACTCCGGCCGCGATCCGGTATCTCTCAAAGTTAACCAGCATGGTGTTACCCTCCGTTGCTGGAACCTCCGCGGGTCTTTGTGCGTTATAGATCAGGTCATGAGTATAAATACCGACGAATGGGATACACCCAGTATCAGAACCAGTCTCCATTTCAGCACGAAGATTGTAGAAGTTGCGGGAAGGAGTCATTAGGCTTTCGAGGTCTGCGACGATCTTCACGTCAGCTGCGGGAACGAGGGCCCATGTCTTTGACAGACGGGTGATCTCTGGAGAAGTCAAAGCCATAGTGATCTGAGCAAGAGTAGCGAAATTACGGTACCGCCGACAGTGATTCGCAATGTGGATGAATTTGATAATGCAGCGAGCCCGTTCAGCCATGGACTGAGTAAGAACGATCTCAGACACAGCCCACTTGACCATGATGTTGAAACGAGCAACGACAACCTCCACACCGTGAGAGTCAGAGTTGCGGAGGAAGTCGAGCCATGAACGCCAGTGACCAGCACGAGTATCCTTCCACTTCATGTCAACAAGCTCCTTCCAATCGATCTCAATCAAGGCATCCTTCTCAATGAGAGTGAACTGTTGAGCCAAGATATCCGAGTCGAAAGCCAGGATGAAGGGAAGATGAGCCGAGGCATGTTCAGAATTCTTACTAGTAGGCTTAGGGGCAGGTTTAAGCTGGACACCCCGTTGGGCAAATGTTGAAATGGTAGCAGCCGGGGTCGGTGGCAAAGGCTTATGCAAGAGCAAAAGGTTACCGTGGGCCTTTTGGGCCGAACCCATCGAGAGATTACGCGGGGCAGTTTCCGTAGTGGTGGCGTTTGAAATAGGGCTAACATCTTTAGACGAGTCGTACTGTTGATCGAGGGTAGCAGGACGAGAGTGGTCACCTCCAGCAGTCGATGGTGGCTGGGCGTCACCAAAAGAGGTAGCCGAATCATTAGGTAAAATGAACTCCATCATAGGGCCAGGTGAAACAAGATCCTGGTGGGCGTCAGCGTGGTGAGCATCATCACCATAATCCAAGAGCAGTGAGTCTGAGATGCGGATGCGCGGAGTCACAAGACCTGACTCTAAGTTACTGGGTTTGGACGACAGAACACCGTGACCAGGGAGATCTAAGCCGAGGTGGTGTGAAGAGTTATCATCGTTGATAGTATCCATCATAGTAGTATCGTTATGGTCACTGAGCGTTGAATCAACATCATCACCCTGATAGCGCCGCATAGGGCCAGCTGGTAAAAAGCTATCGTCATAGTTGACACCATTCTCAGACAAAGAAGAATCCGACTGGTTTCCAGGCTCGATGAGGACGCCGTCTCCACCAAGTCCAACGTTGCGGTTAGTCTGCTTCTCCTTACTCTTTAACGTCCGGTTGCCAGCAGCAATCTCACTAAGAGTGATAGGTTGCTTGCGTAACCGCCCAGCGAGTGGGAATGAAGTTTGGGAGGGCGATGGTGAAGGTGACCTCTCATAGCGACCTTCAAGTTTCATCAAAGCAGTTTCTACTCCGTTGTCCGTCAACTCATCTGGGATGGCTGCAAGCTTACGTAGCTCAGCCTCGAACGAAGGGCGCATGCGGTGAATGGATGAATGTGTGCTGAACAAAGACAGCTTCTTTGGTTCGGAGGTTGCATTACCAGCCAAAGCACCAAGAGAGAATGTGTGGGATCCGCGTTCCGAGGCGCGCATAGAAGGAGCACCAAGGTGTCCTGCGCTAGCCGGCTCAAGAGAGTCATAGTGGCTATACATGTACGAGCTCGCACGAGACTCACTATAAGTATCGATAGTCGTCATAGACCGTGAGCGTGCCAACAGCTGCGACTCCACATGAACTCGGTGATCCAGATCATCAACAGTGGTGGCATCCCTGAGGTTCCCAGCCGGCCGTCTCCGCAGCATGCGCGCTGGGGGCTCGCGAGAGCTTGCTCGTGATGGGGCTGCTGACGAAGCATAGGAGAAAGCACCAATACTCTGGCGCACCGAAAGCCGGTCGACAGTGTGGACAGAGTTTCGCCGTGAATGTGAGAAGATTGACAACCGAGGACCCGAGCCCTGGATGATAGTTGGAGCATCCACAGACAAAGCACCATCAGAAACTCTCCGGGAAGCCGCCGAGCTTGGCCGCTCAATCCCAAGAATGGACGCCTCCAAATCTTCATGGAAGTCGTCACCAAGAGAAAGTTCTAATGGCTGGTGGAACGGGGCAATATTTGTTGGGCTGCGGAAAGCCTCACTAGGAGAAAGACAGGCACCATCAAGCAGACTATTGAGGTCTGGGACGAACATGGGAAGCGACTCGCTAACCTTGTTGTCAAGCTTAGAAATATCAGGAATTGGCATCGTGGCCAAGTCGAACGGCATGGCGTGGGTATCGTTGATGATCATAATCGACTTACTACCAGCGGTAATAGTAGTCAAGGCCCCGTCACTCATACCCCGCTGGTGACCCCGGCGAACACGGGCAAAGCTCTCTGCCTCCTCTCTTTCGTAGTCCGCACTGGGCCTGGAAAGATCCTCATAAGATCCATCTAAATGCGCAGTCTGGAACTTTGGAATCTCAACCGTTCGCTTTGATCTTGGCGAGCTAGCCACCGATTCAGGCAAGTCAATACCCTTGGCCCGGGCCTCTGCCTGTTGCTCGTCCCGCACAGCTGCCTTGAAAGCATCTGCAATCTCAGCACCAAGCAGATCAATACGTACCGGCCGGTCCTCGATCTTCTTAGACCGAACCTCGGGAACCAAAGCTGAAGGCACCCTATTGTTCCGCGATAAGCCAAGGTGGTTCGCCCCGTGCACACGTGTACTCAAAGCCCGCTTCATCGTACCAAGAAGTTTCTTTGCATTAGGGCAGCCTACCATCTTTCCACTATCCCTCGATGCAGAACCATCCGAAACTGTTAACCGTTGAGCCTCGGCTGCCTCAGTAGGTACAACGTCCTCGACAAAGGCCTGAGATGGTGGGAACAAATCACCACGAACCAAACTACCAGCAAATGGAAGAACCACAGACCGCTCTGTCTGTTCTGAATTCCGGTTTGATGCGTCAACGACGTGATGGTGTGGGTGGTGGTCTCTCAGAGAGTCTGACATGCTTCCGTTTCTCTTGTGTTGGCGGCGGACACGCTTGCCAATAACACCCTTAGGCGCTGAAGAAACAGCACCGCCGGGCGGTGGGATGACTGAAGTTGTCTTTTCGGCCGATACTGGGCGCATCGGGTTGGCATGACTGGAAGTTACCAGACCTAGACGCTGGAAGTTTTTCGCTGTTGGGAAGGTGCATGAGACAACATCGATACTGGAAATGCTCATGGGGTTGGTACCATGTCGTGGTCCTCCAAGGGGGTTATCCGCAGAGTGCACGGCCTGTTGGTGAAGTGGCTTGAAGGTGTCAAGAGGAACCCGCCTTGGAGGTGGAGTATCTGGTCTCTCTGGGTTAACGCTAGCATCGCCTGGTACACTGTGGTTAATGCTAGGAGCTCCCTGAAGTCTAGAGACCTCCCTCCGTAAGCTGGCCAATGATGCGCGCTTAGTCAAGGTTTCTGTGGTCTGTTCTCCAACAGCACCACCAGGTTGAATCTCGTCGATAGCCACCACCGAAGCATCTCCAGCATCTTCGTCCTCCTCCCAGTATTGCGCACACACCCGTTTCCAGCACTTCTTAAGCTCTTGCACAATCTTGATGTGTGGGCCTACATTACGACCGATCTTGGTGAGGTCAAGAATTAAGTCATTAACCAAGTCGCAAAAGGCAAGTCGCAACTCATAATTGGTCATGAAATCGTCAGGGAAGTAGTTAAGAATCCAGTGTCTCAAGGCGACGAATGTGCGAACGCGCACCACCATTCCCGTCTCATCATTTCGAGAAGCAGCCCATCTAAAACGCGCAATCAACATGCGCAACAGTTGTAATGGGTCAAGGAACGCCCGGAAAGTAAGAAAGAAGTCGGATAAAAGCTCGTAATCCAAGAAACTGGGCGATGTGATCTCCGCCACCAGTCGTGATCGGGTAGCAGCTACCACTGCACCGGTGTGTGTCGAATAATGAACCATTGAAGGAACGTCGCACTCTGGCTTGAAGGTCAAACTATCAAACATATCCGGCTCAATAACCAGATCGTCATGTTGAGAACTTTCTGTTGGACTATGCAGTCTTTTTGACGACAACGGGGTATTCCCCTCACTCAACAAATGCGCCGGGATGGCAGGAACAGGTGGTTCAAATGGCATGGCAGGGAGAAACCGACGTGGTGTCTGGATCATCCAAGTAGGTTCCCTTGACGCCACACCCGGCAAATACGGTGACTGTGTCATGAAGCTAGCGCGCGGAAGGGATGTTGGCAGTGCCGAAAGCGTCTGAGCGATACTTGACTGCAGATCCGTCGTTGCCGTATAACAAGAAGTGCGAAGTACCGGAGTACCGCGGGTTGTGAAGCGCGGAAGACCAATGCGATGTGACGGAATATTAATGTCAATGTATTGTGAATCCGCGCGTTGGTGTCCATCAGCCGATTGAGGTCGCGGTGCCTGAGGTGAGATGAAAATCTTGAGACCGCTGCTACTGGAGCTTCCACTAATGTCTGTATGCGGGTTCGGCCGAGACACGTCGGCCACGGTGGAGTCCGAAAGTGCCCTGCGCCTTCGCTGGATCGAGACACTTTGTTGTGTGTCTTTACGAGTGTGCTTGTGCGCTGATGATGTCTTTGTAGCCGTAGGTATTGGTGGCGGTGGTGATGATGGCGTAGGAAATTGGTAAACTGATGGAGCGGGCGTATTAAGTTCGTCAAGATCAAGCTTTGGAGCTTCTAGTTTCCGATTGCCAGGCTTCGTTCTGACTTGGAGTCGCATTTCGTGGTCATTTTGCGGTGATGGTTCGGGTGTAAATTCGCCCTGTCCCTGTGTCATGATTCCCGGACTAAGCACGTCGAGACCAGCTGTGCTTGGTGGTGTCATAGGAAAGACATTTGTTTGAGTAGGATATCGCGTGTTTGCCGGAAGAATTGTTGGTCTTTACGTAGCGCATTAGCACATCAATACACGCACAAATGGAAACCCACACAACAATCAGTAACTCACCTCATGTAAATCCTTCCGTTGTTACCAACATTCGACACCGTCAATCCGCGCTTCCGCCAACTTCCATTTTTATCAGCAGTGATGCGCTCCGCATCCGAATTCTTGCGCATGCGCGTCTGTATATTGGTATCTTGTGTTTTGCGCTCCGTCGCCGGCACCAACGGCTTAAGCGGTGCAGACGGAGCTGGCTTGAGTTTGGTTGGTGGCTTATTGGCACCGCGTTTTGATGTGCTTCCATTCTTGTGTGGCGTAAGACGACGTAGCCTACTGTGAGCCGAGTCAATCGATCGTGGTGAGAGATTCGAGGGTGGGCCGAGACGAGCGTGCTCTTTGATGTGTGTGATGGTTTGGACGGCCAGACTGTCGGTGGCTCCCGGAGCGGCCTTGCTGGATTCGGCGTCGAAGTCCATGACGGCGATTGATTGTTATGGCAACTGCCACTGTCGTGTGTTAGGGCTGTTGAAAAGCAGAAGCAGGTACCCGCAGTTAGCGTCGATATCTAAGAGCATACATGACAGATGCAACCCATTTAGGTGGGTACGTATGAATGGGATGATGGAGTGCTATCCCTTTTGTCACGTTCCGGCCGAGAGCCAGTTGAGGCATAAAAAGATGGTCTGAGGGGGGATCGACATACTCTACAACGCCATGCATAAACGACTGTTTGGCGTTTTGCTTTTCTTAAGGAAGTTAGAGAAGAAAAGATGTTGTACTGGTTACCAGTGATGTCAATATCAATTAAAATCCGGCAAAAAAAAGATAACTAAAAACAAGCGAAAATAAGGATGAAAAAAAGAAGGACCTCCAAGCGAGCAAGAGGAAAAAACAAAAAGAAAGGAAACTCCCCAATTCCCCAGAAATTCACGATGCTTAATTCCCCAACCTAAGTCAACCACCCACGTTCTCCTTCTCCTCTTTCTTTCCAAACAAAAAACGCAATGACCCAGTATTCCGGCGCCTACAGTTTACTCGTCACTCGCCCATCGAGCAACCTCGAGATTAGCAAAGGACCAGGGACGTGTCAAGTTCCAAGGAATTATTGCATAAAACCTACGGTTCGTTGTGGTTTAGAAGTTATACATACATACATACAAGAAATAATCGCTTGTTCCTGCTGATACAACCCGTGGTTAGACTATATGTTTGACAGGCTCTCTGTATTGTTGACTTGCATGTAGTATTGACAATATCTCGACCGCAAATACCCGCGTTCATGCAACTTATTCTCAACTCTCCGTCATGTTTGTCTCCATCCCATTTAACCTAGTTACGTATCCACCTTCTTCTCCCAAATCGACACTAATGCACGCAGCCAATCTTCTTAAACAATCCGTCCGTACCCTCAGACCCAAGAATGCCATGCATCCAAACAAGGACCCAGGTTCTAGTATCAAAACTTCATAGTAAACCCTATACAACCCTACCATAGGTATTGTGGCCCCGCTTAAACTGCATTAACCTGTAATTAAACTCAGTCCCAAGATCAATTAGCCGGACAAACGCGAACTTACCCATCCTAGCGCATATCTAGAATCCCCCTTCACACTCACTAAATTCCGCAGTGTTCACGTTTAATTCTGCTTTGACGTCAATCTCCAAACCGACTAAGCCACTTGATCAGCTTCTAGAATCCCCCTTCTTCATAAAATAACCCATATGCAAGTTAGGGTTTTACATCACTCGTTCGTTTCACCGTAAGAAAATCCAATGCTCCCTTAATCTACCAGAAAACTTCCCACATGGTTGATGATCCCTCGTTGTAACTCTGTAACTCTATCTACATGCGCATATAAACTTTGACATTTCCGTAATTCCTTTCATGCATATATGTATATAAAACTCCGTAAATGATACTAAACGGCACCGTCCTTAATCTTGGCATCTGCGATAGCCTCAACCATAGACTTGACAAATCTGGGACCAGCTTGCATACCCAGACCGCCCTCTTCCTGTGGCTTACTTGCGGCTTCAGCCTCAAACAAGATATCTAGAACCTTCTTGATACCTACGTCCACTCTGAACTCCCCAGTACGTTGCTCGTTCTCAGAGACGTATGCATCACGCTGAACCTGTTGCAACAGCCCACCAATCTCTCTTTTATCAAATACACCTGCGCTCTCCATGACCGAACCAAGCTCGTTAAGAGTGCGTAAAGGCCGCACAGCGACCTTTTTGCCGAACCACTCATCAGCTTCAAGTAGTTTGAGAACATGCAACTTGCTCGTCGTGCAGAAAATAAGCAAGCGGTGACCCTTGGGCGGCGGGTTACGGATCAGCGTTTGCAAGACGGTGTAGAGGTTGTTGCTGTAACGTGGGCCAATTGGCGACCACTCAATCATACGCTCAAAGTCATCAATGACAATCATTGACAAAGGCGAGCGATAAGCATTGGTAAATTGACGGTTGATGAAGTCGATCTTCGAGAACTCATCACGGTATGGCAACAGATCCTTGGGACTGAGGACCTTGACAAATGGGAACTGCGACATTCGCGCAATCTCTGCCGCGAGTGCCGTCTTTCCCGAACCAAGCGGCCCGTGGAATAGTACAGCTTCGTGTCTCTTGCTGGCCGAGTCACGCACCGTAATGAAGGAGCCCTTACCCTGGGAAAACAGATCCTGAATATAATCAGGGTTGAAGTTGATGATACCGTTAGGGATGAGTACATCCAAGTCTTGCTCATCAACACCATAAGCAGGCCGGACCTCCTTCATCGCCTGTTCAAAGTCTGCCATGGTAACTTTCATGTTGGCCACATCTTCCTTGATACCGGCCATTTGGTCCACTTTGGTGTGACGAGCAAAGGCGAATGAAGTCGCAGCCTTTACCAGACCACTGAGCTCGGCACCAGAATAGTTTTTGGCTTCAGCCGCCAGTGACACTAGATCAACATCGTCACCGAGAACATCATTGTTCTTCATCTTGCTAGTATGGATTTTCACTGTAGATATGTGTTAGTAAATTTTACAACACTCATTGATAATGAGTTACACTTACGAATTTGAAGACGACCTTCCTCGTTGGGTAGGCTGATCTCAAGTTGCACTTCCAGACGACCAGGACGCAACAGAGCCTCATCGATCATGTCCTTACGGTTGGTCATACCGATGAGCAAAATATTGTTAAGCTGGTCAACACCATCCAACTTGGTCAACAGTTGGTTGACAACACTGTCACCAACACCCGTACCACCACCGGAGCCCGAACCACGCTGCTTGCAGACGGCGTCCAGTTCATCGAAGATGATAACGTGAAGACCTGACTCATCACCCTTCTCCTTGTACTCCTTCTCAGCGTCCTCAAACATTTTACGGACGTTTTCCTCTGACTGACCAACGAACTTGTTGAGAATCTCAGGACCGTTGATAATCTTGGGCTCACGACTGTTGAGCATCTTACCAATTTGACGGGCCATGAGTGTCTTTCCTGTACCGGGTGGGCCGTACATGAGAATACCCTTCACGTGCTGGATACCAAGTTTCTGAACCATGGCCGGAGGGAAAATGCGCGAGGCAAAAGCACGACGGAAAATAGTAGCGAACTCGCCAGCCAAACCACCAATACCCATATCCTCGAACTTGAAATCTGGCGCAATGATGGCATTTGTGTTGGCCCGCTTCATCGAGGCCTCCATCTTCATACCCGATTCAGAGTTAAGGTGGAATATCGACTGGGTCTCAGGCATCAAGATACCGCGAGTATGCGGGTCGCGCGAACTCTGTTGCCCTTCAACTGAAGCTCCGAGGTTAATGAGCGTGACAGTCTTGACAGTGATGAGAAGTGGAATCGACTGAACATCCATAAGAATGCGCTGGCCGGGTTGAACGACCAGGTTTTGGAAACTGCGGACGAGAATCTTGTTGAGTTCATCTTCGTTGTACTTTTGTTCCGTGCGCTTGTTTGGCGAAGCGAACCCGATTTCAACGTCCATCGAGCCGACATAAACTTGCTGGTTACGTCCATCAAATGGCGACCAGGCGCGGCCGGTGAAGCTGTCGCGGAGACCGATGCGAAGCCAGTTGCGCTGAGGTTCGGACAATCTATTGGGATGACAATGGTTAGCCTAACGCCCGGTACATATAAATTAACGGAAGGATATCACCTACGAAATACAACCCCTAGGGAAGTCCGGGAGAGGTTTGGCAGTAACTACAAACTCCTGGCCTTCCATGTTGGTAATCAACACGTAAATGTCATTCCCATCGGGACTTTGAAAGTCGGACGACGAAACAGCGCAAACACTCGAGTAAATCAAGCGCGTCTGCATATTCTTGTCTTCAACCTTGGCCACCTGTAGTGGGATAGCCGGACCACCACCGGCACCTCCCTTTTCAGACGGCGCGGCCATTGGCCGTGATTGCGCCGGGCGCGATTGTGTTGGCTGACCATAACCACCCGGTTGCTGACCGTAGCCACCAGGCTGTTGGCCATAACCACCCTGAGATGGGGCAGGTGCACCGCGGTTTCCGAAGAGATCATTACCTCCGGGTGCGGGGCGTCTACCAGGGAGACCGGAGCCGGGGAATGGAGCGGGGTTTCGGGACATTTCTAAAGGGGTGGAGGATGTAGTGGGGTTTGTGTATTAGTGGGTGTGAGTTCGGGTTTGTTTGTTGTCGTGTATTCTCGCCAGCGAAGAATTAGCAAATAGTAAACAAGTTGCAAAGTAGATTCAAAAAGGAGCACTTGGTTATTAATTTATAAAGTTTTGTTAAGTCGTCGATGAAACAAGACCATTCAAAGCGATCATGCTGACTTGCTGTCCTTGTTGGTTGAGCTCATTCAGGGTATGGAGGGGCATGAGCTTCAATATTTGTCAGCTGCTGTCAGCTGTGAATAAAGGTTCACCGACTTGGTAACCCAGGTGTATCTAACCCTATCGAGTGACAGTTGGTGTGCATACATTGTATAGTTTTATTTTTTTGCTATTATTCAGTTTCCTCATGGAGATGTCCGCCTTGATTATTTTCACTTCACTACTTAAAATATTGTTTATCTTCATGACTAAATTGGAGTGACAAAGCCCACCTCGCTTTTCGTATCTATGTACAAACACACATACACATACATATCTTTAGACAGAATCGAAGTGGACTACAAGAAACCTAATACTGAGATTGCCTTAGACATTGCCGAAAAGATCACCAAGTCTCTTAAAGAGCACCCCCAACCGGGATTTATGCCGTGGGACAACCATCAGTTTCGGGTGTCATTACAAGAGAAATTATCCAAGACTGACGCGTTGATGTCTTGGGTTCCATATGGTATGACTGTGCTTCACCCAGTGAAGACATACTCTTTGGCGTTCATAAAGAAAAACTCGTATGACTTCATTGGATCGAGGACAGTCACTTTTGAAAATATGAAGTTGGTTCGCGGTAAAAAGGGCGGGAAACTGTTTACTTCGTGCATGTACCGAAAAAAGATCGTCAAAATGCGTGAAGCAGGACAAGACCAAGAGCTAAGAGAGGCCATGGTAACCCGTTTTGGGGGAGATCAGCTTGATGACGAAGGACGGAATAAGCTACTCAAATGGCTAGGTGATTCACAACCTGGGGCGGCAGAAAAGCAGACGTTGGAGGAATAATTGGACATTCAAGGCAATGCCAATGATACCTTTTCACTGGTTGATTTTTTTTAGCTGGATGACAGAATGGCGCCATAATATCGGAGTCTTGTCAGATGGCAACATGTTTGTCGGTTGTGAGTATAGTCGAATTGGCGATGAAGTGGTTCTCACAGAGGGGATTCATAAGGCGTTCATAGTGCGCGAGAAGAACGAAGTCGAGGATGTCATGTTTGTTGAACAGGCAATTTTGGTAGGAATACTTCATTCGCAAGTCATAACTGACTGGAGGGAAGAGATGGTTATGGTATAGCACTTATATACATGCTAGACCAAGTTGGCAAGTCGTGAGAATATATATCCCTAGGAATACCCGAGTCGCATGTATGCGAGTAGAGCGCAGTCTCTTATCTCCTAAATTTTCAGCTAGTCATTCGTGTATAGCGTGATTTATCAATTGGATTGTCATGGTTTGTGCTAGAAGTCTCTTGTCTTTCATATGTGTGTTAATTTCATGATGCTATTTGAATTCTGTTAGAATACACACTCTAAAGATAAGTTGACCACATCTAGACTCAGAGCACCTTTCTTTCTTTTAGATTGCAACATAGGCCATTGAAGTAAACGACACAGTTTCGAGCAAATCCTTTTTTGATAAGTTCCACAAGACTAACATCAGACAGACATTAGCAAACCAGGGGTCGTTTTTTGGCACCCAGAATATCCAATTTTGGCACCGTCTTCACTACGTCATTGGCTCCGCTTGGCCCCCACTGTGCCCTGCGTAGTCCCTAATTGGCTTGAACTATAATGACCCCCACACGCCTAAAAAGCCAAGACCAGTTGTGGATGAATTCTGTCGGGCCTCGCAAATAGAGTCACTCACTGGTAGCCAACACAGGAACAATCAATGTGGAGCAAGTAATGTTTGTACATATGTAGATTGGGCACATATTCCCCTATGACCGTTGGATTTATTCGTCTATATTCTCCTCTAAGCGCATTTTGACTCTGTGTGTGTAGACAACAAACATGACATGTGATGGCCGCTATAGTTGCAATCACACTGCATGTTCAAAAAAACAGTCTAAAACGGAAACTGATAAACGCGGTCTAGACATTGATAGGAACGGAAATGACGTAGGTTCCTTCATGTGTGGATGTGGCACAATAGGTCTTGGACAATGGGACGAAAAAAGAAGTTCAAGTAGGTGCCACCAAGATAAATTTGTATGTACATACATGCATACAGTATCAGTATCTTGATCATTGTCTCTGGCCACAACTATTTGTGAACACAATTTCGCCACTGTAAACTGCCGTTGGATTGCCGCTTCCTTGTCTTTGAATTCAAATACATTATCGTAACTCGTCTTCCCTGCCACCTCACCAAACAGTCGGATCCAGTGACCCTTTCTCGCCTCGCCCCGTCATGTTAAGAAGCCCCGACCAAACGCATTGGCACTAGGTCTGTTACCCAGAAACGGTAAAAGTTGAGCTTAAGGTAGTTAAAAAAGCCGCAAAAATGAAGAAATAAAAAACAGGTAACCCCTGGTTGTTCTCTCTATCCAGCCTGAATCTGGACCGTGATCTCCTTGGCTTCCCTTTTTTTCACTTTTTGTTTTTTTTTTACGTGGGTCCTACGTTGTTAGTGTGACGGGTTCTCCTTCCTTGCTCTTTGTCTTTGTTTTTCATTGTCTAGATCCACTGTGGTATGCATATATAATGACCATTGGTGACCCCTTCTTCTCGTATCTCTTATTCTTGTCTTCTCCGTATCGGCCAAGACCTTAACCGAGTCCACGGTGGACTGTTGTCCCATCCTTCATACTTCATTCATCATATACACAGAGACATACATACAGTTACAATGTCTTCTCTTTTATCTCACATTCCAAAGAGGTTCACCTCGCGCTCATCCAGCCGTCGAACTTGCAAGTCCGATGGGACCTCACAATCTTCTATCATGACTTCTGCATCATCTCTAGACCCATCAGAAAGCACCGGACCTATCTGCCAAAAACCTACCGTCATTATGACACCTCCAGTCAAAAAGCACACTCTTGGGAAGTTCTCCAAATATATATCCAAAGATGCGCCTTATGTCTACGCCCGCCCACCACATGCCCTTCTCACACTGGGTGACCGTCATCTCGGTCCTACCCCGCCAACACTGGATTTCCTCTACGGTACCTGGGCTATCACCTATTCGACGCTAGATATGTGGCAACAGTCCCGCAATGCGCGCGTCTCATATCGTCGTTCTCCAAAGAACCGGGGAAAGGCACGCATGGAGGAAATCATCAGATATGAAAAGGTGGTAAATGGCAAAACAGTAGCCATTGAGAATATTCCAGCCGTCAACAAAATCGTTGAAGGGGACTCGTCCAGATGGACATGGCGTGGTCATGGTCTCCTCTGCTTTATCACAAGTAGTTGGGAGATCTTAGCGACTGGCGAGACGAAGCTCGGTACCTGTGAGGTTGAGAAGTGGGCTATTGTTTGGTTCAGCAAGAACAAATTCACATTGGAGAGCATCGAAGTTTATAGTAGCCGACAAGAGGGATTGTCACAAGAGTCGACAGTTGTTGTGATGAATACGTTGTCACGGATTAAGCATCGTCATATCTCGGCTTTGCTCGAGAATTTGCGTCCAGTTGAGATTTCTCTACCCTACAAGCGGTCTGTCTGAGGGCTAGCATGAGTCTCAACCCCAAAAAAGTCAATCTGTGATTGATATGTCTTTCTTTTTTCTCTTTTCCTTTGTTCTGTTTTCTTTTCCTGGGTACATACCCATAGATTCAATGTCTGCCACGTCCTTTTTCCTTTTGTTCATATCATTAGCTAGCATTTGCTTTTTCATAGTCTGCCTTTTCTCATTGCCATATTGCCTTTTTTCACATTTATAGATATGTACATACACATCCTTTGGTGGCGTTAGTCATCTCCATTTCAGCTTACATCTCAGGAATATAGATATTCTCACACAAACACATATCCATTGTAACATATTGTATAATTATCTTCACTCTAAAACTACCTCTTAGGTTGCCATTTGTTTTCCTAGCAAGAAGTGGACGAAAAAGGAACTCCTTGAAGACCATGTCACTCACTTAGAATTTCTTCCTCAAAATAGTAGGCTTTCCATTTACAGGAAAAATACACGAGCGTCACCTTCTGTGGTAACGAAAAAAAAACCCCCATGACCAGGAAACCCACTCACACTACTGTGGACCTTTTTGGAAGATTTGGCTCCTTTGGAATGATTCTCATTGTCAGCGTCTACTACGGCCAGTACTCGAATCCCTATGACGACGCTTTCTCTCTTCCCGAAGTTCTCTCCGCCTTTTCGACCTTTCGTCATCCCTTCCTTGCCGTGAATCTTCAAGCCCACGACGCTGCCGCGCAACCTCTTTTGCCTTTCGCGAACCCTGCTTCATCAGGGCCAACGGGTCATCGGCAGCCAAACGGGCGTCCGCACGACGTTGTTTTCCCGAGTTGACCAGACCCGTGGGCTTCGATGACGAGTGCGGCTCAGTTTCTGGCGTGTACCATGCACCCTGATGACGCCCATGGTCCCGTCGAGACTGACTGGCGTGCAGATCATTCTGCGAGCTCCCGTGGGCCACGCCGCTAGAGGCAGCAGCAGGCTGGCGTCTTCTCCCTTGGGATGCGTTGTGTACAGGCCAAAATAGGTCAATGTGGCCATCTGGGCCGACGAGGGAAGTTCTTGATGGGTCGGATGATTTACGTTCACTCGCTAGCCGCATTTCGAAATCCGTCTCATCTTCACCGTCACTTCTGCGTAATTTCCCATGTCGATTCCATCTTCCTTCATTTCCATGGCGCGAGTCTGTCGCGGAGCGTTGTTCATTGTGTTCCGAATTGCCGTGAGTGATGGAGCGCCTAACTGGTCCTAGCGCGACTGTTTGGCCTTCGCGATCTTCTTGGGTTGTTTCTAGCGGCCTTCCTTGTCGTAGAAAATCTAGCTGGGTGGACGCGGCTTTTTCGCGGGCGACTAATTCGTCTTGTCTTGCTTGAGCCTCATCTCGACGTACGCGCTCAATGTTAGATTTGTTGTACACGTTCCAGGATTTTTTGCCAAGTAGATGGAGCGGCATGGTGAATAAAAACACAGTAAGAAGATATATGGAGACTGAACTTGAATCCTAAAGTAAAATTCAACTTTTTGAGGCCAGATGCGGACTCAGGCGGCACAACCCAAATTTGACTATATGTCCCCGTGAATGGCCACACGCAAAGCAAAATTGTTGTGTAAAAATCAGAAATAAGAGAATGGGCGTGTCATGGTAGCTGCTTTAGATTGGCACTTGGTGCCTTCCCAAAATAGATACATGGCACAATGACGTAATTGCATGGAGCGCGGGTAGGTCTGAGGGGTCTTAGTAAGCTGCTCTTAGTCAGGAGTTCTTAGTGAGCCAGGCTTGGGCCAGTATTGTTAGTGACGGTGACAGGTCCTTGGGATCTAAAGAATACTTAATCAGCATGAGGGACGGAGACGCCCAAGTTTTTTGAATCTGGTTGTTAGGTGTTGGGAAACAATCCCTTTCTCTTTGCCCAGGTTCCAGGCCCACGATCGTCTCGTTCTAAGTAGCGGAATGATCGTACCTGATGAGAAATTGTATTGTTCTCGTGGGGGCCTCTTTGCCAGTATTCCTTCTTTTGTCACTGATTGTAACGAAGGGAGCATGAGCACCTTCAAGCTTGACGTGACTTCAACGTTAGTACCTACCAGTTACACCTGGCCCGGTTTTGTTAATGAAATCCACATAATGTCTCAGTATATAAGTTTTTTAACTCTAATTCGAGCCAATACGTTAATACTGACTGGTAAATATCAGGCGACTGTAGAGTGGATGATCAAGAACGAGGCCTATAGTTGCCATCTGATAAGACCCCGTGATTACGGTTAGCACTTGACATGCAGGCCAAGACTTCAACCAGTTTCACAGCATTGTTATGGACTAACCTTATCCGTGACGTAAGACACATCACAGACTCATAAACACTGCACCTTGGATCGGGAAAATTAGGTACATTCATACGTATGTATGTTTCTATAGTGTATCTATGACCCCATTGAGTACCAAGAGTTACGTATAAAATTAACGAAGAGATTTAATTTCCCAGAGAAATCAGAGAAATTGGCTTTACAACTATCTATCAGTGAAACCCTCCGTGGAGTGACGAATAAAGGAAAGGGAATCTTCAACGTAAACAATATTAATCGCATTAGTCAATCAAGCTATTCACCAGATATTTACACGTATAAATTCTAAACCATAACCATTTCCTCCCTCCAGTCATTGATGACTTGTGAATGGTGTATTCCTACCAAGCGAGCTTTCTCGAGAAACATGACATCTCCATCTTCATTCTTCTGACGTACTATAAAAGCATCGTGAAAGCCCTCCACGAGAACTACCTCATCGCCAATTCGACTATACTCACAACCCACAAATAGATTTCCATCTGATAAGACCCCATAGTTATGACCGGCATTTGACATCCAAGTAAAGATTTGAACAAGTGTCGCAGCATCTTCGACACTTTCGAATTCTTGGATATCCAAATATTGCTTCAAGACGTGTTTCCGAAATGAGTTACGTGGATCCCAATCTAGCCATTTGAGTAGCCTATGCAGCCCTCCGTCATCAAGCTGGTCTCCCCCAAAACAAGCTGACATAGCCTCTCTGAGCTCTCGGTCTTGTCCCCGCTCAAACAATTTGACGATCTTTGTTCGGTACATACACGAAGTAGACAGTCTCACTCCCCTTGGACCGCGGACGAACCTCGCATTTTCAAACGTGTCCGTTCTTGACCCGATGAATTCATAATTTCCTCTGCTGATAAAATGGGTGGCGCATGTCTTCGCTGGATGGATCACGGTCATCCCATATGGGACCCAAGACACCAACACATCAGCCTTGGATAATTTCCCTTGTAATGACGGCCGAAACTGGTGGTTTTCAAAGGGCAGGAACCACGGCTGGTCTTCCTCTTTAAGAGACTCAAAAATCTTCTCGGCAATGTCCAATACAATCTCAGTATCTGGTTTTTTGTAGTCCACGACGATGTTGAAATCCGTGTAGAGCCCGGCAAGGGTAAAAAGGCGGTCGCGACTTTGTGTTACCCGAAAGCCTTGGGTGGATACACGATATGCCAACGCAAAGCTTTTGGGGTATTTTACATATTCCATAAGTCGATTTATCAACCTGTACGATGATGGGGAAATGGTGTGGATAAAGCCGACCTTGTTTGACATGAAAATATCGGTGTTGAAGTTGACGCTTGGCAGTTTATGCATTTCTTGAGTCATGCCAGGGTCTGATTGAAAGTTGAATAGGGCTCTGCTGATACTCAAGATGGACCATAGAGATATTTTACATTTGCCATATAGTAGATAGTCTGGTCTATGGCAATTCATGTTGGGCCACTGTGTTTTTGACTGTACTCGAGGATACCGGGATTTGTCTAACCGATGAAAACGCAACAAGACGAGATCTCTATATCTCGCACGTGTGAGAACTTCCTGGATGATCCACATGCGTGTCCAGTATGTACTATCGAAGATGGGTCGCAGGTTTACCCAGTTCACACTTATAAATGCCTTCAATAAACGTCGCCGGGTGTATTTGCTCATTCTCCAATCCAGCGAAGCTTGAAAAAGGCGGTTTATATCGCGTGACACAGAGATAGTCTCTGACTGAGCTGGTCCAAG
>NETU01000530.1:0-77711 GCA_003032515.1 Huntiella decipiens
CGGCCTAGCTAAACTGTCGAGTAGCCAACTTCTCATTCGAGCAAGAACTCGATCAGTCCGACTTAACGACGCTGTAAAGTACGATCACTCCAAATTGAGCAAAGACCTTTCAACACTTTTGGTAATTCACATGTTCCATGGTAGACGGTACGACCTCTTTTCTATCGTGGTTGAGCCTTTCACTGCATTGGATGATGACATCGGTAGTGAAGTCATACATGCTAAACGTGTAGGCTATGTTACGACGAGACTCACGGGCACCTGTTACTTAGATCCACTTGCCAAGATCCGCCCAATGGCTATCCAGACGTTGACAAGATTAAAACGACAACGCATCGACATATTCCCAGTTCAAAATAAATCTTGGACTAAATTGACATGACACTTGGAATCCGAACGTTCCCCAACTTGTTTACAGCGTCAACGATCAATCTCTCCAGAGAACCCGGTGGATGCGGATACAAGAGTAGCACACGTACTCCCCGCAAAACTGCTAGAGATATATGGTTCTTTCAAGCGGTGGTTTCGTCGCTTTAGTTTACACTTACTCTCCCCGGAGCTGGTGCAACGTATAGTCGGTCGTGGAAGCACTAACCGTCGTGTAACCCGCAAGCGGAGATCAATTCTTCGACCCTTTTTTGGCCATAGTCCTATGAAAGACTGTGGATCATATCGAACCATTATTTTACATTGAGGTTTTATTTAGATGGGAGGGTACATTGGGGGGGGTTTGTCAAGTAAATATAGCGACTCTTCATTCGGCTTCTCTGTTGTTGTTTTATTTAATGCCTACCTATCATTCAACCGTCGTTGTACTATTTATCGTCTACCTGAAAAACGCTAACTATCAATACGACGAACCTATCATTCAACTTCTAGAAAAAAAAACCAAAAAAAAGCTCGGCCAATGCCTCTCAGCAACAAAACCCCAACTATCACCACTTCTTATATCAACATCCTCATTAGTGTAGTGGTGATCATACCTGCTTGTCACGCAGGTGACCTGGGTTCGATTCCCAGATGGGGAGCACATATCTTTTTGCATCTTCGTACGTCGACGACTTTCTTCTCTGCGTGTATCCTGATATCCTCCGTGAGACAGAACGTGATAATTCTCCGACGAACCAATCCTTTTTGTATGCTGTGGTTGAGACATGGGATGACATCAAGTACAAGATAATAAACACAGCAAAACACTCAATTATTAAAGCTATAGAAAACCCACCCCCAACGCCTTACAAAACCCAAACAAACAAAAACAACACTGGCCAGCATAGCTGACTACAATTACCATTACATCCCCACATCACTGACCCTCCGCTGGTCTCATTTGACTCTGGCCCGTCTGCTGCTGCTGCTGCTGACCAAACTGAAACTCCCTCATCAACCTCATCGCATCTTCCACTGGATACCCAATAAATACCGGCCCCGTAAAAACCATCTGCGGGAACATCTGACCGGCAGAGACTCCGTTATTAATTTGTCCCTGGCCGCCCAGAACAGTGGGTGGCTGTCCTGGGATTGTAGGCATGCTGATGAACGTTGGTTGTTGCCCTGGTGGTTGAGTAGTTTGGGCCGTAGGTTGTGGGGGAACTGGTGATCGAGGCTTCGGTGTAGCATTTGCAGAAGGCTGTTCCGGAGCCTCCTGCTTGCGAATTTTGGACATGGGACAGCCGGAAGATACAGGGACTTCTTCGATTGGTGGTGGTTGTTGCATACGAGACATGGGACATCCGCTAGCTTTTGGAGTTGCCGGCATATGCCCCGAGACAGGACATCCCGTAGGCTTAGACTTAGGTTTCTCCATCACCTCATAAGGGACAGGACACTTCCCCGTCTTAATCTCCTGAACCTCCATTTTCCTCACCTCCGGCCTTCCAAGTCCCATAGCAATCAATTGGGCATGGTCAAGAGGACACTTCCCACCTCCCGCTCGTCCCTTCCCCTTATCATCTTTCTTCTCCACATCTTCCGGTCCATTAACCTCACTTGGTGCTGCCGTGGCCGCCTCCTGCAAATGGATATTCCTGAACCCGGCTACCGGTACTGGGATTCCCCACGGCCGACTTGGAGACTCGCCAACCCGAACCTCCTTCATCGGTCTATCAAACCGTCCCTCTCTTTCCTCTGTTTCGTTGGACTCATCCACCTCTTCCGAGTCAGGGGCAGGCCCAGCTTCACTAACCATCTTAGCCCAATTCTCCACCCGATTCGACTTTGGCGCGTCCGTCTTATCTTCTTCTGATGCCTCCTTTTCATCGTCTTCAACTGCAATGTCATCATCCACATCAACATCTTCACCTCGTTCAGCCCGCTCCTTAGCATCGTGAGCTTCAAGATCCAGCCTCGCCTGTGCAGCTTGTTCCTCTGCACTAAGCAACGGCTGATGCACACTCGTCAACCCCGCAATCATGCTCGCCATATCGCCATACTTAGCATCCAACTTGCGCACCTGCTCATCACTCGACTGGTACCTCCGTACACAAATCTCATGACTCCGCGGAATCTGATGCTTGTACTTTTCTACATACTGCGCGATTTCTTCCGGTGAATGTTTATCCAGATAACGAATTGGGCATTTCGACGACGGATCGTTTTGCGAGCCGGTGCCGGCGTCCGATCCGGCCATGGCCGCACAAATAGGGTCGGCGTCGGGGTGATGGCGGGTCCAGGAGCCGTCTGTGGGGGCAAATGAATAGCGACGGCCAGCTGGTGGGGTAGGATTGGATTTAAGCTGAGAAGACTTTTCAGTAGTGGCAATAGGGGAGGTTGGGTCCTGCGTTTGAGTCTGCTTTAAAGTAACAGTAGAAGGCTTAGTCACGATATCAACTCCAGAAACAGACATGTCTGGGGTGGCACGCGCCGACGACCCAGCAGCAGAGGTAGCAACTGTGGCTGCAGCGCTAAAGGGGCACTTGAGTTCGCCCTTTTTTCCTTCGACAGTAAAGTCCTTTTCCAGGATCGTTGACATGGAAGTTACAGAAGATTCAGAGCCCAAAGGACGCGACGACGAAAGCGACCGGTGAAGCGGAGATAGAGGATGAGAATGTACGTTTGGTAAAGTATATGCGTGGCTTCGTGGTGACACCAGGCCTGGAGAGTTTAAGCCCGTACGCAAAGACGGAGAGGCAAGAGATGAGCGCTGATAGCGACGATACGAGCTGTTACTGGGGACAAGAAGAGATGCGGGTCTAGACCCGGAACTAGACCGGGAGAGAGATCGCGAAAGAGGGGCAGTGGACGGGGGATCGGCCAACGAAGCGGGAGACGAGGCAGCCAGCTGTGAGGCAGCACGTCTTCCGTCGCGGATAAGAAGAGCAGTTTGGTGAGAAGCGTTTACCGTCGCACTGTTGCGGCGAGGGAGAGGTACAGAGGCGTCGTTTACTGACGGAGCTTCAGAGTATGTAGCTGGCAATTGGAGATTCGCAATGGCTTCTGAGATCTCGGATGCTTCTGGGGCATACTTGTCGGCGAGGTACTGAAACTGAGACACGAGATTGGTTAGTCTAGTGTCCAACAAAATGGAAAAATAAAAAACTCGGAGAGTCTTCCAGTTCAATCAGAATAAATTGTTGTCGATCCTTGTTGCAGAAGCAACTCTTGATCTAGAGCTAAATTTGATATTCATCATTCGAAAGGAAGACATCTCTCCATGTCTCACAACACCCTGTAACTCCAAAATCTTACCTGTTCATGGGCAAAGCGAAGCTTGTGCTCCAAGATAGTTTTGCGGTCAGTCAGGCCTTGAACCTGATCAGCAAGAGCACTAAAGGCTTCAATCAATATTTGTGTATTGGTGACAACATTCATCGCCTGTAATGGCGCCAACGATAGTACGATGGCATTGGTATATGGCAGGGCCGAATATGAAGCACTCGATGTGAAAAGAAAACAAGAAGAGAATCAAGGTGTTCCGGCATAGGCGACGAAGTTTTGATGTTGAGCTTTTTAGTGGGCCGTTTGATATTAACGGGGACGATTACTAAGCTAATAAGTGGGTTTCATTGCCGTGGGGTTCCTTGAAGGGTTAGCACTGTGTTTGTGCCATGGTCTAGTGCCGTGTAGAGCTCGGTTATAGGGGGTCTAGGATGGTTTGGTTTGACATTAGCGTCGTAAACACAGTATAAACCGAGCTACATGGAACACTGTCCTGTCAGCGACGAACCCTTACGTTCGTTAACAGTGAAAGTGGGGTGTTTATACATTTAAAGATGAAACGATGTCACCTTGACATGTCAAAAGATGGCATAGTATCATTCAACAGCCTAATGTACCCAAGACAGGAAAGAACTCAAGGGGTAGCTAAAAGGATAAAACCCACGTAAGAGCTCATTGAAACCCCAATGTTCAATCGTATAACCCCCAGATTAGTTTATCCCCTCGGGATTCTTCTTTATCGCGGAATTCACAAAACAATCAGAGGCCCTTGTGCAAGACGATACATTCCTACCCAAACCTTATCGAGCTTCCATCTTGGGACTCGTGCCCCACTACACACTACCACTACCACCCGTGAGTGAAGTAACTGCCAGACATGAAATCTTGTCTGTCTATTGTGCTGTGTCACACCACTGACGACAATGTGTGTACCGCTGATAGCTCCGTGTGAACCGGCAACCATGAAGATGGATGTAGAGATTCCAGCGGCCGTCCCTGGCGAGATTCTGACCTACAGGTCTGGTAAGTTAGTACAGATATCGGGAAGCATGGATCAGGTGATTTTCTAACAAGCCATAGATCAGCTTGTGATTTCAGAGATGACCTTCAAGGTTCCTCTAGATTACTCAGGTGACCAGTCCGACACAATCACCCTATTTGCCCGTGCTGTGGTACAATCTGACCGTCCGGTAGCCGACAAAGACGGCGCGCTTAACCGGCCGCAAAAGCCGTGGCTCGTATATCTAGAAGGCGGTCCCGGCTTTGGCATCGCTGATCCTTCTACGCACCCTATTGTTGGTCGGATGAAGGATTACCGTTATCTCTTCATTGATTACCGTGGAACCGGCGTTAGTCACACCGTAACTGCCGACACCCTCCGCGGCGAAACCGACGAGGAAAAGGCGGCGTATCTGAGACTATTCCGCCAGGACAATATTGTCCGGGATCTTGAAGCCGTTCGGAAGAATCTCTTGAAGGACTCCCCCGTCACCGCCAATAAACAATGGTCTCTCTTCGGCCAATCCTTTGGCGGCTTCGTAACACTTACATACCTCTCTATGTACCCCGAAAGTATCCGTGAAGCCTTCTTAACCGGCGGTCTTGCACCCATTGGTGAATCCGCGGATACTGTGTACACGGCCACGTACGCGCGAGCCGTCGAACGGAACCAAGCTTTCTACAAGAAATTCCCCGGTGACGCCTCCAAAATCATCGACATCTGCAACTTCATCCAGAACAACCCCGACAAATGCAAACTCCCCTCCAGCGGCATCTTAACTGTCAAACGCTTCCTCACCATGGGAATCGCCTTTGGCCAACACAGCGGCATCAACCGTATCCACCGCCTCATCACGCGCGCCCACCATGACCTCCAGACATGGGGGAAATTCACCGGGCCAACTCTTAATACCATAGAGTCAGAGTCACAGTTTGATCATAACATCATTTATGCCATTATCCACGAGGCAATCTACTGTGACGGACCCGGGTCAATTTCCAACTGGGCTGCCTCACGAATGTCGGCTACACAGCGTGGTTTCGAGTGGGTTACCACGGAGGAATTCTCCGGGTTCTCCGCCGATAGTCCACCTTTCTTCTCGGGCGAGATGATTTTTCCTTCGCACTTTGATACGA
This sequence comes from Huntiella decipiens, assembly GCA_003032515.1. NCBI lineage: Eukaryota > Fungi > Ascomycota > Sordariomycetes > Microascales > Ceratocystidaceae > Huntiella > Huntiella decipiens. The sequence continues at coordinate 5,794 of NETU01000530.1, forward strand.
ATCCGGGACTTATTCCGCTTAAGAATGTTGCTGACCAGCTTGCTAAATATGATAAGTGGGAGCACATCTACGACCTGGCTAAACTTGCCAAGAACAAGGTCCCGATTTATGCGGCTAGTTATGTGGATGATTTATATGTTGATAACCGGTTGGCAAGAAACACGGCCTTCAAGGTTGGGAGTTGCAGTGTCTATGAGACTAACGCGTTGTATCACAATGCACTCCGGGCTAAGCCGGATGTAGTTATTGAGGCGTTGTTGAGGTTGAAGTATTCAACTTTAGATTAGATGGGTAATTTACTATACCTAATTCAATGCGTATGTTTTCAATCTATAAAGGTCATGACACTTTCCAACATGAGAATCATGTATCCTCTTAATGCAACAAACCCCCAGGCTTCCCCATAATCTCCTCATAAGCTCTGTCTCTATACGCATCATCCTGATCATCATCATCGTCTTCTTCCTGTCCCCACATAGAAATTGCATCTTCATCGTCATTAACATCCGCCGAAGCCCTACTAATCAAGCCACGCTCCAAATCACCGTTTCCATCAAGCCCATCATCTTCCCGCTGGATCTCGGCCGCGCGAGCCATAGTGCGACGGTAAATGATGATGGTTACTGCCGTGCCGACAATACCCGCAAATGCCATGCTAAAGTAATTGACAAGCTTGTCGCCAAAGGACATTGTGTCGCCGTTTTCAGCGAGGAGGGCGATCCGGCTGGCGAGCCAAATGTGCATGAAGAGTTTAGGACTGTAATGCGTTAGATTTTGGATGAAATGGAGTAGACATGAAGACTTACGTAGAAAGTGCCGTTGACAAGGCAAATGCTTGGGGCGTGATGGTAGGAATGGTCGCCAAGAAACCATTTGACAAACTGAACGGTGTAGGACAAAACCGGACAGCCGTCAACATCAAAAGTCCATCTCTCCTCAATACTTGACCCAACGCAACGAAGCGTGGATCGTCACCCACCAGTCTCTGCACATAACCACTAAAGATGGTCCGACTAGTCATGAAACTTATCGACGATCCGATAACACAGGCACTCGCAACCAAAGGCCACGCCCCAGGAAACCCATAGACAAAGCCGGCAATCATACCCGCCGAGGAGTAGCCAATAATGGGAGGAAACGACGTAATAAAGACCATAAACCAGACCAAAATCCACCCATACTTCCAGTCACGCCATTTCTTGACAACCGGGATTAACGACTTAACAATGCCATGCCACTTCGCCATCATGAATAGCCCAAAGAGACCGAATGCTCCCGCACCCAGTATAACCGCAATTCTCTTTCCCGGCGGCATCGCCAATAACCGGCGCATAACCTTGACATACAAGTTCATTCCATAATCCTGCGCCTGTCTCCATAAACTCGATTCCTCGGCGGCAGCGCTATTCCGCGCATAGTTGTTGAACCGGGAGGGTGGCTGCGCAAGGCGTTCATTCGTAGGTAGTACGGGCGAGGTACGTTCACGGGCATGTCTCCCCGAGGAGGCCGACGAGGTAGAAAGCGAAGGGGAGTGTCGAGAAGGAATTCCCAAGGCACGCGGGCCAGGATCTAACGGGGACGTCATTTGCGATGATGGGTAATGTCTTTGATCGTGAGGGATTCGGGTGATCGGCGGGGTTAACGAGGGTCTATATAAACTACCTCATGGGCTGACCAGCTTCGAAATGGGCCAGGAGCTGGGTATATATAGAGAAACAGAATCTCCTGATCTCTGCATCAACGAGCATAAATTAACAAGATGTCGGCCACCGTATTCGCCGTCTCTCAAATTGTGGCTTAGGCTTTTCTTTCCTTTACCTGATGTAATTCTCGGGTTAAGCTTGGAGAAACCCTGAAGGGGGCGGATGTAGTATAAGGGTTATGACGATGTTTGAACCTTCCCAAGTTTCCTTACAAATCCAGACGTGAGGTTGACTTCAATTCGACCGATGAGTGAAATGCAGGTTTCCGAAATTGGATTAAGAGGCAAACATCTTTGATGACCGGAATATATACCCGACTTTGTGTCATAGCGCATGCGGAAGTGCAGTTTCGATCGAGATTGATGGACACTGTGTAGGCTGGGTCGGCGGTATATAAAAGTTCGCCGATGCGGAGGGTGCATTTGTAAGCCTTGGGTGTAACCTAAAAATCCACACACGTGTTAATACTTGAACTCTCCAAATGAATGAGAATCTTAACAACAGTTGTGAATGGTCGCAGACCATGTGTAATATCATGAAATTCGTACAATTGACTTTATGTACCCCAATACGCCACCAGGTAAAACCATTGTCTAGTGTAAATTCAAAGCAAACAAAAGAAAGAACAACAAAAACAAACCCACAAAAAGAATAGACCAAACGCCACCAAACCGAGTGGAAAGATATACCCAGGGAAATGCCCCATCATACCAACCTATACTGTCCTCTCAACATGCTCTCTAGCCCGTAACCTCGCAGCATGGAGTTCTCCCATACAATACTCGTATGTCAACATGGTAACCGTAGCTGCCGGCACCGCTCTCATCATATTCGTCCCCAACCCTGCATAAAACGCTCTCCAGCCCTCCTCACGAAGAATCACCCGGAAGGTCTTGATAACGCCGTGGTACTTAGCCACCGTGTGTTCACCAGAACTTCCGGCGGCACCCGCCAAGGCCACAGTTGGTCTTCTCTGCGTCTGGAGTCGTGTGCGAAGAACCTCATGGGGATATGTTGCTGTGCTGGCTATGATCTTGGATACTACTGAAGCCAGCAATACACTCAACCATTGGTTCTTTTGTGGGAGGGCGTTTACTGGGAGGCCATTCTCATCGAGACTGACGGCACCCATACCTTGACCGGTTAACTTGGTGCGGAGGTATTCGTATGCGGGGAATTGTACGGCCACGTGAGTGAGGCCGAGAAGAGCAGGCGTGAGACCAGAGTAGAAGGAGAGTATTCCTTCGGTGGTATACATCTTGTAGGCAGCATCAAAACTGGACTTGTAGTGCCATGATGGTCGGGGTACAATTCGGGCCGCTGTTGACGAGGTACTGTTGGTTGGAGATGGCGCATTGTGAGTGGCGCTCTGGGACATGAGCCGAGTCTTGATTACCCAGATTGGGTTGGTTGCAATTGTGCTGCAACCACCAGCGAATATAGAAGACCAAAAGTTGATGAAGAGTCCTTTGTCTGTAACATAATTGTTAGTAACTTATAGCCGTCTTGAGACCAAACCACCTACCCGTGTATTCCCTCAAAGTAAGCTTGCTCTTGTTGTAAATGGTAAACCACACAGCCCAGGTAGGCAAATACCCAAACACAATGGGGCCCAAACCTCTATACAACCCACGAATACCCTCATTTCTTAAAATCGTATTGCCCGTGCCAATTAAGCCGTTATACATTCTCGGCGGAGGTCTCCCATTCTTAACCGCCTCCGCATTCATGAAGCCACCCTGGGCCTGCAACTTCGTCTTGATAACATCTAACGGACAGGTGATAACACCGGCAGTGAAGCCGCCTATTGCGCCCGACAAGGCATTAAACTGGGACTCTGAAGCGTTCAGAGCGAATCGCTCAAGATAGGAAAGAGATTGCGCCTTTGCTTGTGAGCTATGAAAGGAGGGGTCGGAAGAGGATGGAGACATGGCGCTGGCGCTGGTGCTGTGATCGGAGGCCGCGGGCACCAGGTGGCGGGCCGAGTCGTGGGCCATCCGGACACGGACTTCGGAGCTGATAGTGCGAGTGCGCCGTGTGAGATGGTTATCGGGGTTCAAGTCCGAAGTGGCTGTATGTTATCGCAAGAGAGCTTGGAAAAGATGGGATGACGGGTGACTATGATGGTGTAATCTATCGGAGAAGGTCGCGGTTATAACTTGTGTATGTGAAGTGTCGAGGGAGCTCATGTATATATACGTAGGTTGGAGCTAATCGTGTGATATGAAAATCGGCTAAATGTGACGTCCAAATCCCCAAATCTTTTTTTTCTTGCGACGATGATGTTCGCAGACAGTAATTGGAGGGGCCAACCTAGACAAGCCTAGTAAAAACAACCAAAGCCTGTGTGTATCAGAAATAGCTTTAGCTTAGCGGTCTCGGTTAGTGATGGATGGCAACGGAAACAAAATGCGATGATTTTTTTTGGACAGAAAAACGCCGCAACATCAAAAAATTGCGTCAACAGATGGGTGAAAAGTTATCAAAGTTGAATGTTCCCTTGACATGGAATGGAAACCTAGCTTGCATTGCTTACCAAACAAAAAATGCACGGCACGGCACTGACTGATGTTGATGATTATTCTTCAAGGATTATGGAAGGAAGGATGACGTCCGCATGCCAGAGAGATATGGGAAAGAAAGATGTTAGAGTAAGGACCTTTCTTATGATTGTAATACAACTAACTAGACAGATACATTGGAGACATTGGCTACCATTTATTCAAGCATGTATATATCAATCCCGTATGGCCTGATAACCCGAGCTCACGCGCAGAGATAGCAAGATATCAGGCGATTTTCATGTCTCTCGTTAGCCTTGCTTAGAGAAGGTCCAAGTTGGAGGTGACGAGAGACCCTAGTTAAGCTTCCATTACGTTACTTCTACCGGCAGACAAAGCACATGGCTGCATCGGGAGGACATACAACAAGGCCGTGTGTGTCTGCATGTGCCCTTGATCCTACCGAAGCCCTGGCTATTGTCGAGAATATATGAATATTGAAGACCCCCACGTTGAAGCTCTCTGTACTCTGTGATACTTGCTAAGACGTCCCACTTGATTGTCAATTCACGTCATCATCTATCGATGTGGACATGATACTATATTTACACGACCATGATATCTAACTATCGTCGGGCATAAGGCATTTCCTAATTCATCCATTTAGACATTAAGTTATAGGTTCCAGAATGGCTTACAGCTTCTTACGTGCATATTACAGCCAAGTTAGGGACGATATAGTGATAAAATGGAGTCTTGTGTTACTTCAGTACTTTCTTCAAATCAACGACAACTCATGTGTCAACAACAATAACGTATGCCTTTCCGTATGCCTGTTACCAAATCCATGGTATCCCCCAATGTCTACCCCACACTTTCCAAACTACATCTTGCACCTACCTGCTCCTCACCCGACTATTTTGTCATAACAGGCAACTAATACCAACACCCTCAAACCTAATCCATTACCATATAATCGCATCCTACCCCATCCCCGACAACAGCCTTGAACCCTAATTTCATCATCGCATCCGCCCTAAAATCCCAGGCCGAAAAATTTCAATCCCCTCCCATTCCCGTCGCCCGCTTATCTAATCATGCTAACCATGTCTACCAATTGGCCAATGATAGACTCGCGATTTCTGTCCGTCCCCACCCCACTCGACACCATGAGAAAAAATACAGGCCGCCTGTATGGTCCATCAAACCAACTTAACCCAGCCATACCCGTTAAGGCCCTGCACAACCATCTCCGTACTCATGCAAACCAATGTAAAAAATCACTCTCAACGAGTCAGTCACCACATGAACTCCCGTAGCCACCCACGTAGTTGCAAGTTTCCCTATCCAAAAGAAAGTCACAATCTTCTCCTGCCACTTTTTTTCTTGTCCTTGGGTCATACACTAAGTTTTAAACACTTACCGGACAAGTTTCCGTCAAGACTTCCTGTCCCTTCCTTATTCCGGCAACCCCCAGACCCAGACGCAGAGCCCACATACCCAGCTAGCAAATCAAATCTCATCCTTCACTTTTCCTTCTCTCTCTCTCACTTGCCGCCTGACCGTTGTTTGTCTTTGACCTGTCTATTTTTTATTTCTTTTTTTTTTTTTGCTTGTTTCGTGCAAGAAAGATCTCGAGATAATTGTCCAATCTTCTTCATTCCCTTTTTTCTTCTTTCTTCTTACAAAATGACCGTCAGTGCCGCCAAGTTTGTTGTTCAGCGCCCCTGGTTGCTGCGTGCCTTGACTCCCATTGCGAAGTGGTATGGCCAGGCTCAGGGCTACCGTCAGCTCGGCCTGAAGTGAGTGTATTCCGGAGACCCGGTTTTCGCCGGGTCGTGGTTTAGTGTGTTGTGGTGGATTGTGGAGGATATGACGGGTTACGGACGACTTTGGACGAGACTATATACCGGATGAATCACGACGGAAACTGCGACGGACCAATCACTATGGATACGACTACGATCCCGCCCGATTAAAAGACATTGAAGACCCAATTGACGACATATGTCTTCGGAAACACCATTCAACGTCATAACTGAACTCATTCAATTGTACATATCACCATTAGCGACACCATACCCGAAACCGCAACATCCCGACACCCGAGGGTAACACGCCGCGACCCCGGAACCCACTATGTATCATCTCAACTTCCGTATCGCCGACCACCCTACCTACTATCTAGTCCAAACGTCCTTTTCTCGTCTCGCTATCCGATCCATCATCGCAACCACCACAACCATACAAAACCACCACATCAAACACCAAAGCTAACCGTCTAAACAGAGCCGATGACCTCTGGGAGGAGGAGAACGAGACCGTCCAGCTCGCCCTCAAGCGTCTTTCCGAGAAGGAGTACTACGACCGCGTCTACCGTATCCGCCGCGCCGTCCAGTGCTCCTACCAGCACAAGCTTCTTCCTCAGGCCGAGTGGACTAAGCCCGAGGAGGTAAGTCATCTCTCTACTCACCAAACACACATATCCCGTCCAATCCAACTAACTCCATCTTCAACAGGACATGCCCTACCTCGAGCCCATCATCAACGAGATCCGTGCCGAGGCTGCTGAGCGCGAGTCTCTGGACACCATGGAGGTTGTCAAGAGCACCTAATTGGTCCAATAAATCATTTGTTTGCCGTTTTCATCCGCCGCTTTTCTCCATTTTACCAGGCCAATAAGCCTCGGAGTCATTTCCTTTTCTCTCTCTCTCTCTCTCCACGGCGGCATTGATTTGGGGGTTCTGCTTTCTGGTCTTTGTTTTATTCCTGCCTCTTTCTTTTTGTTTCGGGACTCGCGTTCCCTTCTGTTTGTTCTTTTGATGTTTCCCTCTTCCCTTCCCGGTTCATCTAGGAGACTTGAATTTTGTGACGATAGTGTAGCTTGTATTGATTGTACATCAAATTGGATAGATTTTTTTTCTTTTCTACTGTCTTGAGAACTTTCTTAGTTCGTTATGACACACACACATGTACATTTTTCAAAGCCCACATTCATTAAAGGAAAAAGATATATGTTTACAGTTCAAACCAAAAAATATAAAACCGACAGACAATAACGGAACCAGAAAACAAAGAGCCAAAAAGCCACAAAACATGATCCCACAATGACGCCCTATCACCAAACCAACCCATCCTCCCCTAATTTCTCAGGTCGTATATACACATTATTAAGTGAATCCAAATCCAACATTTAGGCATTTCCAGCCTTCTCCTCCGTATCAATGTGCCACACCACGTAATTTGGCAGACCGTACACTCCGTATCCTGCTCTCTTGGCCATCTTGGCGAAACCTTCAGTCTCGGCTTGGTTCTCAAAGGGATACGCAGGGAAGTTGATACCGGCACGGTGAACGTCGGCCTTGACCAGGATGTTGACACCACCAATACCGTCAAGCTCGAGTTCCTCGTCCTTGTCCTTGTGCCAGTCACCCATACGGGCCATGTAAGTACGGCCAGTCTTGTACTGCTTGTAGCCTAAGGGAGCAAAAAGGTTAATACGCAAGTATGTCGTTGACTAGATCTAAGCGAAACTTACCTTCGGCGAGAACAACGTTGCGGTCCAGGCTCAGAGACAACTTCCGACCAGTATCTGACTCAACCCAAGAGTTGTAGTCGACTATATTGAATCAGTGTCAGCATAACCCTCTTTCATCTTTAGTCTGACTTCTAAAAAGTTACTTACAACGACCTTCAATGTCCTTCCCATCCCGGTAACGGTGGAACCAAATGTCTGTGTGACCACAGTTAGTAATTCACTCGTCAATGTTTCACCACGAACCACCACACAGCATCTAGCACACGACATAAGGTCATGCAATAGCATCGCTCGAGGATCATACACGTGAAAACTACATAAACTTACTAGGAACAAGAATATCACGGTCGTGGGCAATAAAGTCCTCAATGATACCCTTAGGCGACTCGACAATGTCAGCATCACGCCAGTAGACCCACGAGTGATCATTCTTCAAAGTCGAGGCCAAAAGGTAGTTGCGGGCCTTGCCCATGGCCATGCGACGAGGTCCTTGGGCTTCGAACGAGTGGCGCTCCTCAACACTCTGGCTAAGCTGGAATCCAAAGTCTTTCTGTACAACGGTGGCACTGCGGAAAGGCAGCTCCTTGTCGGTGGAGGATTGGATGCGCTCCAACTCGGTGGCCAAGATAGCAAGAGTCTCATCGGTCGAGTCCGAGATAAGGAAGCCGAGATCGATCAGGTGGTGGGGGTAGGACAACGAAGACAGAAGCTCAAAATACTTCCCAAGGTACGGCGCGGCATCCTTGAGAGGCGTCAACAACAGAACACGCTCCTCATTGTTAATGGCTTGCTTAGTCGACTTGATCTTGTTGAGGTTGACGTTGAAAATGGTAGTGTCGTTGATCTCGATCGCCGCATGGGGGTTGAAGGTGACAGGCGTTTGTTGGTGGGATGACCATGAAACTTGATCATTGATTGACATCTGTGTTGGCGGGGTGGCGGGGCCCCAGCAGTAGAAGCTGTTAGATCGTACTTATTAGTATGCAGGAACTTCATGATAAATACGAAAAGCCGTTTCCTGACAGCGGGAGTGGCCGCTATATGAGCCACTCAGCTGACAAAAGACGGCAAAGGTTAAAACATACCGCTGTATCTCGGCAGCTGACGATCGCACACCGTGCCATGCCACGATCAGAAAGCAACCAACACCAAGAAGAAGCAAAGAGCGTGGCCGCGCAAGGTGAGCCAGAAGAGCTCTGCCATGGGGCACCTTGTTCTGCGCCGCCTTCCAGTTGATACTGTCTTTCGGAAGCAACATGATATGCTGAGGTTGTGATATGTGTGTCGACGTGAATGTGGAGAAAGATTCGAGAGCGAAAGTGAATTGATAATCTCAAGGTTGTGATGTAACCGACGAGGTCTGAGGGTTATGACCTTGAAAGGCGGGTGGGTTCTCGTTAGGTTGCCAGTGACCTAGAATGCAGAAGCCCAGTATAGCTAAAGGTAGTGGTAGAAAATGAACGGATTATGCACAATATCCGGGAGACGTCGTCAAGCGCAATAAGGTTCAAGTTCTTGCGTTCCTTGTCAAACTAGAGAAAAGATCGAAAAAGCCGGGTTTTTGGAAGTGGATGTCAACGAGCGAAGAAAGTTTGACGGTGAGAATGCAGAAAGAAAACTCAATAACGCTATCCACGCGGCAAACTGGAGCAGGCCAATTCAGCTAAACTTCGGTCCGGTAAGTGGAGGGAGTAGGAGACCGAGAATCCGGGGAATACGTCTCTATTTGGACACAACAAGGCACTGGCGGCTGCACCAAGGAATTCTGAACGCGGAACAAATTTGGGCGTTTAACTGTCGGTCCACTGCACCAGGGCCTGCACGAAATTCAAGGTCTGATGAAATAATGCGTCTAGGCGTTGAAATAGGTAGGTAATACGGGTCGTCGAAAGTACTCCTCCGGGATAAACTCCCAATGCGCTGTATATAAGATATAAAAGCGAGCGGAAGAGTCTTTAGAGTATCGATGCGCTAACGAGTGCGTGGACAGATAAAGTCCAGTTGCTGTAACAAAACAGGTGTTGTGGATACTCAAGAGCAAGTAGGGTATATTGTATCTCTTGGGTTAATCCGAAGTATAGGGGACGCCGATGGGGATCGCGAGACAACAGGAAGAGCCGGACTTTGGGGGTCTCAGAAATAGCGTGATAATTCCAATCAAGAGAGTGTAAACGGGCAGACTAAAACGCAGTGGTGGGATTATTGCCAAATAGTAGGCTTGTCGAGTAGAACGTATGCAGAATTGTTCGGCCGATATTTAACAACAGGTCATCCAGAGCGTGGGTTCGTCGAGGAAAATGGCGGGTAGAGGCAGACGGACTACAGGGTCGGTAAAAGCCTAGGCCGGGCGATTAGATGTGGAGCAATAGGCCTAACCTTTTGGGGGTCTTTGCAGGATCTGATAGAGGAAACAAGAGAGAACAAGGAAGCTCTAATGCATCGGCGTAATGCAATGAAATTGAAAACCTTGACGGACCGGAATGTATTGAATAGAAACTTGGGATGGGCTCACGGAATAAATAAGGAGGAGGCAATTGGATGCTTGTCAGAATCAAGTTGAGAAGCCCATGCGGAAAGCGTGAATTGTACAATATGTATACATACATGGCCCCGCATGACAGAATAAGCAGCCACCAAACTAGACAGGATGATATGCTAGACCCTGCCTGGCGCCGCTTCAGTACCGGCTGTATAACAACCTGTGCGGTTCTTTCCTGAGTCGATACTTGATGCCCGTGAAATTATACACCATACATATAAAGTAACACATTCCGTTCCTGTCAGCATTCAGGGTACTTTCCGACATAAGAGACAAATGCGCATGATCAGTCTGGGTTTCCATGATGGGCTAAACACAGCCCGGGACTAGGGAAGTTGTAGAACAATGTTTGTATCTTCATAGGTATCGACACACGCGGCCGTCAATTGAACAGGTCAACTTCACCATATCGAGGTGGGTTTATTGCCCCGGTATACAAATAGATAGACCGAAACCCCCCAATGTTACCAGGAAAGGCACCGCCACATACGGGCCGGTCAAGTCCATATGTACTCTAACAAAGATCCCGCCTGTTCAAATTCACGACAATGCCATCCTGATCTACTATTTGAAGCGGCACCCCTGGGCCTTGTACTGCCACTTGTGGTCACAAAGGTTTCGTTCGCCTCTGGACTCGATCGAGGACACACCAGTTATGTTGTATGTATACATGTATCTCTGCATCCATCTGAATCCTCAGCTTCCAGAAGGTCACCACGGACAGTTCTTGAATCCCGCCGGAACCACAAACCTTGATAATCCGCCTTAAAAGATCTGACCAGGCACTACGATTGTCTTGCCACAGCGACAAATGTAACAGTTAACATGTACAAACAGTCCTCAAATAAACCGTTCATGATACTTCTAGACCAGAGGTTCCAAAACATTCAACTCCGCCCCGTACACAAACTTTTCACCACCTAATCCTCACCAATGCCGATCGATTTATGGATGGTAGTTGGCAAAACTTACCCCTTTACTAGTAAGGAACGCCAAACAGCAATGGTGTCCTATTTAAAATATAAATTATAAGACATCCACAATTTTTTGTCTCATCTTGGACATTATAGCCACCACGAGCCTCAGTCACACCGCTAAAATGCTTCTAGACGTGGCCATATTCCTGCTTCTATTCACCAACACACCCGAAGTCTGAGACTTGGCAGTTCACTAGTCACGTGCCTGTCCAGGTCAGGTTCTACGCCATCTTCAAGCCACTTCCTGTCTACTAATAATAGACCACTGTAGCAAACATCCCTATATGATACCCTATCCCTAGTATATGCACTCCATACATGTGATAATGTCAACAAACTCTACGCGTGACAGTGAATTTCATCAAGAGTATATCGACGACAACTAATTTATCAAAATAATGGCACCATCAGACGATCGTATGGACAAACAAGCCGCTGCTCAACAAGCTGTTGATATTCTTCATGAGATTTCGACTATTCTGGCATGTGAATATCACCAATGAAAAAGCCTTTAAAAGCTAACACGATTATGTAGAATTGTCAATTAGATCGTAGAGGACTCTCGATTTGTATCTCAATGATTGAGAATGGCGTGAACCCCGAGGCTCTAGCTGTAGGTTTCTTCGACGAGTGTCTATTGTAATGTCAATTTACTAACTGTAAGACACAGAATGTTATCAAAGAACTGAGAGAAGAGAAATTGGCAGTTGAACAACAAATGGCAGCGAGGCGGAGATAAATCTGCACTTACAGTTAATGTTTTGTTCTTTACTAGATACCCCCAGATATGATGCTTGCCATACATATACATCTCACAAATAGAAATTAACCAGAAAATTGTCAAGCAAATATCGTGATATTCAGAGTCTATGGAAAAGCTGTCCTGGAAAGTAATGTGGTGAACAAAGTATGACCAACTCTCACTCACAGGACAGAAAAAAAAAGAAATATAACGATATAAAGTGGCTTTTCAAAGTAACTAGCCACAGCCAAATCATAGCAATATAGGAGTTCCTGTTTTCACTCCCGTTGCAGACGTCAATATACACCATTGCCCCAACCTATGCTTAATCATGCCCTTCAGAATTATGCTTTACCGATGTCCGAAAAGAACAATGTCGTTTTCAGGCTCATCAAATTCGTCAGCAATGCTGCTCTGATCATCGGAAAATTCTGCTTCGTCGTCATCCTGACCGTCGGCGTCATCGCCTTCGTCTCCGCTATCAACAACATTGCCATGGATGGCTTGATGCAGGTACGCCAAAGCGTTCCAAGAGAGATTGATATTGCTGTCGCCATCAGTCTCATTATTACCATGTAGGGCTTGTTGTAAGGTGTTAAAGACATTGCGTGTCAAAGCAGCCACTCCAGTGGGGTCCTCGACTTCCAAGATATCACTTTGAAGAGCTTGTTGGAGTGAGGACAGAGCATTCCGGGCAAGAGCACCAACACCCTCACCATCACTGCTCCCATTCCAAATATTCATAATGTCTTGCGTGGCCTCATGATCAAACTGTTGCAAAAAGCGTTCAACGCTCTCAGCATCAAGTTCCTGTATAGGGGGTCGTGAAATAGTTCGCCGATCTAATGGACGAGCATCGGAAAGAGCAGAATCATGAACAGAATCAAATGAGCCAACGATGGCATCGTCATTTACACCCGAATTGATTTCTTCATACATCTGAGCTTGGCGTGTGGCTTCTTGGGCACCTAGCTGTTGCAAAACACCACTTCCGGCATGAGGAAACATAATTTGATCATGCCTAAGAGCCACATCTGCCGGAGTTACTGTTGAACTACCTTGGCCCATGTCTGCTTCAGATCCATCCGTCGATTCCGTGTTATGTGCCGAGGGATGATCAATAGTTTCAATCAGTGCCGTATTGTAGGACTCACACAATCCACACTTGAGACCCAGCCAGTGATATGGAACAGTGGTGCGTGTCAAGCACTCATGACAGAGTGTGACAGCTTTGGTTCTAGCAAACTCCTCAGGCATAGGCTGCTGCTCAATCGCCATATCTATCGTACGAAAGAGCGTTTCAGTGTTGAGAATAGCCTTATTGCAGAGAGGACACTTGTAACAACCATTGGCCAGATACTTTTCGTGACAACTCCGGTGAATGCTATGTCCACAACCCATAAAAACAACAGACTTGCGTGAAGTGAACAAGTAATCTTCACAAATCGGACAGTTACAATCCGTCGAACGTTCGATGCACTTGTGGGATGATTTGATGGTAGTGCTGATACAGGCGTTACATGTCTATGGGATAGGTTAGTGAAACTTGAAGCTAAAATTATGTAAATCGGGAATCAAACTTACTTTACAGTGAAAGAAATCTTCACCAAGGCCATGACCCTTGCGACATATTCCACAGTCATGGCAATGATAGATTGGTCGGTTTGGTCGGTTTTCCCACAACTTACAGACATTGCAGTAATAAAGAGCCACTGAAACCTCACAGTTTACGCATCTGTCAGATACGCGTTGAGGGCAAAAACATAGCATGCAGAGCATATTTTTGGTCTCCCGTCGTGGAAGTTCATGATCCTCAGCATGATCGTGGCATAGTCGACACGGGTACCACTTATCACAGGTTGCACACTGCAACTTGACGTTGCGATGGTAGTGCCTGCAACCAAGTTGATGATCGGTAGGGTGAAACGATGGCTGAAGATCGCGCTCACTCAAACTAAACGTTTCTTCGGATTCTGGTGTCGCATCCTCTTCACTGTTCCAGAACTTGAGACCCGAGAGTGGATTATTGAGCATCACAGAGCTTGAACCGACCGCAAGTCGTTTCTGTACCATAGGGCCTTCCGGTTCGGAGGGTCTATTGACTTCCCTGGCTGTTTTGCGCACCCCCTTAACAGCCAAATGTCCCTTCATAAGAACATCATGAAGTAACCTTCCTTTGTCTGTTTGAGGCGCTTTCATCTTGTGGATGAGTCGAATTTGAGAGCGCATTTCTGCCATTCCATCATCTTCAGGTAACTCCTGTTCCCGATCCTCGGCTCCGGCGCCGGGCGTACTATGTGGCTCCGTCATAATTGGCGATGAGCATTGTATTGAATCGTCCGAATCAGAATCAGAGTCTTCCTCGTAGTGCGTCTGAGTGTAGCGCGGAAAAACGAGAATATCAGATTGGCCTAAGGTTGTTGTTTCCTCGGGGGTAAAAGAATCTAATTGAGGTGATGCGACGCTTAAAATCGCAGTGTTGCTTGGAGGCGCAGTCTCTGGCGTAAAGGGAAGTATTAAGCTGTTTGGGGTATTGAGGAGGCCAATTTGGTTGATGAATATAGACGACTCGTCGGGAGCATGAGCCACTGTCTTATGTGGTTGCTCAACATCCGAGGCGACTTGGCCAGTATTCGGTCTTGAGATTTCAGATATACGCCGGGCTTGTCGCAACACAGGATTTATTAAGAAATCCGACACTAGTGACGCCATGGTGGACTAATGCAACTCCGGACATATAGACCCTAGGATTTATCTCGGACTGAGAAGCAAAACCCTAATCTCGAACGAGGGGATCTCAAGTGGGATGCAGTTGGGTTCAATGAACAGCCACAACAACAGGACAACGAAAACACAAGAACAACTGAAAAAAGTTCAATTGATGAAAATAAAAGTTGAATAGAGGCTGGCTAAGTATAGGCTTCAGACGTGTGGTGTTGATGTATTTCCAAATTGACGCTGGCAAACAGGGCGCTATAGGGGATAAAGTATGTTGGCGGTTGAGATCGGTGTTGAAAATAGAAAGATAGGACAGTATCGAGGTTATTTAAAGGGCTCGTTCTAGGGAGTTAATAATGAAGACTTGGTATGATGTATCCAAAAAACCAAAGACACAAATATTGACGATGAATATGGCAGAAGAAAACAATGATACCAAAAAGTCTAGCCTTGCAAGTTCAAGTGTTGGCTATATAGTTGAGTTGGGCAACTACCACGGTATCTTCGGGATTGGATCTTTGTACCAATGATTTGGACGTATTGTATGTATGGAGATACGCAGTCGACAAAGAATGGGAATAAAAATGCAAGTTCTTTGTTGCATGTAATAAGCTTCAAGTGTGAAAATAGGAATTGCCAGATCAGGAAATGGGTCTATTAGAAGGTTTGAGGATGAATCTTTATTCTAGTAGAGATGGTGGGGTCCTTCCACATATATAGGACGACAGGCCATCCGTTCTCCAAAACACAAGAACAAAACCGACATGAATTTGTGTTTAGATGATAGGACGGTCACTGCGAAGAACTTGTGCTAACACACCGGAGTCGGTCGCAGGGGCTGAAGAAAGCAGGATTAACATGTGATAATAGCAAGGTTACGGAGACGACTTTGCTGCGTAGTGTGTGAGTGGGTTGCGCTTCCTCGCGCGCTTGAGGTCCGGGACCACGGTATAGAGCTTGTAGCCTGCATTGTGTTTGGAGAATGTCATTCCTTTGTGCAAATGGAGATAGTTAGTAGGTTTTGTCTGTATGCTATGGACATGCGTGTGTAGACACATGTGTAGAGAATCTGTGGTTTGACGACTAGATATCCATCTTAAGTTTGTCATTTCATGGAGGGGCAGGTTATCAGCTTCGGGTAGCACTAGGGTTACTAGACGAAACCCAGAACTCAGGGTTTTGTCAACCAAACCTTGATGAGCAGCGCGCCACAAACCTCGACCGATCAATGCCTCGAGTTTAGCTTGCAAAGCGGTCAAGCTATCCATCTTGGCGGAACCTTGTTTGGCAGCGGATTAGCGTTCTACGCTCTGGCCACAGGGGAATACGACTTTCTCGACTATGTAAAAGTGAACGGGCCAGTCTGTATACAATTGTTTCTGTTTGATGCTAACTTTGTAAACCTTTGAAAAGACCTAGGAAAGCACTTGAAAAGTGTCAGGAAGGTGCTTGCGAATGATTTAGGATTTACTTGCGACGCCATGGCAAAAAGGCTCTGGAGGAGTCAGGAACGTGGGTCTCATTTTATAGCTTCCCGCTTTAAGAAACACTAAGAAACAGGGCATGTCATCTATATCACGATAAAAACGTGGTTCCTTGTGGTGGTCCGCGATTTCCATTTTGGTCGCGAGGAGCCGCGATTTCAATTACGCCGTATTCACACAAGCTCCCTTCCGGATTCACCTAATGGAGCATAATGACAAGGCTTGTAGTCTGCCAACTTTCTCGTAAACTTTCCACTTCGCCCCGTAAACCAATCTATACCCTTGGCTCTTCTCTCCCTCTCACGATCGGTGCTTATTGCGTTTGTGTCGCCTATTTTGTAGACACCTGTTCTTTGGTATTTTTGGTGGCCTTTAGTGTCTCGTAAGCTGTGCACTACCTGATCCAGTTGAGCTCCAGCCCGTGTTGCTCCTTTCCGTAGTTCCCAATTGCTGGCCTCGCACCACACCACCACACGTTGATGGTTTTTTATTCTTCTTGATTGATTTTTCCAATTGGGGTTTCGTCATTATCTTGAGTCTATTAGTTGACTCGTCCAATCACTATTTCTTGTTTCCTTTTTTCTCTTCTTTCATCAAATTCGTGGACCTAAAGTGAAGCTGTATAGCTCCAACGTCCCGTGAGAATCTGCTGCTAAACGTCATAAGTGGCTATCTCGAGTCCTTTGATATCGACTTCCGTCTTGTCACGATTCTAGACGCGCTACATCCCGACCATATCCTTTATACACACACAGTTTAGCCAGCCATGAGCGAAAAGGCTGCCGTAGCCACCGGCGCCGACGTGGCCGAAGGCCTCAGACGGAGACCCGTCAACACGGGCGACAAGGCTGCTGTTCCTGTTGCTCCAATCGTCGATGACAAGAAGTTGCAACCAAAGAAGGTATAGCTCGAGCAACCGTTGTCTTGGAGATCCAAGCTACACTACACGCTGACATAGTGTTAACACCCAAATAGACGTCACCTCTTGCTGCCGTATTCGAATGGGAATGGGTCTGGGCCCCTATCCTGCTGTTTGTTCTCGCCTGCTTTACTCGCCTGTACAAGATTGGTCTCAGTAACGTCGTCACCTGGGATGAAGCTCAGTATGTATCTTGAACAATCAGTCAGGAACTTTTTACTAACCGTGTTTGTGTATAGCTTCGGCAAGTTCGGCTCATACTACATCAAGCATGAGTACTACTTGTATGTATACCCCTCGACCCCCACCATCCAAATCCACGTGGGTTTGTCCCACCATATGATACACTAGCTAACACGACTTTGAACAGTGATGTTCACCCTCCTCTTGGTAAGATGCTTGTCGGTCTCTCTGGTGTCTTGGCTGGTTACAATGGCACCTTTGAATTCAAGTCTGGCGAAAAGTACCCCGAGGAGGTCAACTACACTTTCATGCGCGCCTTCAACGCCGCCTTCGGTATTGTCTGCGTGCCCATGGCCTACTGGACTGCTCGTGAGTTGCACTTCAAGCGCCCTACCGTTTGGCTTGTTTCTCTGATGGTTCTTTGCGAAAACTCGTACACCACCATCTCCCGCTTCATCCTTCTCGACTCTATGTTGCTATGCGGCACCGTTTCTACTGTTCTGTGCTGGGCCAAGTTCCACAACCAGCGCCACCGTGCTTTTGAGCCTGAGTGGTTCCTTTGGCTGATGCTGACTGGTATCAGCATTGGTTGCGTCTGCAGTGTTAAACTGGTCGGTCTCTTCGTCACCTCGATGGTTGGTCTTTACACTGCTGAGGATTTGTGGCACAAGTTCGGTAACCGTAAGATGCCTGCCCACGTTCTTGGTGCTCACCTTTCGGCCCGTATCGTCGGTCTCATTATTGTGCCCTTCCTGATCTACCTTTTGTCGTTTGCTATGCACTTTGCCATTCTGAGCCACTCCGGCCCTGGTGATGCCCAGATGAGCTCCCTGTTCCAGGCTAATCTTAAGGGAACGGCCGTTGGTAAGGGTAGCCCACTTGAACTTGCCTTTGGTTCCAAGGTTACGGTCAAGAACATGGGTTATGGTGGTGGTCTTCTCCACTCTCACGTTCAGACCTACCCTGAGGGTTCTAAGCAGCAGCAGGTTACTTGCTACCACCACAAGGATGCCAACAACGACTGGGTTATTCACCCAGCTCGTGACCAAGAGCCCTACGACGAGGAGGCTGACCCTCGTTTCATTGCTGACGGGTCTGTTATTCGCTTCCTTCACTACCAGACGGGTCGCAACCTGCACTCTCATGATGTTGC
Source organism: Huntiella decipiens (assembly GCA_003032515.1). Taxonomy (NCBI): domain Eukaryota; kingdom Fungi; phylum Ascomycota; class Sordariomycetes; order Microascales; family Ceratocystidaceae; genus Huntiella; species Huntiella decipiens. Next base: position 24,251 of record NETU01000530.1, read on the forward strand.
TGCTCCTGTCACCAAGGCTGACCGTGAGGTCTCTTCGTACGGTAACATTACTGTTGGTGATTCCAAGGATCACTGGGTCGTCGAGGTTGTTAGCGATGTTGCTTCCCGTGACCGTAGCCGTGTTCGTACTCTCACTACTGCTTTCCGTCTGCGCAACCCCGTCATGGGCTGCTACCTTCGTGCTGGCAACGTCAACCTTCCTCAGTGGGGTTTCAAGCAGATTGAGGTTACCTGCACCAAGAAGAACAACCCTAAGGATACCTACACTCACTGGAACGTCGAGGCTCACGAGAACGCCAAGCTTCCTCCCAGTGACCCCGCTGTTTACAAGTCGCCCTTCTTCCACGACTTCATCCACCTGAACGTTGCCATGATGACGTCCAACAACGCTTTGGTTCCCGACCCGGATAAGCAGGATGACCTTGCTTCTCAGTGGTGGCAGTGGCCCATTCTTCACGTCGGTCTTCGTATGTGCAGCTGGGATGACAAGACTGTCAAGTATTTCCTGCTCGGTAACCCTCTTGTTTACTGGGGCTCTACTGCCACTCTCAGTGTTGTTGGCCTGATTGTTGTTTGGTACCTCATCCGCTGGCAGCGTGGTTACAAGGAGCTAGAGGAGGAAGAGATTGACCGTATTCATTTCTCTGGTGTCTACCCCGTCATTGGTTGGGTTCTTCACTACCTGCCATTCTTTGTCATGGCTCGTGTCACTTATGTGCACCACTACTATCCTGCTCTGTACTTTGCTATTCTGGCGTTCGGATTTGTTATTGACTGGCTGTTCCGCAACCAGAAGGCTGTTGTGCAGACTGTCTTCTTTGGTGTTATGTACGCTGCTACTGTGGGTCTGTACGTTTTCTTTATTCCTATCTGCTGGGGTATGGTTGGTTCGCACAAGGACTACGCTTACCTCAAGTGGTTTGAGAGATGGAGAATCACGGAGTAAGAAGTGGTGCATTCAAGTATCGAGCAAGAAGTTTATGTATTGTTGGAGTAGAAATTAAACATTGGTAACTGGTTTGTGTTAATGTTTACAGATAGAATGGGGTTGCTAGATTAAACAGTGGGTATGAGGTGTACATAGTTAGATGGATACACGGCTTCCTGCATCTAGTTTGGTTATTTATTTGTTTCTCTTGTCAAGTTTGAGTTTCAATTTGTTCTGAATTGTTGCGTGTTTTATTATGTCTATGTATGTCGACGGGGAAAGGTAGTTCCAGGCAACTTGGCTTTACTCGATGTAGGGTGATGAAAACAAAAGCCGACCAGCAGCAGCATGATTAAAGAAATTATTAGAGCGGCAAGAGGACAAGACGAACGAAAGCTGCAAGTGAACCACCAAAACCTCTGATATCCCGACATAAAAGATGTCTAACAGCAACCACCCTTTGAACTCTTGCTAGCATCAACAGCTAGCCGTTGTCCTGTGGCACTGGCGTGTCCCTTCACACCAGACCGTCTATCATTCAAGTCGTATTTCCCAACCTGAATATTATCGTAAATGCGCTCAGAAACTCTCATGAACGCATTCTCCACATTCTCTCCACTCTTGGCCGAAGTCTCAACATACTCCAAGATGTCATTCTTCTTAGCCCATGCCTCCGCTTCCTCCCGAGTAACCTCTCTCTTTCCGGTACCAGAACCATCATCAGGTCCTCCTTCCTCCTTGGTAAGATCCGCCTTATTCCCGACCAGAACAACGACGATATCGGGTTCGGCGATTTGACGGAGGTCACTTAGCCAATTTGTGACATGGGCGAAGGTGGCGGCGCGGGTAAGATCGAAGACGAGGAGGGCACCGCTAGCGCCGCGGAAGTAGGAGCGGGTGACCGACTTGTAGGTCTCTTGGCCGGCTGTATCCCAGAGGGATAACTTCATGTGCTTTTGGGGTGGCGGGGTTGGCGGGGTTTTGGACTTTGTGGGGGGCGCTTCGGTGGGAGGGTCGCTGGGCGAGGTGGTGTGTGGAGGACCGACGGGGACGATGCGCGAGCCAAATTCGACTCCGATGGTTACGTCATGGTGGGCGCTGAATCGGCCTTCGCAGAGGCGGATTGTTAAGCTGGACTTGCCACAGCCCGAGTCGCCGATACAGACCAGCTTGGCAATGTAGTCCCAAGAGGGTGTTTCGGAGTCCATTGTGGTGGGGTTCGTGGTGGTTTTTGAAAGGTGGATGTCGTGGGGTTTGCGCGGGGTATGATTGCCTGTCTGCGTGGGTAGGTAGATAGGCAGGTAGATGTTTTTGTCAAGAGTGTTGACGCTTGTTTGTAGACTTGTAAATCGAAGTGATTGTTGATGACAGGCAAGAAAGAAAAACCGGATGAGTGTTGTTGTTGTTGTAAGGTATAGAACAAGGTCATGTATGTCGTAACTTATAACCAAAGCAAAGTGAATCTGTAAACAACCCAACAAAGAAGTCAACCACGCAATAAAGACAACGGTCAAGATGCAAGAACGTCTGTATTTTTTTTCGTTCTAGGAAGGAAAGTGAATGCAGAAAATGCTCGGTTCGGCGCGGTGCCTGTTCCTTCTGGGTCGCAATACTGATGGGTAAGCGACGTTGGGGTGGTATCTGTGGAAGGACCTAGTAGTTTATGACGAGTTGATGACAGGCATTTAGCTGCGCATGGCGGTCTGGGCGCTTGCTATCTTGCTTGATGATGGAGCGGGGTTTTGTGAGAACCTGGGTGGACTGGCTTGGGTTTGCGGAGGAAATGGCGTTTTATCACGGGATGAAGTTGCGTCGGCTTGGTGTGGCGCGGGGCGGTTGAGGAGGAAATTTGGTTGGTTGGGTTGATTATCGTGTTGGACAGTGAATCAGTTTGGTAGACAGATATGTAGATATGTAGATAGGGTTTTGACTTTGGCGATTAGGCAGATATAGTGAAAGGGATTGATTGTGTCATGCGACGAGCATTTGGAAGGACAAAGTGGAGGCGGGGAATCAACTGGGTTTATCGACTAGACTACATGTATGCACAAAGTTTGTGAAGAAGTACCAAAAGACTAATGACATCTTATCCCGTTACAACTCCTTCAGTAAACAGTTCTTGAGCTTCTCCCGATAACAACGTCTTTGATATATCTAGAAAATCTCCCCAATATCAACTTATATGTACATCTGAGAAGCAGCTAACGTTCAACACACCTGAGGTTAGGCCGCTTCCGTACTACAGTCATGATAGGTTATTCACCTGCCGTCTCATGACGTAAGGTTGTCTACGTCTAGCCAAAACCCACACCCATAACCCTTATACATGGTTGCATCGGCAGTTGAAAGGCCCGAGACGGGCGGTTAACGTGGGAATGGCTGGTTGGGTTAGAAAGACACGACATATGTTGAACGACGAGCGTGATATTGGACTCGATATGGTACAGCATATAGCGCATTATATATAACCCGGTGAGCGAGGAATAAAAAAGCACGCTGCATCGCTACGTGTTTAGTATTGATATGCGGGAAGCAAGAAGACATCCTGGGCCCGCTGGGCTGGACTGGACTGGCCCCGCTGGTCGCAAGTTGATGCAGGAGGTCGGGGATAGAGATTCCTTTTGGGTATCTTGATCCGGTGAGGTTCCTGTCAGTTGTGGATGGATAGCTGTTGATGGAACCCCTTTTGGGAGGTCGGCTGGGTATGGATGTGTGTACATATGCGCGTGTATGTCGTGAGCCTTTGCAGATGGCAGGGCGACGGGAGACGGACGGACGGGCCGGAAATAGCTGCCGTCTTTGATCGTCCCGGTAGCTTTGGATACTGGACGTGTCATGGACTTGGCGAGACGTGGTGTACCTACATTAGTTTAGTTTGGGAAAACTTAGGGATGTCTTGTGCGTAGAAGAAAGAAAATGTTGCGTATGTAGTTTGGCGTTCATAGAGTCTGTCAGACACAGATGCGTGCCTGCCTGAATATCTGCACATTGTGTATGTACCAGCCACATTCCCAAGAACAAGGTTAACCTCTTTATCAACAGCCTCGCCCAATATTCAACTATTCAAACTCCTCTTTGGCCCTTCAAAATCTACAAAACCCAGAACCGCCAAAGAATAGATCCCCAGTCTAGCTTCCTCTTTCACAGGTCGTCTTTCATCCTATCTCGATTTAATCGCATCGGTAAACGGGTGGCTCTCTAGCCTAATCACGCGACCTAGTCAGCATCCCCTCCTCCGCTTCAAAGCCCACGAGGCGCTATCAGCTTGGTCATCAACGGCACTCCCGAAATAGACCGTCTTCTACACCTCCGCAGATAACGTCACAGACTAGCCTCAACTCTATTCTCTGGCTTTGTCAAAGATCACACTTGTCGGTCATCGTCGCATTGCCCAAAGCGTATTGGTTCCCTGGCTTAGAAACGAAAGGGCACAGGCTATCCCTTGTCTTGCACTTTGAACAATTGCGCCTGTCTATTCCGTCATTAAGTGATAGACACTGGTTCCTTACATGTGACTCGAGTTTTTATAATCATTTGTTTCACGCCCAGCTTTTTTGCTTCTAGTGTCTTGCTACTTGCTTTGGTGCATTTGTTGGCTGAAGACGCTGACGTCTGAGATTTGACGCCTGCTCGCACACCGCCATATCAAGCTTCTGTTGTAGTACCTACAATATTGCATATCTGCACAACAATTATTGAGCCGCTCTTGTTGTTGTATACCCAGTACTGGAAGTCTTTTAGTTTGAACAAACACTTGATGTTGAGCTAGGCAAATCATTGTTCCATACTTGTAGCCTTTGCAAGGCAAATACTTCAAACTGTCATATACCAGCCTTTGCATTGCTGATCGAGACTGAGAATACCAGATTGACGGTGCATAACGACCCTAGACTGCAACCACTTCCACGGCTTCTGGGCCTTTTTATCCACCGACCTTCACGTTGGTCGCCTGGTCTTTCCCTGCGCATCATCGGTGATTAGCTGGGCTCTTGCATAAAGACCCCTTGGGTTGAGAAGGACAAGTTCTTTTTCTTTTTATTTTCATATAAGCCAAGACATTCTTACCCTTCTTTCTTGCTCCTTTCGGTCGCTAGAAAAGACGGTTGTTAACCTTTTACCTGTGACTCCTACAAGCCTGTGATCTCAGCGTCTTTTTTGTCATCCTCCACGGGTATTATCAGCTACTACACCACATCACCTTGATAGTAGGCCACGAGACATAAACTATATTCTTGTGCCAAGATACACCCGTGATCGTGATATCTCATCTCATCACCACGCTTTATACATACTCTACTTTTTACTCTCAACCACAGTGTGCTTCTTCACCTGTTTTGGTGGTGCAGCTTTGTGACAGAAAGCCGTCTTATCAACAATCCGAAAGCGGTTTGCAGCCTGTCAGCTGCTAAATCATTGTGTCCAGGCGTTGTTCTCAGAACCTGGTTTAACCTTGTCTCCGCCTCAAATCGACGATTGACGGTACCAAGACACAGGAGAACAAAATCGACTGGGTGTTTTCTCTTCTACATTTTGTTGCTTCGTTAGGTCTTTTTGAGAGACAGATTCTTTTTTCTTTGGCAGGGCTCGTTTATTGGATATATACGAAGTCATCTTTGGTCTTTTTTAAGTCGGCTGTGAATTTGGAACGACTTGGGCACGAAACCGCATTGCAGAGGGTGAGGTCACAGCCGTTACAGATTCTCCACAATGTTTTCTGAATGTACGTCATCGAACCTTGGCCGACCCGCAGGGCGACAACCACGTTGGATAAGTCCACGATTTGTTGCGGCGCGCACTTAGGTTCATTGAGTCGCTATTAGTCGAAATTTACTAACAGATACTTTTTTTCCTAGATGCATCCAAGTTCCTTTCTGGAACTCCGCCAAATGTCTCGACTTTCGTAGGCCAAGGAAGGGAACCTGGCAGCCCATCCTCCCGCCCCGGTGTCGACCCTACACGCGCTTCTAGATATATCGCATCCAATAGACCAACACAAACAAATCCGTATCAGCAGCAAACTGGCGGAACACAAAGGGGGTCGCGATTCGGGTCATTAGCATTCAAGTCGAGCTTCATCCAACAAGAGGCGCCACTGTTTCATAGTCATTACGAAGACTTTCCAGATGATGATAATGACGATGATGGTCGCGAGGCTGCGGAGATGTATGCTCTCCAACGTTCTCGAAGAGTGGCTGCGGCTACTAAGTTGGCAGAGAGCATGGGCTCAGAGGGTGACGCTAGTAACCCGTCTCTAAATTTGAGCCGTGACTTATCATCTTTTTCGGAAGACTATGATGACGACGATGATGAGGATAGTGACCGGTCGAGTCATCAGCCACCGCCAAAGTTCACTAGTTCATTTGGGAAGCCACTCAAGAGTAGTCTTCGGCCGTCTGGGCGGTACCAAGCACAACCACATAGTGGGCTTCACAAGGGAAAGGGTCGAGCCATTGATGAAGAAAGTGAAATGGGCGACTCTATGGCTAGTCCATCGTCTAGGGGACGTATGGTTGATGTTGGTTTGGAGTCACATACGGTCGATGATGATCCGCCGGCGTCTCTCATGTGGGGAGAAGTAGGCGACAGTAAGAGTGCGCCACTTCAGAGACAAAGACGGGACTCTAGGGAAGAGGTGATTTCATTTCGGCCATCACGACGGGCAGATGACTCGGAGATGGAGGAGTCGGTACAGCAAGAGACTATTGTTGTTACAGAGACGATGGAGATTGAACTATTCAAGCATGATCCGTTCTTTGCTTGGCTATTTTTGATTTTGATGGTTGGATTATTTTCAACGTCATTTTTGGTATGGTTGCATACTTCTCCACCAGACAGTTCACATCCGATTGGCGATACTATCTATACGACATTGGAAAGTTCAATGTACATGTTGGCCGGGGACACAATCATTGCCATTATGGTGGCGTTGATATGGCTAGCTGCTCTGCAGTCGTTTGTTCGGCCGATGGTTATGCTCATCGTGGTTGGAATGCCTTTGATTTGTATGTCGTTCTTTTTGTACCCTTTTGTGTCGAGTTTCCATGGTCGCGGTGGAACACAGGAGAAGGCTATGAGATGGGCTTCTTCAGTGCCATTAATAGCATCTGGTGTTTGGGTGTATTGTGTATATAAGGGACGTCACTCGATTCGTCAGGCGGTGGAAATTTTGGAGTTTTCGGCACGTATCCTTCAGGCCAACTCTGCCTTGGTTGTTGTTGGAGCTGCGAGTTTAGGTGCGATTGTGTTGTGGACTTGGCTATGGATTAGCATGTTTACACGTGTATTTCTTGATGGGTACATGTCTGTGTCTAAGGCTCGGTGGGTCATCAAGGCTTCTACGTGGTGGTTAGGGGCGTGGTTTGTGTTCATGTACATGTGGACAGTATCAGTCATCAACGAGGCTCATCGGGCAGCTTCCGCTGCGACGGTTTCACAATGGTATTTCCACCGGAATGCCATGCCCGTGACACCTTCAGTTGAGGTTGTCAAGGCGGCGGTAAACCATGCTTTGACTGTCAACTTTGGAACGATCTGTGAATCGACATTGTTGTCTCGGTTGATTAGGCTGCCAATTCTGTTACTTCCTTCCCGGATGTCTTATGTTCTCCAGCGTGCGATTAACATGTTGGCGCCTACATCGATTATTGCGCTGACGAACCCTTTGACGATCACGTATGCTGGTATTCACTCTCAGCCGTTGGTGATTTCGGCGCGGGGTCTTGGGTCAATGGAGTTTCTTGGCCCGCAGACGCCTACAATGACACTGACACCGCGGTCTTTCACCAAAGGCCGTGGCGATGAACGTGTCTCTGGTCTGATGCCGTACCGACTTGCAAAGCTTCTTCTCCATGCGACTCGGTTTGTCATGGCCATTGCCATGGGATTCGGAGCATGGGTAATGACTGCCAACCAACTGGCGATTGAAAAGCCCGACAAGTCGGGGATGTTCCGGGGATCACTTTATGCTTATATCGTGGGGTTGGTGGCTAGTTTTATCGGATACTCTGTTATGGGGGCTATGGAGAGTATCTTGGGGAACATTGTAGATGCCGTAGTGGTCTGTTATGGAAGTGAGAGACGTATGCAGAATGGAGTTGGAGCTTATTGTATGGAGGCGGCGTATCTCTTTGGAGGTAGAAGACGGGGTGTTGAGGATGACTATGCTTAGGGGTTTGGAGGTTTTTCTATGTTTTTATATTGATTTGGGAGTATTCCTGTTGGAGTCTTGTTATATTTAAGTATCAGTTTTTTTTGTTAGCTTTGAAGGTGTTCAAGATATATAATATTCAACTGTTTATAGTAAATCGTAAATTACACAAGTCAAGGTATAAATGACGTAGGTCCATAGGTATCCCTACTTAAACCCGGAAATGCCCCGAAAAGTCAATTTTTACAGTCAAGTACATACAGTATGTACCATGCTGTCCTGCCTCAAAGCTGACGTACACCTTCCCATTCCACCATGTCGGATACACCAAAGCCCGAACCATCTGGTGTCTTCAAGAGCTGCCTATGTTCTGAATAGACCACCTGATGGGCAAGACACCAATAAACTAAGCCCCAACGAGGTAGACGGAATAAGGGTTAAAGAGGGAGGAAGCGGGGGGCTGTGTATCATTGTATGGCGGAGTTACGTTTACTTTGGAGGACGAGCGGGGGCTATATAGTTAATGGAAGGATTAGCGTGCGTGAGTACATATATATTGGGATGAATGATTCGAGGTTGTTTTGTCTTTGTTAATTTTGGTATCATCATCATCTTTACTTTACTTTTAAGTTTCAGGGTCTAGGTAGAATTCACGCTACGGTTCCTACCTTTCTTAAACGATTGACTTTTTTCATTTCTCCTGGTTCACTCCATTTGCCCCGCAGGTACCTGCATCTTACATTCTTGGCACTTTCCATCTCCACAATGGCCGATTACATGCCTCCATCTGGACCTCCCCCTCCACAAGCGCCAGAAGTTCCTCCCGGTTGGGCAGCCCGGTGGAATGAGCAATACAAAGCCTGGTAAGTTCTCTTTTTTTTTTTTTGAGGGATAGATGGCGACTTGGATGCTAACAGGTTAGGTTCTACGTGAACATCTACACTAAACAATCGCAATGGGAAAAACCAACACACCCCGTCTTCCCCCCCGGTGACGCTCCCCCGCCCGGCGCTCCCCCTGGATACTCCGGTCCCGGCCCCGTCCACGCCGACCAGAAGAACCCCTATATGACGCAACAAGAAACCGATGAAGCCATGGCCCGTCGTTTACAAGATGAAGAGAACGCCCGACATGGCCAGCGTGGCGCAAACCCACAATACGGGGGAAACCCACAATACGGGAGCAACCCAAACTACGGTGGGAACCCAAACTACGGTGGTAACCCCAACTATGGCGCCTCAAGTTACAATGCGGCACCACAGCCGCTTGTTAATCAGGCGACGAATGGGAATGCTTCTTCGTCGGGGAATAAAGGGTATGGATCGATGCTAGGTGGCGCGGCAGGCGGTGCGGCGTTGGCGTCGTTGACGGGGAAGAAAAGTAGTGGAGGTGGTCTGTTGGGCAAGCTGATGGGGAAGAAACATGGGGCGCAGGGCGGATATCCTCCGCAACAACAGTACTATGGTGGTGGATACCAAGCACATGCGCCACCGAAGAAGAGTAGTAATATGGGTGGTATGATGGGTGGTGCGGCACTGGGTTTGGGTGCGGGTTTGGTTGGTGGTGCACTTTTAGAGAATGCATTTGATCATCATGATGGCGGGTTCGGTGGTGGACCAGGTGGATGGGATGATGGACCGGGTGGTTTTGGAGGAGATGACTTTGGCGGTGGTGGCGACTTTGGAGGCGGTGACTTTGGAGGAGACTTTTAGAGTAGTTGAAGTACTGTATCTTGTATATATATAAATCTATCTCCGTACACCCCCACTCCCACTATCCTTCGTAACAGGCTTCTCCTTCTTCTTATCAGCACCAGAAAGGAAGGCGGCAGCATCGAAGTTTGAAACTGACGATTTCGAATCCATTTCCTTTGTGAGTGCGCCGAGGAGACCGCCGTTGCGTTGTTGTTCTTCGAATTCGGCGCGCATTTCGGGGTCCACTGGTTTTGTTAGTTTCTAGGATTCTAAAGACAAAGGGGGAGACGTACTGCTGTCCATTAACATGGGCATTCCGACGACGAGGACGAGAGATACACAAGCCATTAGGATCATGGGGTTTTTGAAGAGGGATGTTATAGAGACTGTGATGTGTTAGTTTTGTTTAAATTTGGTGATAAAGAAACTTACAACTCGGCCGTTCAACAAACCAATCACGCGCCCCAAGCACCTTAACAACCAACATACCATTCTCCGTCTCCACCACCTCCCCCCTATTATCCCACTCATTCCCCCGGAAGGTATCCCACGCGGCAACCCCGGCCTCCGAAACATCCACCCGCATAGCGCGGAATCCATGCGTCGCGCAGAAGATATCTACCAGGTAACTCCCCACGGCGACATCCTGGAAGATAAAGGTGTTGTTGGTGGTTAGTGGGGCGGACTGGCGGGTGTCGATGGAGCGGAGGACCGCGTGGGTGCTTGGGGGGAGGAGGGATGGCGTTATTTGAGGGGTGGTGGGGATGGTCAGGGTTAAGGGGGTTGCGGAGGTTAGAGTGGCGAGGAGCCCGGTTAGGAAGGGGAGAAGCTTCATTTTTGAGGGTTGGTGATGTGAGGTTGATATTGGTGGTGGTGGTGATGATATTGATACGTTGTGCTAGATTGGCTGGGTTGTTGAATTGTAGGGTAACTTATTTGTGGGGCTGTAGTTGGGAGACCCTTGGTAACCCTATGTGGTGAACTTGAGAGATGTAAATTGAACTTTGGATAGAATCTCGTAAACCATCAAGTGCATCATTAATATATGTTCTATATCCCGACAAATACACGAATCGACTCACGTAACGACCTCGTAACCCATTTCAAGAACCAGTCCGTGTCCTCCGTAAACAGCATAAACCACTCACTCACCTTTCCATGATGATCACTCGGAACATAAAGCTCCGTCAATGCACACATACAACAACATGTATCTCATCAAAAATCATAATCCATTAAAACCCATACATACAATTTTACAACGCCTTAGCAAAAGCCTGTTCAAAGTCGGCAATAATATCATCAACATGTTCCGTCCCCACCGAGATACGAATCAAATCCTCCGTAACTCCAGTAGCAATCTTCTCCTCGGCACGAAGTTGCGCGTGCGTAGTACTCCACGGGTGAATAGCCAAGGTCTTGGAGTCACCAACATTCGCAAGGTTAGAAATCAGCTTGAAGCTATCAACAACCGCTGATCCCTTAGCAGCATCGCCCTTCACGCCGAAAGAGAGAACGCCGCCGAAGCCGCGGGGGAGATACTTCTTAGCGAGCTCGTGAGATGGGTGTGATTCGAGACCGGGGTATGATACCCAAGCGACATGTTCGTTCTTCTCAAGCCATTTGGAGAGGGTAATAGCGTTTTGAGCATGTCTCTCACATCTAAGTGACAAAGTCTCCAGACCCAGAATTAACTGCTGCGCAGCAAATGGGTTCTGGCAGGCTCCAAGGTCTCTGAGAATCTCGGTGCGTGCGCGGAGGATGAAGGCGAGGTTTCCAAAGGTTTCCCAGAACTTTAGGCCGTGGTAGCCTTCGGAGGGGTTCACCATGTCGGGGAAACGGTCGGCGTGGTCACCCCAGTTGAAGGTGCCGGCGTCGACGATGACGCCGCCGATGGTGGTGCCGTGGCCGCCGATCCATTTGGTGGCGCTGTGTACGACGATGTCGACGCCGTGGGAGATGGGTTGGCAGAAGAAGCCGCCGGCCCCAAAGGTGTTGTCGGCCTAGAACAGGGAGGTTAGGATATGTGTATCTTACGTAGATAGATTAAACTAGAAAAGAAAGAGGGAAAACAACTTACAATGACGGGAACACCCTTGGCGTGGGCAGCGTCACAGATGGCCTTGAAGTCAGGGACGTTATAAGCAGGGTTACCGATACTCTCAATGTACACGGCCTTAGTCTTCTCGTCGATAGCGGCAGACAAAGCTTCAGGATCATCACCCTTCACAAACTTAGTCTCGATGCCGAAACGGGGGAAGAGCACCTTGAGTTGGTTATAGGTACCACCGTACAAGTTCGATGTCGAGACAATATTGTCACCGGCATTAGCTAGAGTAGCAATGGCAATGAATTGAGCGGCTTGGCCGGAACTGGTAGAAAGAGCGGCAATACCGCCTTCAAGGGCAGCGACTCTCTTTTCGAAGACGTCCAGGGTGGGCTTTTTACTGGAGTGTTAGTGGGGAGGACTTTTTCATATTGGGAGGCGTCAAGACGTACGTTCATAAGACGACTGTAGATGTTACCGAATTCTTCGAGGGCGAATAACCGCGCGCCATGGGCAGAGTCGTTGAAGACATAGGAAGAGGTAGCGTAGATAGGCACGGCACGGGACCCGGTGGTTGGGTCTGGTTCCTGACCGGCATGTAACTGAAGGGTTTCGAAGCGTTGAGAAGACATTTTATTGATATACAAGGCAAGTCATTAAGGTATATAGAGTATATCTAGCGGGGAGCCACAGGTTTTATACACAACCAGGTGGATACATTATCTTTTTTTTCGGGTTCTTTCATTAGGTGACGAGCTGACGGATAAACTACTTGGGGTTCCTGGCGGGCTACTCCTTTGGGTATCATGTAAGTCGTCAGATATGTGGGGCGGAAGGAAAGCACGCCATTGATGGGAAGGTATTGTGATGGATTAATGGTGTCAATAACGAGGCAACTTGCGAATTTTGATTACTTATTGAGGTGGATGAATCGTAAGAGGTCTTGCTTTTCATTCATAAACTGGGTGAGTTACTAAGGAAAGTAGTTCATGGGACTCGTACGATGCTCTCCACATGGAATATCACCACGCGGGTAGAAAAATTTCAAGAATCTTGTTTTTATTATGACAACATCGGCAATGTTCATAGACTGTGAAATGAGCTCATCGCCCTGGTTCATATAGCGGGGCCTTTCATGGCGTGGACACGATGAGATTTGCGGGGAATGGGGGCGAAGGAATAGCCATTTAGTTGATATAAGTGAGGTCATATTATTCGTTATTCATTAGTCTAAGTCGTCCCGTCCTATATGTAAGCCAAATACAACGGACCACCACCATTAAACCTTGTCACCAATCTGAGTGGCAGCACTCTTTCCAAAAACCTCCCGTACCATGAAAATCGAAGTGACAGCCCACAAAGCAAACTCCACGCCACCAGCGGCAGCTGTCATTTGAGCAGCGGTACAAACGGCTCCAGAACAGAAACTTAATCGGGCAACAAAGACAGCCCAGGCAATGAAGCCGGCGAAATATAACAAGGTATTAACAAGTTCGAAAAATACACCAATTGCTGGGATGAAGACTGTGCGTTTTTTAACTTGTTAGAGATTTACAGGGACAAGGGTTAAGCGAGGGTTTGACTTTTGTCGATGATGCATGTTGTACGTAGATGATGCACTTACTTGATGGGAGGAGACGAAAGACTTCAAGGTAGATTATGGAACAAAAAGAAAAACAAGGAACGAAAATTAAAAAGGTTATTTGGGCGGGTGGGTTAAAGGCAGTGTCGGTTGTGTAGTGTTGATGAACTATTAGTAGAAATGATGTTAGTATCGTGGGATTCTGGTGTGACAATGTTGACTTTGGTGGTACATACCCGTTATAGCGAGGATTAAAACTGCCAAGGCAAAGGCGATTTGAAGGGCCCGAAGGACGTATAAACTTGCTTTATCAAGCATTTTGAAGAATGTGTGGATATATAAAGAATGAAGTATAGTTGGTTGAGTAGTAATAGAGAGAGCAAGAACCTGCTTGAATCTGAGTTGAAGTCAGATGATGGTATCAAAGATAGACAAAAGACATTCTTAAAAGGAAGTGATTAACCACCAGAAACTGGACACACGGAGCCTCATATATTGACGGCGGAAGAACCCATTGAAATATCAGGGGCGGAATACTCGTAACATGAAGTCTCATCCGGCAATCTTCTTATCCTCCGTATACGTTTTTGTATAGAAACAGGGATATGTACGGGACAAACCATCATGCTGTTGAAAGATGCATGAAGAAGAAGTCGGCTGTGTGTATGGTATGGACATTCCAAGTGAACGGGCCATCTAAGTGGGGGGGATCTCCTTATGAGATGAGACTAGACGAGAAGAATACATCTGTGTTCCATACAGTCTGTACCGTGGATCGGGAACATCTGATTGTGGGTTCTCACGATGGAATCTGTGCCTATGAAACCTACTTATCACCTAATCTATCCCGTCCCATCTGATCACAACAAACACAGACGATCAAGTGTCTACGTAAAACCACGGCACAGGTCAAACCTAAACATTAGATGGCGGCACAACCATGGTTTTGTATGTCTGTGACGTCCCTGTTGAGACGAAGTGCTGTTTAGGAATTTCACGTGTTTTTTTGGTATAGGGTTATAGGGTTTAAGGAGGGACCAATCAGGTTAGAAGGGTTCTTGCGTAAGCACTTTATTGGAGATGTTGGATTCTTCTGTCATGTGTTTGATAGATTTGGAGTTTTGGTGATTAATGTAAGGGGTAGTATATGTGTGACGAGAAGATGTAGACATGAGTATGTATGTATGTATGTACGTATGTTGCTACATCAATGTTTCTCCCCTTGGTACAATACACAGATACATATGTACACATATGATTCAACCCCGTAGAAACTAAACTTCCAAAAGCACGTCAACAAAAACCTCGGCTGCCCACATAAACCAACAAACTCAAACCTCGGCCGTGCATATCCCGCACCTCTTAGATATAAACCCACAGAAACACCCGTTGACATGCGGGTAAATTATAGGGTCCAAGCATCTACAAGATTGGAGATAGCAACAAAAAAAAGAAGCCTCGGTTCACCAAGAGCTAACTATAATAGACTAAAGTTGGAGGCTGAAATCACCCAAGTCATCTGGTGATGTGTATTTAACAGCCATACGCAGCCAGATCGTTTCTTCTTTAGTCTACGTCTGATTTTCTTTGTATCCATTGGCTTGACTATTTGACTATTTGACCAGCCCCCACACGCTCGGGTATATCCTCCCTCCCCTGACATCCACGGAAAGGAAGAAAAGTCGCTCCTTGGCTAGTTTATGTCTATACAAAACATCCATTTAAACCATCGTCTTGTCTAAATCCAGCCACCCAAAATCACTATATACTTGTTACATACGTATGTGACATCCATCTCGTTATCAAGCGGCCACGACGGTTATTACCCGTGTCAACATCTGCTGTACTGTACATGTATGTACAACTCCGTCCTTCAAGTCCGCACATACGACCCAGACAACAAAAGTGTCTCTCGCTTGCCATCGCGCCTTGACGCTCTTGCGTTTTTTCCATTCTACATATTAAACGCCCGCAGCCAAACCCATTCCCCAATCTTTTTATCCTCTTATCCTCTTTCGCCTCCATAGACAGGCCAAACCTTGTTCTTACTATGTCATCCCCCCAAGATCTAAAAGCCATCCTCCCGGATCTCGGCCGTCTTCCTCCCCCCGGAACCCCCCAAGGAGTAGCCGTTCCAGACTCCGCCTTGCCAAACCGAACCCCCATATACCGTCATTGGCGTCTCGCTACTCACGGCCCGCTTACAACATTAAACCCCGAACACACCACCACTCACGACCTCTTCGAAGATGTATGCAAGCGCGTTCCAAACCTGCCTGCCCTGGGCATGCGCCCGTGGAATCGGGATGCGCGCCGTTGGGAAAACTCGTATGCTTGGTTGACTTTTAAGGAGGTTGCCGACCGGAGACGGAATCTGGGTGTTGGATTGGTCGAGGTTATGCAGGGCTTTGGCTTTGATCCGAGTTCCAAGTATGGTGTTGGATTGTGGTCGCAGAATCGTCCTGAATGGCAGATTGCTGGTAAGTGAGAATTCAACAGTGATGCAGGAATGTGTCTCGTCCGTCACACAGATAAATGTCTTATCACACATCCATTCCAACAACAAAGTACTGACTGTCAAAATCCACACAGAATTGGCCATTGTCTCTCAAGCACTCTTCTCCGTCTCTCTATACGAAACTCTGGGTCCAGAAACCTCAGAATACATCATCAACCATGCCGAAATCCCCGTAATCATGTGTTCGCTCCCGCGCATTCCCGCCCTTCTAAGCATCGCATCTCGCATTCCTCAACTCAAGGTAATCATCTCCATGGACCCTCTTGATTCCGGCGAACCCCAGGATTTCACCATGCTTTC
Organism: Huntiella decipiens; assembly: GCA_003032515.1. Taxonomy (NCBI): domain Eukaryota; kingdom Fungi; phylum Ascomycota; class Sordariomycetes; order Microascales; family Ceratocystidaceae; genus Huntiella; species Huntiella decipiens. Next base: position 40,467 of record NETU01000530.1, read on the forward strand.
CGTCCTCAACACCATTGCCAAAAAACACGGAATCAAAATCTACTCCATCACCGACGTTGAAGCTATCGGTGCTCAGTCACCTAGACCCATGCGTCCCCCGACTGCCAATGATATGCTCACCATCAACTACACCTCCGGAACTACCGGTAACCCTAAGGGCGTCGTATTAACACACACCAACGCCGTTGCCGCTCTTGCCGCCGCTCGGGGCCCTGGCGTTGTGAAGACCGGTGACTGCCATATTTCCTATCTCCCACTTGCCCATATTTACGGCCGTATGGCCGACCAAGTGAGTTTATTTGAGGGAGCTCGTGTAGGTTACTTCTGCGGAGATATCACCACACTAGTCGACGACATCAAGCTTCTTCGTCCATCGTCCTTCTTCGGTGTTCCCCGTCTGTATAACCGTTTCAACTCGGCTTTACGTCCTGCAACCGTGGAAGCTCCCGGAATCAAGGGTGCCTTATCGCGCAAGGCAATCGATGCCAAACGGACTGCTATGAAGTTACCCCTTGGCCAAGCCCATAACAAGCACTTCCTCTTCGACCGCATCTGGACACCAAAGGTGACTGCCGCCCTAGGCTTTTCTCGCTGTGGATATCTCGTATCTGGTTCCGCCCAACTCGATCCTAAAGTCCAACAATTCCTCCGTGCGGCTCTCGGCCAGACTTTTGTCCAAGGATACGGCTTAACCGAGTCCTACTCAGTCGGTATTGTCCAACTCCCTGGAGATTTCTCCGTAGGCAACATTGGTTGTCCAACCTCCTGTGTCGAGGTATGTCTAGAAAGTGTTCCTGACATGGAATACCTCGTAACCGACAAACCCCACCCCCGCGGCGAACTCCTTCTTCGTGGCCCCGCCATGTTCCAACGGTACCATAAAGACCCCGAAGAAACCGCCAAAGCAATCGACTCCAACGGCTGGTTCCACACCGGCGACATCGCCCGCGTCGATGAACTCGGCCGTTTCAGCATCGTCGATCGCAAGAAGAACGTTCTTAAACTCTCCCAGGGTGAATACATTTCTCCCGAACGTCTAGAAAACGTCTACACCGCTTCAACCCCCCTGGTAACCACCGCCTTCGTCCACGGCGATCCCATTGAATCTACTCTCGTCGGCATCTTTGGAATCGACCCCGTCACTTTTGCTCCGTTCGCTTCGTCCTTGTTAAAGAGGAAAATCACACCTACTGACTCGGCTGGTCTGAAGGCAGCCTGTCAAGACCCCGTGGTACGCAAAGAGTTCCTTAAGATTCTGAATAAAATCGGGACCAAGAGCCGCTTCAACAGATTCGAAATGGTCCGCGCTGTCTATCTTGATTTGGAACCTTTTACCATGGAGAATGAGTTGTTGACGCCTACGCTCAAGTTGAAGAGACAGCAGGCTGCTAAGGCTTTCAAGAGTCAGATTGAGAGGATGTATGCTGAGATTAATGAGGCTGCTGTTAAGGCCAAGTTGTAGATGGTATGGTTTCTGTATGTATGTATGTATTGTAAATTATCGTCCATCATTAGCTTTTGGAGCGGGTTGTGCTCGTCTATCTTGTTTGTATAGTGGTCAGTATGTTGTATGTATGTCTTCTGTTCTTGTTAAAACATGACCATATCCATATCCATATCTTCATCCTCATCCTCATCAAATTCATCCTCCGTCTCAAACTCATAATCCAAATACCCCAAGTCCAAAACTGCCCCATCCCGAAGTAACCCTTCTCTAGTCTCTTCATCCAATCCCAAAACATCATCATCAACATCATCATCAACATCCTGTCTCAAATCGTCAAACTCCCTCTGTCCCGCCATCGCCATCTCCTCCGCCGCTCGTCTCGCAACATACTCCCGTATCAACGCCCTCGGAAGTCTCGAGAACCCCACCACCAGCGGCCCCGTAATGTCTCCATCTTCGTGGGCTTCTGGCTTATATAGATTGAGTTCAGAGTACCGAGGGCCTTGGACTGCCCCGACAAAGGGACAGCCGGATATCTCGATTTGGCCGGCTTGAACCATTTCGTGAGCTCGTGTTATTCCTTCCTTTGTAGGCCGGGCATTGGACTCTTCGGTATGCGGGATGAATGGTTTTGGACGACGGAGAGTCTTGATTTTACCACTGGGGAGTTTAAGTGTTAACATGTCTGCAGGACGGGAGTCATAGGGGTTGGTGGTTAATAAGAAGACTCGACCAGATGCATCGCCCACCACTAACCGCGTATGATCTGGGGAAAACGCCGCCGACATTAACGGGGCTGGTCCCTCGAGAAGATTCCGGATGAACGGCGTGGGACTCCGGATGTTCCATACGCGAATCACACCGTCCGATCCACCAGTGTATAACCGATCAGGCGTAGAACCCCACAAGGCGAACCGCACTCCTGTGTCATCATCCATGTGAACTAGCGGTTCAATAGAGCTGTCATGGCGGAGAATATGAATTGGGTTGTCTCCTTGGCTACTATCCCATACGTAGACTTTCCCATCTGTGCATGAGGCCGTTACGTACGTGTACGCGGGGCTATTCGGCATGATTGATAGCTCGTTGATATCCTGCGAGAAACAATCCAATGACTGCACCATTCTGTAGTCCCCAGTCATCTGTCCTTCATCCACCTGGTATGTGTAGATCCGGACGTGAATAGGAACCTTTGAATCCCATCGAGAAACCGCTACAATAAACGTCATCTGCTCTGGATGCCAAGCCACCTCAAACACATTCTGCGCAACCTGCAAACTCAAAGGAATCTCCAAGCCAGTAAGAACGTCCCAGATCTTTAGAAGCCCAGACTTCCGCTTTGTCTCTGGAATGTCCACGTCAGACCCCCAATATGCACGTGGTGAGTATCCAACCAACAGCTGATTCGCACATGCCGTGTGTTTTCCCCATTGCATGGTAGATGGGTAATACCCCCAGTCTGACTGTGTAGATGCTTCTTCACCAGGTGGCACATGCATCTTGAGTGCATAAAAGTGATCACCAAACGACTTATACGTTGCTGCTGAGGGATTCTCTGGGTCCATGGTATACACTCTAACCGCCTGATCCGGCGCATCAACACCTGTTGCCACCATATTTCCCTTGGGTAATACAAAGTTGACATGTCCTGTATGTTCCCATGTAGCCAAACAGATCATACCCGACCCTGCCGGATCCACATTCCATACTTTGACAGTCTTATCAAAACTAGACGTATATGATAATCCCGTCTCCTCGTCGTGTGCTGATGCCACAACCGAGGAATAAAGCCACGGATCCTGACTATGTCGCATTGCTTCCATCGAGTTATCTCCCTGCTCCACAAGAGGCCGTCGAATTCGATGGTCGGGAAATGCCTTCAGCGTCCTGTGACCAAACGACCCTAATAGCAAGTTTCCCGGCTTGTTGTATTGCTGATTATGTTTATCGGAATGTGTCGTTGTCCCACAAATGAAAGCCTCCGATGAGACCCACGAAACTGTAACAATATCTCCAGCACAATCCGTCCATTCTTGTCGTACTCCCAATGAATCCTCTAATAAATTCATAATTGCCGTCACCGGATTAAGATATTGATGTCCTCTGACCACAGAATTACACCCATTAATCTCCATGTGCAATCGTAATGCCGACAACTTAGCAGACCTCTCCACCTCGCTATTCGACTCATACGTAGAAACTCCTAATACAGTAGGCCTCTTGTGGTTCGTTTCCTGCGTATTGACGTCCACCAGGAAATTATAAATATCCATATAAGACCGGTTTTTCAAAGGCCCTTGCCCCTCAAGTTCCGCCATAGCCAATGTAGCGTCTGGACGTCTGTGAATTGTCCGGCACAACTCCTTGATTTTAGTAGCCGGCTGGTTCTCGAATAATGCATACTTCTGAGACCGCGCAAACTCAACCAAAAAGTCTATCTCTGCCTCAGTGAAATCCATATGAAACCGCTCATAACTCGGCAGTCCCGTTGACCCTGCTGTCCTTGTCATTAACGGCAACTGTTCTCGGAACCTGTCCCGCTCAGCCCTAGGCAAATAAGGTCTCGGTGCCTCATCTAACCACGGATCCACCGTCTCAACTTGCACACGACTGAGTTCCGGATCTGGTGGTTCCAAGGTACATGGTCCCCACTTCAAGTCATCATCCGGCCACCTCACGAACCTCGTCTGACCATGCGTCGGAGAATGCGCTCTCGAACCCGAGGCGCTCTCAGTCAAGTCGATAACCACGGACTTAGGGTTGGGGTATGACGCATGCGCGCCACCAGATCGCACCAGGGAAACTTGTGCGTTGTGCGCCCGAATATGTGGGTCACCATGGCGATGTGTCGCGACGTATAATGGGGGAGCGCGTAAAGTGGTTGCGACAAGTGATAAAGCAGCCGGAGTATTATGTGGTGTGCGCCCATGGTGAGTGTCGCGTGAGCTGTTATTCTTCGGTGCAGGCGGGGACGAAGGAATTAGAATCGAGTCCCAACTTTGCGTCGAGTCTAGGATTCTCAATGAGCCTGAGACCGGGGGTCGCGCGGGGCTATCCGAAGAGGGGGGTGAAAGGTCGTCGGTAAGATCAATGTAATATCTCGGCGCCGAGTCATGGAGGGGCACATTCGCCTATGTATGTAGATCCAGTTAGAAAAAAAGAGTCGCATCTTCCCGCAGAGTGCACAAATCTGACGTACCCAATCATCCACCGTTTTTAATCGTTTAGCAGGTCGTTGTAACGTAAGGCCGGTGGAACGCGCAAAATCCTCTGATACTGATAATCGTCCAGCATGTTTATTTTCGCGTGGAGTCGCATTTACCCGTTCTGATTGCGACCGTTGTGATAAATCTTTAGATGCGCTGTCGTCGCGGGCTCGTAGCCCGTAATGTGAAGAGGGTCTCTTTGACGAGAGTCTCCTCCTCACTGGCGTGCTCTGTATTGATGGGATGTTGATGTTTGCGGCTTCCAGTGGGCGTCCTTGCACCGTGGGGACGCCTGATAAATTAGATGTGGATATTGGTGATTTATATGGTAAACCATGTGCCGAACTTATATTTGACAAGTCTACGTCGCGATGGTCGTCTGTTGTTGACGAAGAAGCGTGATTCGAAGCGCTCTGATGTCGTGAAATCTGACGCTGAGTCTGCGGAGTCGCGGGACTACCTAAACCCGAAGTTGCCGCTGTACGCTGTCGATGTTGTGAATGCCGTTCAAGATATAACTGCTCGTGTCTATGTGGCAATGTCCAAATAGATGTGTCGTAAGAGATTCCGTTAACGTCGTGATGGGGGCGTCGTTGTTCGTCTGTTTTCAAGGAGGAAGCCGGTTTGGACAAAGGCTTGGAGTAATGGTGTGATACCATACTGGTGGTTATTGCCTAGGGTTGTAAAAAAGAGGCATTGGAATCAGGTGCGCAAGTTCAGAGGTACACCGTCCGGTCCAGGAATTAAAGAAGCTGTTTGATATGTTTATCCTAGTAAACTCGGAAATTCATCATATACAGCGTATAATGGGAATTCATAGAAAGTTCGGTTAAGAATACGGACAGGGGTGTTCCAGAGACTACAACAGCAGAAATGATTTGATGACTAAGCGCTGTCTATGGAATCTATTAACATATCAGCACAATCAATTTAACCACATACAGAACGATTCAACAATTAACTCATTAAGAACATTCAAAGTCATATTTTCAAGGAACAAAACAAAATGTATGCATGTAACAAAACCGATGCTAAAAAGCTATGGTGACTCTTCTCCGACAATATCCAAACTATAACCTCAACGCCATGCTATCAAAATCAAACAAACCAAAGAACCCAAAACCCATTCTCCTTTTTGAAGCCATCAAAACTCAATTGGTAAAAACTATACTTGGTAACCTGTACTTAATAATTGGCGCCATAGTCGAAACCCTGACCAAACTGCTGAGGCGTGTCAAAGTCACGACGAGCACGACCACGTTCGCGGAAGTTACCACGGCCACGGCCACTGCTTCCACGCGCAGATGCTTCACTTCCACGACCACCTCTTCCAGAGAATCCCTGGGGCCCGGTGGGCGCCGTAGGAGGCGTGGTGTTCTTTTGTCCTCCGCGAGTAGGTCCCGTAGGAGCGGACGGAGGAGCTTGTGACTGCTGAGGGTTCTGAGGTCCACTAGGGGCAGAAGGAGGCACCTGAGCTCCGCTACCACTAGCCGCACGCTGAGTACCACCACTGGAAAGATCTCCGCGAGTGCTACGAGGACCGGAAGCGCCGCCACGATCAGTAGCAATACGGCGAGAAATAGCCTTGGATGACACACCGGCACCAATCTCAATATCAGGCTCTTCAACGCACATTCCGCTAGTGATTTCCATGTCTCCACATCCACCAAACTGCGCGGTGTGCATCCACTTAACATCAGCATCAGTCAGCGAAGAAATGGGAATGATGGAGACACCAGTGTTGTAATCACTGCAATCGCGGGGACCAAATCCAACACCCCATCTGGTACGCAGACCATAGTGCTGAAACTGGGTTGACTTCATCTCAGCCATGGCGCGGGCAGCCATATCTCTGTAAAGCATCTTAACAAAAGCGTGTCGCTTTTCTTTGTTAACGATGCAAGACTGCACCTCGCCAAACTGCGCAAAGATATCGTGAAGCTCCTGCTCCGTATAGTTAACACCTCCAATAAAAAGAGTACGCGAAAGAACGCGAATGTGGTTGGCTGGCATCGACTTATCAAACTCGATCCACTTAGGTCTGATCTCGACATTGGGAGAAATCCCAGTGGGAGCAGGGCTCCGTTCGCGGTATTCCTCACGTGCGTGGCCATTCTGATCATTCTGGCCAGCGTGGCGATCCCAGCTGTTGGGTGACCGCGATCTTTCACGACCACGACGGGGCGAACGACCAAACTCACGCTCAGCCTGAGGAGCAGTCGGGGGCTGCATGTTGCTGAAAGCGGCAAAAGCAGCAGCGGCATCTGGTACGCCAGCTGGTTGCTGAGCGGGGACTGCGCCGGGCTGCTGAGCACCACCAAGGGCAAGAGTTTGCAACCAAGCAGCAAAAGCGTTAGGAATCTGAGCAGCTCCGGCGTTGGGGGCCTGCAGAGTGTTCTGGAAACCAGGAATGCTCATCAGGGTAGCGAGAGCAGCAGCCTGGGCGGGCTGCATGCCGGCAAGAGGATTGGCCACAGGAGCGGGAGCCTGAACCTGAGGAATCTGTCCAAAACCGGGGACATTGATTGGCATAGGTGGTTGTGACTGGGTCTGTTGCATTGGCGGGGCAGCGACTGCAGGGGGAGGGGCAGCATATCCGTTCACAGGCTGTGCGGGCGATCCTCCATAATAACCATTCTGGTAAGGCTGAGCTTGTGCCGGTGGTTGTTGCGGAGGAGGGTTGAAAGCAGACTGCGCTCCAACTGAAGAAGGATTTGACATCGGGGGTGTCGAGTTAGAAGTCTGGGCAATGGCGGCAAGTCGACTCAAAATGGAAGTAGCACTGTTGGTGGCCGGTGCCGGTGCCGCCTGGGGCTGGGCCGCATATTGTACAGCGGCGGTGGGTTGAGGAATACCAATAGGAGGCGTGTTGGCCGACTGGGTACTAGGAGGACAGCTCAAGTGGCTTTGGGCCACACTAGGAGGTGGTGAACCCAACGGGGTAGTAGAACGTTCGGGAGCTTAATACAACAAAGGGTTAGTAAGTTTAAACTACAAAGTGATGTGCGCGCAAGCGTGTTTCCAGGTTATGAATCCCACCATCAAAAGCAGTCTTCTATGCAACCGACCTGCAGGTCAACATTACAATGCAGCCGTGCCAAAATCGACCCCATACGATAGGGCCACACAAACGGACCCACTCCTGGGGCCATGGGCTGCATGACTACGTGCATGGAAATAGAAGCTGCAAAGCTAGTGCGTGGAAAACCAATAATACGGGTCTTTCACAGCCTACAGAGTACCGTTTACGTCGCTCTCTACAATACGAAATCAACTTACCAATTTCGACCACAGGTGGGTCAAGAGCCTTTTTGAATGAAGTCAACTTGTCGCTAGGGATAGCGCCAGAACGTTCCCAAATCATCACAAGCCTCTTAATTTTCTCGCGTTGATCATCGGGGCATACGCGGATGACCTCAAGCACCAGAGGCTCAATAACATCCCGAATACGGACTACACCAGCAGCAAAAGTGCCATGTTCATCCGCATCGCTTACGTCGACTTGACCGCTGACCTTGGCCTTTTCGATCCATCTCCGAAGGACAGAGTCAAAGATGTAGATAGCTCCGAGTTTATGGGTGATGGGTGCGCGCTTAAGATATCTCACAAGGGCAGAGACGACAACTGATTCGGACTACAATAACGGAAAGCATCCGATGTTAGGACCGATTCGTGCTACAACAGACTATAACTTTTTTGGTAAATAACTTACTTCGACGTGTGCTTCGGCAACATTAGTAATGGCCTCAACTTGGCCACGTTGTGAACCAGGAGGCTTGCTGTTGACGAGAACGCCAAAATGCTTCTCAAGTTCCGTTGCTACTGACGTCATGGTCGTAATGTGGATATGGGGTTAAATGGAAGGATCTGAGAAGTGGGTATAGCAAAATGCTACTCGGACACAAAACTGAGGGTACCAGTGTGGTTAGAAACACGACTACAGGTTGATAAAATGCAGTGCCGCAAGTCGAGTACCTCCGGACTCGCAGGTGAAATCTTCCCGAAACCCCGGTGATTTACTTTTACAGGCAAACCCACGGAAAATCGAGTTCGCGATGACACCCACTGATCGAATACACTTGACAGCAACAATACGAAAGAGGTCTCCTTACTGGTCTATAGCCAACAAAATCCGGTGGCTAATCAACACCGTGTCTTTCAATCGACGACTAATCAATTTAGAGTACACAGACAAACGTCGAATTGAGTACAAAGGCTCCGGTGGAAATACGTGACGAGTACAACGGACTCTTAAAACAACGATCGCTATCGCTGATCAAATACACCGGTGCTACGGGAAATCAATATTCCGTGTCGATAATCGCTGGAGTGGAGTATACCTCACGTCCAGAATATACAGCCAACAATATACCCAAGATAAACAAATGAAATGCCGTATATCCAGCAAAACCACAAGTTCTTGGTCAACAAATTAAACGCCTGATAGCGATTCGATGAACGGAAAATTCTGAAAATGCGAAAAGGAAAGATAGGGAAGCAACTGCGTACAATGGCAGCAGAAAACCGGCAACTGAGCAATATCACGCAAGGCTAGGTACTAAAGGATACACCAACTAAGCTTGACGAGACTCGCGGGGGGGAAAATCACAGATAAATCCTCAGAAGGAGGCACGAGATACGAGGAAACAGAAAAAGGGTTACGACACGCAACACGGAAAGAGATCTTTCGGTCACGGCAAGACGGCAAACTCCGGGGTAGAAAGTCAACTAGAGTCGACGACTGATTGTTGGTGATGAGGCGCGCAATATACACGAGGATTGCGATAAATAGTTATGGCGAAAAAAGTCAACTGTCGATGGCGATGTCAACTGTAATAACTATAAATTTGGATCCGAAAGTTCAATTCAATTGATGTTCTGGCGAAAATTCAATAGGTGTCGTTTAATTGTCGTTGATGTAAATAATCGATTGATTATTTTTATTGCTTCAAGCAAGATGTAATAAAGGAAAGAAGAAATCAGACAGAACCGGTCGGATCTAGCGCAAGCGTTTTGTAGGCAATGTCCGCCACCTATGTTTTTGTGGGCCCTATTTTAGCGCTCTACAGTGGGTTCGAAACCTGATCTGACGTGATTTTCTTACAACCCGTTGTTTAACCGGGTGGCGTCTGTGGCGTCGGTGACCTAATTTGGGATTGTAAGCATCGCCTTATTATGGTGACGTAATGTTTGTCAAAGAAGATATTGATGCCTTTGCGATCAAGGTCAAATGACTTCAGTCCCGAGGACCAATATACAGTTTCAAATGAGAATGTCCCAGAGCAGACAAGCTTTCATAGGCAAATTTATAATTGCCTCAGTACTTTGTTGGTGGCATGCACACATCCTAACTCGAGTGTACCCTAACCCTTATGTATGGTAATCGGGTAACCCAGATATCGTCCTGGATTTCATCTGAACAACAGTGCAGTGTCAAACAGGAGTCTTGGCAGACAAGTTCAACGCCGTCATCGCTCTCCACCTCCACAGATTACAAGGATGTTTAAGTATATTAACCTCGGTCAAACATGAATCTTGCAGTAAGGGTCTACTGAAGGGCGTGTGGTTTATTTTGCCCATATATGGTAACTGCACAAATATGCAGTCCCTAACATACCAACAGCACAAAGAGTCTGCATGCCTCGAGGTAGTATTGGAATTGATATATTGCCAATTTTATGATTGGCTTAGATAGAAAATACAAATATAATCATTACACGTAACTCTACGGTCACAGGCCCTGAATCATTGGATACTGTACTTGGCATGTATAGACCTTCTCCAACGCTAGACTGTTTTTTGGCTGATCACCTGTCGGCCGTAGTTTATTCGATCAGATAACAACTCATCCATTAGTCCAGCATCGCGATTCTCCAACTGTCAAGCCTCACACGGCGAAAGTCTAATATACACATGGACTGTCAAACTATGAGCCTCCATGTTGGAGACAGCCTCGGAGTTTCCTCTTCGCTCAATCGGATATAGAGGCTCTAAATTCTATTCCAACATATGAACGCAATGGACATCAGGGGAAACATAATTGCATAGCCGAACGGAAATAGTATCTTGGCGAAATCTCCAGCGTCGTATATATATATAGTTGGATTGTCGTCCATATATCCATCGTCAGACCACCTCCAAGTCGGGTAGATGAACTGCTGGCGGCCCGAAGTAGCTAACCCCACACATGGCAAGTTACACCTAGAACGCCCGTGATATACCCACCTCAAGCCCTACGAGACTATGGAATAGTTCGGCGTTCGCAAAGTGAAATGTCCCCGGTCTATCCTGCAGTCTTCCATACAGACTTGCATCCATATGTTCTACTAACTTCCTGTCCTGGATGTGACCTTGTGACCATTCTCGCTTTGTCCACACATGTATGTAGGTCTATACAAGTACGTTGCATGTATCCTACGAATAGCACAGACGTTTGCCCCGAAGCCAAGACTTTGGCACGCGATGATATAGCCCTGGAGGTGCGGCTTGAATGTGCCTTTGCGATGCAGGTATGGATTGGCCTGGCCAGAACCTTGCTTGAACAGTCGGATCCGGGTGTGGTAGATGTGCGCAAGTAGGGATAGAGGATTTGAGTTTAGTTACAATACAAGTTTAAATACCCGATTTGCATTGGAATCGTAACATGCTATATGGCCGTTGGTAGAGACTCAAGAAGTCAAATGTTGTATCCAGAACTAGCTGTAATCGTGGTTGAGATGTGGTTGAGGTTAGTGTTTACCATTTTTGGTTGGTTTACCCCAGTATAAATGACCTAGAATGGACACACCCCAAGACTTTCTCTAAATAAACTCCCCAGGATTACCATTGGACCGTTGATCCGGGGAATACCCCATATCACAAAAGTGACTGAGGTTACCGGGGAAGAACTCCGGCCGAGGATGGCTGGCCTTCGGACGGAAGATGTTGTAGTGTGGTATTGAAGGTAAAAATCTTGAGCTTGCTGGGAGAAAGTACCGTAGTTTATGGGGATAAGGAGTGGGGAACGCTCCAGCCATAAGTCCGTCATTGGACTCGTCCGGGGATTCCTTTTCCCTCCAATACATGAAAAAGGCCGAGTGAAAATTTCATGTCCATGTGACGTAGTATCCGGCAGCTCGGTTATGAATACGACAAACTTTGATGTGGCTTTTGGGTGGGTTTCGAAGTTCTGGCAGGTTCATGTGAGCGCGACGGTTACAAAATGCAGAATGCAGGCCACAAGCCGCGCGGAGACATACATACATACATACATACTACGTGTCGTGGCACTGGGCGTTCCATTCAGACCAAATAGATTGGCATCATATACCTAAAACAGAACGAATGCGGGTGCCGGGAGCACGGTATTTCCGGGTCACGAACATCAGTCAGTAAAGTTGAATGTGGATGTAAAACATCTAAGACTGGTGCAACTTCGGGGAACATACCGATAGCCCTGTCACCCCCGAATGGAGCTACACAGAAGCTGGTGTTCCTGAAGAAGTTTACGACATGCAGCGTCAAACGTGGCACCAATGACACCGGCTAGTTGAGTCTCATTTGATGATGCCGTCTAGAGCTGACATCCAAATCAACAGATGGGATATAAAAATGAGGGCATGTTTCAGACAATGTTGTTATGGCTTTTCTCTTCAATGGATGCATTGCGCCAGGATGGTCCCGGTCCCTGGAAGCGTAGTGGCCAGGAGAAGCTGGGGATGCTGAGAATTACTGGTCTGGGATAGGTCAGGAGGTCAACATAATCCCTTGCCCTTTTACGGATTGCCGGACATTCTCCGGGGTTGTCATCACAAGATTTTTTACTGGGGAGCGCTGACCAGGCCATGCCCAATGTACCGCAGCAAGCACCCCGCCCCCGCCAACCAGCACATTCCTTTCGGTGCTAGAAGCGAGTGCTGGGAGAACTGAGCCAACCAGCGGGCCACAATTTCTGATGGTCGTCGCTTTACTCGGCGTTGGCCACTGTGGATATAGCGCTGGAATAGCCGACGTCTGTTCTTGTAATGATGGATTCTTACTGGTCAGCGCATCCAAGGCATCGAACTCAGTATTGCAGATGATGTCAGCAAAAGCATATGTGTTTGACAGTCCAACAGAAACCCCGTGGAAAAAATGTCACAATCCCTCGTAAGAGCAAAAATGCAACATTGAGCCGCAGTTACAAACGGACCTACATACGGTAGTACGTACGGACTGACGACGGATTTCGGCGAGTTGGCCTTGGAGAGCCTCGGGTGTCGATTAAGCGTACGGAGTCGTCTCGGGGGGCGTAGACGAACTGGGGAACCGCCTACAAAAGTTGGAGAATAGCAGACCCTGCAGAGGAAGGCCAAATGCGGTGCCGCATTGGCAGGGGAGGGGGCGTGACCTGTGGCTTTCACGACACAGTCTTTGAATGGGCTTGGTTCTGATGACGGAACTTGCCCTTGAACTGTGGGGGCCGATTGAGTAGCATCAAGAGCGATTACAGTACACACTCTTACTAAAATCACTAACCAGTCATTGGAAAGCTAGATGCAAGTCGTCATCTTCACCAAGCTCTGCTTCAATTATCGGACCTCAAGACGGAGTAGTAAATAGAGGTGTGAAATGCAAGACCCACAGGGGTGCCTAACAATGTGCGGCTGTGGACCGATTTCAACAAGGGACCTATAAGTGGAACCTGGTGGGCTCTTGCCATGGATTTTTTACGGCTTGAGGTTCTGGGCTAGCCAATCAATGGGCTCGGTCCTTCTTCAGTGACGTCGCATACCACATTACTGTCCGCCCAATGGAAGGATGCGCTCAATGAAACCTACCAACAGCGCGCTCATGTGTCGTTTTGCTACCTTGAGACAGTATCCAAGTGAAGTACTGGGTAGATGTACAAAAGACGACTTGAGGTGGTATGAGAAGTCTGTGAGATTCATCATGAGACGAGACGCGTTCAACGTGTCCATTACAAGTTTGTCTGACAACAGTCTCTATACATATGTGTTAGCATGCATGAATCAGTGAATTTTGACGTCAGCCTGACCTTTACCCCAACACCTTCTTCCAACGTCCTTGGATACATGTCCGTATTGAGCCACCGGAGGACATTTTCAACTTTTTCAAAACAGGAAAAGTTAAAAGCTATGTCTAGATGTGCATGCACATACACGAAGTCATGGCGTCTGTTTCTATTTGTAAAGATCGGGAAATGGTTCCTGGATTGGCTTGCGATGGGATTGCTCTGGTTTGAGGGGTGACGACAAGTTGACATTCGGTTGCGGGTCAAAGGAGGGGCGTGTATCAGTATCAAGATATCAAAAGGGAGTGAAAACACAAGTTCTACCGATATTCAGACAACCGGCAACTACTATTTATTCCCGTTCAGCGAACTTGCATTTCATACGGTTGCTGTGACCCAACGTTGAATTCTTAAAGTTACGTGTGCTCATGCTGACAAAGGGAGCAACAGAGCTCTAGCGGATCATTATCCAATTCAGCAGGTACAACGTTTGTATTAAGCTATCTCGTGAAGTGCACATGACTGTTGTTCTGGCACAAAGGAGAGGACTACCTCGATTTGAGACAACTGAATGTGTTATACCCCATTTGAACCTTTTTGTTCACACAGCACGTCATATTGACGAAAGCCAAGCCGTAGATCAATTCAGAAGCTTTTTTCTTAATCGATGAACTCCAACAGCTTCCCCCGGTTAAGGAACCCGTCAGAACCAATTGACCTATGGAGGGGTGCAGTAAGAATAAGATGTAGGGGTGGGCGTGGGACACAAGCTGACCCGCGCCTGCAAAAAAATAACACAAAGCAAGAAGCTACCCCCCCCGGAATCCATTCCAATGGCCAACATCCCGTCATTGCCAGCTCGCTAGCACTCCACCCCCGAAGCATTCGCCTTCACAGTAATAAAATAATGACGGACAAACCGCGCCTGACTCTGCTTTCGGCTTCTCACCCTACTGTCCTAACCCGTGTACTTGCCTACTTGGGAATTTGGCGGGGTTCTCCCCTTGTATAGGTGCTCCCGTCTAACTGTTATTCAAAACGACTCCATTTCTCCTCCGTCCTTCTTTTCTTTTCTTTCCTTTTGCCTCCTTCATCCATTTGTCACCACTCTTTTGTACTTGTCTTGTAGACATCTCCCCAAACGATACACTTTCTTTCTTCCATCTAGACATATCTCCTTCACACACACACACACACACAAACAATGGCCTCCGTTGCGCGGTTGAGCTCCTCTGCTTTGCGGACTTCGGTTCGCGGCTCTGCCTTCAGAACCACCTCTTTTTCTGCCGCCCGTTTCTACTCGGCCAAGACTCAGGTATGTTGTATTCTTTTATATTGGCATCTCGGAATGAACGGATTGCTAACCATGATGATATTATCTATAGACCCTCAAGGACCGCTTTGCTGAGCTCCTGCCCGAGAAGCTCGAGCAGGTCAAGGCTCTCCGCAAGTGAGTAACCACCGCAAGATATATTTTCATACCACGACAGCCATTCTAACCATTCTTGACTTGTAGGGATCACGGCCACAAGGTCGTCGGTGAGGTCACTCTTGACCAGGTTTACGGCGGTGCCCGTGGTGTCAAGTGCCTTGTCTGGGAAGGTTCCGTGTTGGATGCCGATGAGGGTATCCGCTTCCGCGGAAAGACCATTCCCGAGTGCCAGGCTCTCCTCCCCAAGGCCCCCGGTGGCAAGGAGCCCCTCCCTGAGGGTATCTTCTGGCTTCTGCTTACTGGCGAGGTTCCTACTGAGCAACAGGTTCGTGACCTTTCGGCCGACTGGGCCTCGCGTGCTGCTATTCCCAAGTTCGTTGAGGACCTGATCGACCACTGCCCCAACGACCTGCACCCAATGGCTCAGTTCACCATTGCTGTTGCCGCTCTTGAGCACAACTCTGCCTTCGCCAAGGCCTACGCCAGTGGTGTTCACAAGAAGGAGTACTGGAAGTACACCTACGAGGACTCCATGGACCTCATTGCCAAGCTCCCTACCATCGCTTCGCGCATTTACCAGAACGTCTTCAAGGGCGGCAAGGTCGCCGCTGTTGAGGCCGACAAGGATTACGCCTGGAACTTTGCCAACCAGCTTGGCTTCGCCAGCAACCAGAGCTTCATTGAGCTCCTCCGTCTCTACCTTACCATCCACACTGACCACGAGGGTGGTAACGTTTCTGCTCACACCACCCACCTGGTCGGTTCTGCCCTTTCTTCGCCTTTCCTGTCTCTATCTGCCGGTCTGAACGGTTTGGCCGGTCCCCTTCACGGTCTGGCCAACCAGGAAGTTCTTCTTTGGCTTACTGAGATGAAGAAGGTTGTCGGTGACGATCTTTCTGATGCCAACATCACCAAGTACCTTTGGGATACCCTGAACTCTGGTCGTGTTGTTCCCGGCTACGGTCACGCCGTTCTCCGCAAGACCGACCCTCGCTACAGTGCTCAGCGCACCTTTGCCCAGGAGCACCTTCCCGAGGACCCTATGTTCAAGCTTGTTAGCCAGGTCTACAAGATTGCTCCTGGTGTTCTGACTGAGCACGGAAAGACCAAGAACCCCTTCCCCAACGTCGACGCCCACTCCGGTGTCCTCCTCCAGCACTACGGCCTGACTGAGGCCAGCTTCTACACTGTCCTCTTCGGTGTGTCGCGTGCCATTGGTGTTCTTCCTCAGTTGATCACTGATCGTGCTATCGGTGCCCCCATTGAGCGGTAAGTTTTAAATTTTGACTGGATTGCGCATAACCGGCCTGACATGTCATGGCCTGGAAATGGGCATCCTTGTCGATTACCTAAATGGTCATTTACACACTGTTATTCGCCGACATCGCATACTAACTTATCCTTTTCTCTACAGTCCCAAGTCTTTCTCGACCGAGAAGTGGGCCCAGATCGTCAAGAAGCTGTAAATCTCGCCATGACGCATAACCGGTTCCTATCTCGTGCTGGGTGCCGGCATTGCTCTTCCTCTTTCACACGCCCATCGTGCGATTTGACCTGTAGTCAGACGTGCGATTAATATCCTTCCTAACCCGACCGCCATCCTCGGGGCCCGTTGTGTATGATTTTGGAATATCGGAGCGACGACGGGCGTCATGTTGACGACATTCCATAAAAATAATCACCTTCTAAAACACCCTCTACCAACCGATCAACACCACGGCGGTTCCAGGCAGCAATGTCTATTGCGGTGTTATGGACCGGAATATGGGCTCTTAGCCTATGTCGATTGGTTTAGTCATTTTGATGACTCTGGACCTCGTCTGGCGGCCTATAATCCTACTCTTGTCCATGACTCGAGTCGAGACTCACGTTTCGACGTCGCCAACGGTAGAGAACGCGGTTCCCAGTCCTGTTTGAGCGTTTGTTGTTTACCATGTCCGGTATTGCTGTTTCCTGTTTGGTCTTTTGTATTTTCTTGTTTTAGGCATTGTTCATTGGGATATTAAAATCCATATTCTCCTTCATATCTTGTATCTCTTCTCTATGGGGTGTGATCCGGTGGTTATCATTGTTGTTGTGTGTATGTATGCATGTATGTACACATGACGATGTGTACTTGATTGGGTAATTTTCCGCGGGAGCTACTTCACTATCTCCGGACACGGACTTCCGTTGTCTGTTATATCATGCATCCGGGTTCCATGATGGGTCGTTTGGATTGTTTATGTTACGTGATAGCGCCGGGTAGGTCTTGGCTGCATTTGCGAAGTGTCATGGCACGTATGTATGTATATACAACATTTTGGTTAGAAGTCAACAACTATACAGTATTAACAACAATATTTAGTTAATACGAAACTAAATCCGTACGCTTTTAACTCTTTCATATATAAAGACTTTACTCTAAGGTTTCGATATCATCATCAACGTCACTAGCGAGTAGACTTGGATTACCATGTCAATATCTATAATCTGCGATGATAGGCGCAAATAGCCTGCATAAGCCGCAACGTCAGAGCGATGCCCACCAGCGACCGCGCTCACAAATTTCCCACCTTCGTTTCTGCCCTGTTGCCGGCCCATCCAGTCTAGTCAGTGCACGGCTCATGTGGGATGTCAGCAGTGAAGAACAACGAACATTGTTCGATACAGACACCCTCCTACCCCTTTCCGACCTTTTTGGGTAACTTTGGTGAGATTCGTGTCGGAGGGGAAATCCGAAGACACAAGATTGTTTGGGAGCTTGGACCTTTTGTTATTGTGGTTGATCGGGTGGTGTGTAGGAAGTTTGGGGATTCCCGTGAGTGGGGAGGTGGGATGGACTATTGATCGCCGACGTCGGATAGGTTTACATGACCCTAAATCAATGTGATACTCGGGTTTGGGTGATACAAGATATTTGATACCCTAATAGCAATGCGAGAGAGAACCACGTGACGCGGATGCTAGAGGGTTGGTATTTAGGGTCATGTCATGTCCGTAGAACTAGGGGTGTCTTTGACTATCACAAGGACGGGTCCGATCCGAGCATCCGGCATTGTGTATGTATATCCATTTGTCATGATGACACCTTGAAGAGCACGATATTCCTTTTGATACAGATAGTTGCTACCGTGAAGATTAATGAATGCAGAGAACTTTGTTCTTCCATTCAATCTGGATACTCAACTATACCTCTTTGTACACACACAGTTAGATGCATATCTATCGTAAACGAGCGGAACCGAGTTAGAGCCTCAACTTCCATGTACCGAACATGCTTTGGAAGATGCTTTTTACACTTTTTCTTAAAGCACGGTCTTGTAAGAGCCTTTACTGTCAATAGTGAATCTATAGCGGCTCCCGCTCTTATGCCGTGTAGGATGCAAAGGATGCTGATTGTTGGGCTTTCAACAATAAATCACAGGGACACTATTCCGGTTCGCCATAGGCGTTAAAGATTGATGGGTACACATATAGTTTTAGAACGAACGAGGAAGGTGGTGTCGCACGGGCGAACAAGGTGGGTTTAATTGATTCGCGATGGCGGTAACATTTCTTGGCTGGACGGTCATCGACGAGGCAGCAATGATGCAAGACATGACGACGTTGTAGTCGAGAGCGGTGAGGTATTTTGAGGCTCTTTTTCTGGCACATGCAGTGGATATTTGGTTGTAGTGAATGGACGGTCATGGTGTCGTTTCCCTAGAGCAGGAGGGGTTGCGGCTGGAGTTTCCTTGTATCGAGCGTTTCGCTAAAAAAATGGAAAAAGTATGTACACTTTCACATGCACAGCCATGTAGTATCGCGAAGTTGTGCACGGAAGATGCGGATCAGAATCTTTGGAGAATACACTTTGAAGAATCGGAGAAACATGTGGTACATTTGTGTATGCTCAGCTCAGGAGATTCAACGTACACTTCAAGTAGATGGGTGTTCCAGCGGCCTAAAGATCTATACTGATGTAAAGCGCCCGAAACACCAGCCATGTCTTACAAAGCCAATGACCTCTGTAATAAAGACGCTATACAAATGGCAATTGGTATGTTTTGCGTATACACCGCCTTTGTAAATCCCCAATCTGCGATGCCGCCGTTAGTAACTCCTGCGTCTCTACGAAGCTTCCCCGGACTTCACGCACATGCTATAGCTCATCCTGGTAATTGGACAGGTTCGTACATATGTAGCCATGTACCGTGTTCCGCTTTTACCCATAGGGGAAACGTAGTTGGTGTCCACTATATCTGGACCAGCCTGAGAACCTGGGCTTCATTCTTCTTGGCAGCTTTGCGAAAGAACGTGTGTGTGCATATACATATGACATACGTATGTAGATACAGCCTGTAGATTGTGTGCCTTCCCGCAAAACCTCATTACGCTTACCACTGCCTGTTCAGATCAGCACGAACAGTAGTATATTTTGACTGCCCGACCCTCTTCTGTTCTTGAAAACCTTTTCCTTCTTCCATCAACACCATCGCCATCCGCTAAGATTCAATTGACAGTTTCACCGTGCTTATTTGAGCTTTGGCAGCTGTCGTTGTTTTAGACCCGCCTTTTACGTTTTGCGCCTAAGTTGCTTGTACCTCAGCCCGCTTCTACCCAGACCTTGTCACAAGCGCTGGTTGAATTGGACAACAACAATTCATCAACGTAACTCATTCAATTGTTCTTTTCTTGGATTCTGTTATCCAAATAACAACACTACAAGCTCATCGCTCAAGGTAAGAATATCCCCTCCAATTCAAGTATTCTCCCTCACACCATATCATGGTTTGCTGCACCATGTGCGCGTGCAAGTGCCGTATTATCCCAAATTACCGTTCCCTTGAGACAGGGCCCGCCATACACGCCTTCAGGGTGTTCATGTTGGTCTCGATGGCACCGTCAAGACTGCCAGGTGGCGGGTTTGCGGTGTATTACGGACATTTGGCGGCGGCTCTATACATCCCTCATGTTACGATTGACTTTCGGGGTCCCCATTTACTCACCGTCAGCTGGTTGGTTGATATTATCTTGTACTTATACATCCACTGGCCTATCGGACCTTATGCAGCCCAGAAATACGCACTGGTGCATTAACTTCCTTGTGAACCAATTGCGACCACACTGCAGCTGCATCTTACCAACCACGGGTTGTGGATTGAATATCAAAGTATGCGGGGTGTTTGGCTGCACGAACAGTGGGGGAATAGAAGGACAGAATGACAAAAATTATGTGCATATGCTCTGCGAACCCGCTTGGCTACGTGCAAATGGTGTTTTCTACAATTTCCATTCATATTCGCTTTCTATACCGCTGCTCGCTGTTACCCCACAATCGTCGCGCCAAGCTTGACAGTGGTGTCCTTTAACACGTCCCTAGTGCTAATACGCATCTCTCAGCCCACATCTGCAGTGACACACAAGCAGCGTCACTTCAACCATCGTGCCATTTTATAAAAGTTGAACCGAGGCCCTGCTTCTCTCGACTACCGACCTTCCTCGACTTTTTCGTGGTTAACTCCAACTATTTCACGTCCGGTTAAACAGATTCCTGTCTGCTTGCCTTCTTAAACTGCGCCAATCCCGCCTTCACTTTTGCGACGAAGCTCCCTCTTCCCTTGGTCAGGGCCCCTTCCTACATAACACCTCGCGTATCATGGTTGCCTTTGCCGCTACTGCTCCGCCGGCTTCTGCCCAAGTCTCCGCTCCCAAGTTGGA
Organism: Huntiella decipiens; assembly: GCA_003032515.1. Taxonomy (NCBI): domain Eukaryota; kingdom Fungi; phylum Ascomycota; class Sordariomycetes; order Microascales; family Ceratocystidaceae; genus Huntiella; species Huntiella decipiens. The sequence continues at coordinate 61,226 of NETU01000530.1, forward strand.
GAAGAAGCCGGTCAAGTTTTCCAACTTGCTCCTGGGTGCCGGTCTCAACCTGTTCGAGGTGACCACCCTCGGCCAACCTCTGGAAGTCGTCAAGACTACCATGGCTGCCCATCGTGGCGATACTTTTGCGGCTTCACTAAACCGCATCTGGTCTCGCGGCGGTTTCCTTGGCTGTAAGTTTCTTTCCATATTCTCTATTTCTTTATACGCCACATCACCACCTCAACAATTTGGATATCTTCCGGATCTTCCCGTTGAATGAATGGGCCACTAGGCCGATTTTACCCGACTATTTGAAGCTAGGCGAGAAAATCGCCGAATAAATGGCTCCAGAGTTCATACAACCCCTGAATTATTGCTTTGTCACATGCGCATTATTCATTCACTCAGCGTTTCTCCAACTTTACAGTACCTGGTGACAAGTGTTGTCCGGACTGGTTGGGGACATTTTGCTTACCCCATGCACAAAGGCGCTTACATTTACCCTGAACGGGCTTCCGTGCTTGAAGTGGGGCACTTTGCTCTTGATCACGTGAAGCAATGATGTCAGGACTGATTTCATTGTAACGGATTGCCGGTCTTGTGCGCGTGTATAGTCTCGAAACATACGAACAAAGCTAACATTGGACGTTCTGTAGTCTACCAGGGCCTTATCCCCTGGGCTTGGATTGAAGCGTCCACCAAGGGTGCTGTCTTGCTTTTTGTTGCTTCCGAAGCCGAGTACTATGCTCGGGTCGCTGGTGCCAACAACTTCGGTGCTGGTATCACGGGCGGTATCGCTGGTGGTGTTGTGCAGGCCTATGCCACGATGGGTTTCTGCACCTGCATGAAGACGGTCGAGATTACGAAGCACAAGATGGCTTCGTCGGGCGTGAAGCCTCCCACTACCTTCCAGACCTTTATGGACATCTACCGTAAAGAAGGTATCAAGGGTATCAACAAGGGCGTGAACGCTGTCGCGATCCGTCAAATGACCAACTGGGGTTCTCGCTTTGGGTTCAGTCGTCTGGCTGAACAAAGCATCCGCAATGTGACGGGTAAGGGCGAGCACGAGAAGCTTGGTGCCGCCGAAAAGATTCTCGCTGCTGCTGTAGGTGGTGGCCTCTCGACATGGAACCAGCCCATCGAGGTCATCCGTGTAGAGATGCAGAGCAAGAAGGACGATCCCAACCGCCCCAAGAAGATGACGGTTGGCAACACGTTCAAGTATATCTATAAGACGAGCGGTGTTAAGGGTCTTTACCGGGGTGTTACTCCTCGCATTGGTCTTGGTATCTGGCAAACCATCTGCATGGTTGCTGTTGGTGACATGGCCAAGACATACGTGGAGAAGCTGACTGGAGACTCTGTCACGGCTAAACATTAGACGGTTGGCGTTTTCGGTTTGGGATATGACATGAGCCAAGGTGGCATAGCGTTTCTGTGTCTCGCTTGGTTTGTGATGGTTTGGGCTGTTTTATTGTATTGACATTGTTCTGCGTTCAATGTCACTCTCTTGCGGTAGCTTGCAAACGTCACAAACCTTTGCGGTTTACTTGGTTCTGTCGCTTTGTTTTATATCGGTTTTCTGTTTTTGTGCGGGTTTTATATGTTTCTCTTGTAGGCCTAATTAATGTCATGGCCTAGGTTATTCTTTGTAGTTATTGTTTATATTCACATTTTTAACGACGATGATGTATTGAATGGTGACTCTATGCTAATTGTAGCTAGGTTTGGATGGATTAGTATATAGATAGACTAACGCGGTACTCACTTTTATGGTTGTGTCATAGAGGTCTCTAGGTTAATGGGGACATACATTATGATTGTTTGGTTGACATGGTGGTAGGTTTAGTGAAGGAGAGCGTAGTAGTATTATCAATGGTAGCTCAAGTGCAAAGAGGTCTTGGCCTATGTGGTAGAGTATCGTGGTCTTTCGCAGTAGAATACTAGATGTAGTGGTTATAGCTAGAGCCCATTTGTACTTATATCCGCGTCGTTGGTGTCCCATCTTGACAACAACAACCCGTACTCCGACGTTGAGGGCTACAGTGGTCATGTACTAGTGTAATTTATATGACACCGGGTCTTTGCATGTAGAAGAGAGAGTACATGTACGTACATCGAGTCACGGTGGCATATAATCCTTTTGGTGTATTTGAGTGACACGGCAAAGTGGGTTATCTTTTGGAGTTTTTACTTTTGGATCTGGTATATTTGGCTTGTGTTTCGTGTGACCTTGTCTCGTGGTGGGTGGTGTAGTTACACTTGACTTTCTACTGCATGTTCAGGCATCTGACGGGATGTGTAGGGTGGACTCCCTCGGCACTTGAGAGTTTCGGTCTGTATGGCGTGAGACTACAGGGTTTTTCTGCTCATTCGGACTTGAGTGTGTTTGCTGTTGAGGTCTGGCCCGTTGTGCTTCTGGATGTCAGTACTGACCATGATATGATGCTATTTAGCACGTTAACCTTTCAATCTGGCATCTCAAGACGCATGAATCGAGAATATAGTCGGTCGATCTCTGTCTTGTGGTCGGCTATTTGTTCCTCTAGGTGTTGTTGTTTTCTTTGTAAGTTATTATCCACGGGTAAATCTTGATCCATACAATCAAGATGGGATACGACTGTACTGAGTGACACTACATAGACCAACTAATTCTCGCGTTCCAACAGTTCAAGCAGAGTATTGTAACCTGCTATGACATCTTAGGGTTTGTGTTTTCGTCGGGTTGACTGTTGTGTAACATGGTTATCTAAACTCTGAACTTGAGGAACTCCAATTCGAGTTGTACATGCATGATACTAGAGTGTGATAATATAGCGAAGATGTGTTCTTTGCTCATCATTTTGGCGGATAATAGATCTTTGAGTTGCCTTTTTTCAATCATGTATGGTCTGGTGAAGGTATACAAGGACTGGCGCTTCGGTGCCGGCATGTGTATAGATGTATGAACATTCCTATCATGACTACGACGGATACATATCCTTGGGGGGTTTTCTACACTCCTGGTGTTATTGAAGTTTTGGAGTTGTGGTATTTGGTCAGTCACCTCAGTAGACTGACAAATCTGATTGTTTGTCAAGTGTCTGTGATCAAAAACTATGTGATGATCCAATGTAGATGGGAATACATAGTCTAGAAGTAAGTTAACAGACTCCAACATATTCAAGAACTCCCATGACAGCTATCTATCTCTCAAATATTACATAACCTCTGAACTCTCAAGGATGTATTACCTTTACAAAGCAAAGGCTTCCAGATCACCAACCACCACCCTGATTCAGGTAACGAGGGTATTTACAGTCACACACAGTCCAGTCAGTCCGGATTACATTTCATGTGCGTATTCCCGGATGCGGGTATAAGGGGGTTAGAGGTCGTCTGTTGAGGTGGTACCTTGTGGTTGTACCTCGAGGTTGTATCACGCAGGGAGTGTCAATCGTGCCAAAGTCAGATATTGACATACATGATGAATGAGCTCGCTTGTGATTGAGGAGGTGCGGTGAGAAGGAGAGTTTGATAGCGGCCTGATGGGATTGGAGGATTCCGGATATATAGAGTTTGGCAATTGCGTGGAGTGGGGGTGTTGTGAGATGTGGTCGTCTATGTACGTTTGTATGTCGAGATTCGGTTGATGGAGGTTGAAAGGTGGTTGTTTATGGAGTGTTCTGACTTGATTCAAGGGTTTTCCAGATGAGATAGATACCACTCTGACGTAGTCTTAATCACATACATATGTAAGCACTCATGTAACTCGTGTATACAGTTACTATCACCATCCCATCTCCGCCAGTCCCTATTCACTGCATCACAGGATCCCACCGCCTACGCACTAGAAAAGCGTCCAAGCTGTCGGGCACGCCCGTGGACAATGCAGTAAGATCCCTCAATGGATGGGTGTGAACGTAACGTATTACTAGAAGGCTGTTACTTAGACGGGACCCCTTTCGGACGAGGGGTTCTTGTGCTAGATCAGGGGCAGGATGAGAAAGATTGTGAGTAGAAGAGCGGTGGGATGCGGTTAGGTTTGTAGAAAGTGAGTGGATCTGGACTGTGTGAGGGATGTGGTGAGTTCTACTGGGTTGTGGAGAAGACATATAGGGATAAGAGGATGGGGTTTGGTGGCAATGAGACTATATGTCAGTGTAAGTGTAAGGAGGCGAGAAGGTAACAACTGGGTGTGATATGCCAAGTGATATCATGAACATTTGGATAAACACACGATTATGAAGATACGGTGAGTCTGGCGGAAGTATGTACATACATATTACAAGCCTATGACAACATATCGGCTAAGAAACACCAGCGAACTCCGACTCTACCGGGAGTCAGCAACCCCTATGTATAAGTCCATTAAAGGCAAGATACACCCAAGTCAACAACCAAAGAATACAAGCATAGTGAATCATGTCTCTCCTAGTTTATAAGTCAGGTACTAGATGAACCCCGTCGGGTAGAGCAGTCATCATCGGCATGTATCGAGTCCGTCTCTCAGACAAGTTCCCAACTCCGACTTTGACATGCTTGTAACTTGAACGTCGGTTGGTGCACTGTCAGGGAAGATGACTGGAACTGTGGAAACGCTACGCATTAAGTGTCTATTAACGGCAGGAGACAAGTTCACTCTAAGAGATGACAACTACAGAGGCAAGGCAAGACTGTGGATATCAACAACATATGGCTACTATCTTATTGTCTATATATATATATATATATAGGTTGTCAAGCAGCGGTAATTATAATCCCGAAAACTGGTTATTCCCTAGGTCTCAGCGGGTCTCCCTTGAATGTCATCTTCCTTCCTAACTAAGTTGGTAGGTATGTAACTCATGACAACCACCCAAAGAGCATGATACTTAATGCCATGAATGATGTAAGGACCAACTACAATATAGCCGTAGTCAACTCCCGAACGAGTCAACAGCTTAAGCCCTATACTTCTACCAAGGACCAGCTTAACCCTCGGGTAACGGCAAGCTGGAAATTTGCTTGGTGCCGATGACTTTTGTTTGACTGGTTACTGATAGTCACTTTAACGAGGCTTTAGGTCCCACTAACAAGTCGGCCCTTTCCAGAGATAGAGAGAGCGAGAGATTCTCTCCCCACTAAAGCTCAAATTGCACCAATAGATGGGTTATCCTCCTCACTTGGTTCTATTTCCGAAATACAGGCGCTCTGTCCACTAAAAGCCCACCTTCAAAGGCTCTATAAATCCCTCTTTTTAGTGGGCCATCATAGCGACAAAATTGCCCCGGGTCCACCACTACAGCGAAAGAAAAAAGACCCGCGACCCAGAAGGAAGCAAAAAAAAAGCTTTGGGGCGACCATGCGACCAACCAACCAGAACTCAGGAGGCTGGGAAAAAAGGTCCCAGGTGCCCAATTTGGAAAGTTGCCAGGCCTTGATAATCCCAAAGAGGGACTGCGACGTTATAGAAGTGGGGGCCCTGAAGAAGCAGGTAGACATGATTAAAGGGTCGGCGCTCGCTTTATGGATGGGGGGGGCGACGACGCCGTTAGCTTGTGAATTGGTCTGTGGTAAGTGGTAGAAGCGAAATGTCCGATGTTTTAGGGTAGAGGATAGTGTGTGCATACAGAAATGGTGGGACCGGAACCAGCGACGTCCTACTGGTGGGTAGGTCAGGTGACATGACAGTAGCTACGGAGTCCCTCTCCTCTCGTTCTGGAAGCGGCCAAGAATCATGGATTCTTTACAGAATCTGTATCTTGTTGAATACAGTGTGTGTTACGTCCCCATGGAAGGGCCGAAAAGGAAGAGAAAACAGCGGCTCTCCGGGTAACGGAGCCTCCTTGGGGACTTGACATGGTCACGCGGACGGCAGTTCTAATGACGAAAACTTCAAAAGAAAGCCACGAAAACTAGCAAGTAGCAAGCCAAGACAGAAATGGTGATAATGCTCGGTTAGCATAGAACTAGTCATTGGCGAAGGAATATATCAAGTTTGGTCATTGGCCATTCCGGAGAGCCGCTAGGACGTTGGCGAGACGGAGAGAAGTGCGGGGCCCCAGTTGTGTAGTTGGGGTGGATTGTGGGGAGATGAGGAGACCAGGGAGTCGTTTTGTGGAGAGAGTCTTGGGGATTGCGGAGGTTTCTGGGTGATCGGCGATGATGTTAGTGGTCGGGACTGTGGATTATGGGGTAGCTGAGGGGTACATAGGTTGGGTTTACGTCACTGAGGATGATGTCTATGATGTGTCTGATGTTATGGGTCTGTTGGAGGCATCGTGGTGGCGAGGGACTGAGGTGATCACATGGTGAAATGGTATCTGTCTTATCCTGTCCGTTGTCAAAGTCAAGAGGTTGGTTGGCAAGGAAGCGCCACTGTGAGACGACAGGACCAGCTTGATGTTCAGGTCGGTATGTAGCTAGCTAGCTATCTAAGCTTTGATATCTCGTACAACAATACAATATCAACCCTTCCACTTCGTCGTGTATACGCCATGACAACCTAAATCTGACCGCCTTTACCTCCAAAGCCTTTACCTCCAAAACCGGCACCATCAACATCAACAAACCCAACCAATCCAATGACGAAAAGTAGACAACAAAAAGCCCTTCTTCTTCAAAAACAGGGCTTGCCCCTCTACAAAGAAGGAAAAAGGGTATCACCGGTCCGTGCTCTTTACTGTCTGCTTTCTTCTGGCCCCGGTGGTTCTCGAGAGACTACTCTACATACATACATACACCGCCTGCCGTTTTGACAAAGGTCCGCTTGTCCCTTGATTTGGAGTGACTTGTTGATGGTCACACATGAATATGTATCCCCGGGACGCCGCCGGAGCCTGTATGCTTGGAGGGGTGTAGTTACTTTACCTGAGGATGAGGCAACAGGGCACATTCGAAGGAATAAATCTCGCCATCGTGACACTATGTTTCTAGATTTGCCATGGTCATGTCGTGACTATGCCAAAGCCAAACTCATTATAGACATATACCAACAAGAAAGGCCAGATAAACCACCCACGATGGCGAAAAACGTAAAAAAAAAAAAAGACTCCACTAAACATCGAGCCCCTCATCCTGTTCCCTTCTTCGCCCTGTATCCTCACTTTTCTCTCCAAAAACTAACAACAACCTCCCCGCTCGGCCTTCCAAAGTCCATGTTTGCCTAACAAGCGCCAAACGCAGACAGACGACGTCGGGTAATCATGTTCTACTCCAAAGACCCATTGACAAGGAAAAGGCTCTTTTCTATTCATCGCCAAGACGATACGGTCAATCACTAGCTTGGCGGGACTTAGACAAACTACACATGCCGCATGCCGCATGCTACCCCGTAACAAATACAATAACCCACGAACTCCATGTGGTCATCCAATAACGGCGCTTACAACTACCAATTCAGCCCGAGAATATTTTCTCCCCCAGGACACCCAAAAGAAGAAGTCTACCAAAGAGGATTTAGTTTCTAAGCTTAGTTCTGAGCTTAGTTCTACTCAAGACAACGACTTTGCATAGGATTTTGTCGAGCATCCTGTTGTTTTCCTGGCGTTAGTGGAGACCCCCGGAGTTCAAGGCACGAGAAATCCGGAGGGATTTTTAGTATCCAGGATGAAGATGTTCTTGGTCTTATCTAGCATGGTTTTGGCAGGTGTAGCTATCGCGTATACCCGGCTCCGTTGGACGGTATATAGACGCTGAGACAGGTTGATTTTGGTTGTATGGCGGGTCCACTAGACAAGACGCCATCGCTAGTAGTCTTTTCAGGTACCAAACGGACAAGTCCTCTTGTTCCTATATCCCTTTTATCGGCCTAGAGATTCTAGCGTTTCTCGTACAATTCACGCAGCCAGCAAGTAAGCCAATTAAACGCGGAGTAAATTTGGTTACCCGTCTTACTTGAGCGCTATTTGTCGTTGAAACTCAAAGTTTGTAGTCATGCACCTTGTCACCGCGTAGCTTACAAAGGGCCGATAACTTACGGTTACGGCCGGTCTTCTTCGTTCGTTCGTTTCGTCATCGCTCCATGGTTCACTTACTTATACAGGGTTAGGAGGAAAGTCAATTTCTCGTACGAGAGTCGGCCATGGGCGAACATCTAACGTCACAATCAACGGCCGATGGCTCTTCATAGCTGGAAAACAAACAAAGATCCCCGGATATTACTCGACTTGAAACACCTCCAACCAACCGGATTTTCCCAATTTCAAGGCTGGTAATTAGGATCGCTGATGGCGGCGAACTGTGTTCCGGAACTAGGGTCGTTGACAGGGTTAACTATAATGACGTAATGTGAGAGTTTTTTGGGAGTGATTGAGTTTCTTTCTTACTATGAGTACTATGAGTACAGCGTTGATAGACGCCGAACCAGATGACGAGTCTTGGCGATTTGTACAAACAGTAAGCCTTAATTCTTTAGTCATGGTCATATCAAAGGATAAACATGCATTTTCTAGACAATCTTACGGGAAATATCACCAAGTTGTAGACATGCGTGATTCACACATGCAACCACAAGGTAAGGGTGTAAAAGGCGGTCGAATCACGAAGAATCAAAGAAAACAATGGTCCATAGACTCCAATTATCCCCGACTTATTCGCTCATCTCACAATGAGCCTCATTTTGTTTCCGTCGGCTCGTGTTTACATGAGTATGTAACATATGTACACATAGCCGCCACTCCCGATTATCCCCGTGTACCCGGGACATGGTCTAACCTAAACAGCAAGTACCACAAGCGGATTTTCCAACTTGGGAAACAAAGTGCGTGACTAGAATATCAAGTGAACAATCCGTCAGCAATAACGCCGACCACCCGATAAAGAAAACCAGCCCTGCTCGCCACTTTGTATGTAGATATACCAAAGTGGGGGGTAAGCGGGAACAATCACCTGCGAGCAGGACCGAACGGTGACTCCGTTGAAAAGGGCTTCGAGCTACATTGTATTGTGTGGTATTTTCTACTTGCTTGGGATATAACGGACACCCGGGAATAAGCATATGTCGTGTCTTGACACTGCATTAGTGCAAGGACCCTGGGTGCGGCTCTTTTGCTTACTTGGCCGGGCGAGTGTCTTTTGTCTCGGTCTGGAATCTGGTGTGTGTGTGTGTATTTCGATATTAAGTCTCAGCTGCACCGGATACATGGGAGGCAGATGATATATCGACAACCAGAATCTCCCTTCCTTATTCACCAAGTGGCCGAGAATCTTCCGAAAGTACCCCATACCATATTCAATGACCAGCCTCTACCACCAAACAGATGATGTTTTCTCCATAGCGACACCGAGCCCATCCAATCCGAATCCAGTAACAAGAAAACAACCGATTCGTCGCATTGAAACCCGCCACTCAAGTCCTGTAATCTGGTGGGTGGGTGGGGGACCCTAAGGAGTGATAACCCTCTTTCTCTTTGATTGATCCAGCCGCTTGATTCCGCCCAAGAGACGTGGCCTGGTGGTTCAATTTCCGCAATCACATGTATCTTGTAACCGCACCAGCCAGGTTGGAAGGGAAGGGACGTCAGCTTGAGGTCAGTTAGTTTGTATGCGTGCACATGTGTTTGTTTGCCGCTCGAGCCTAGCGTTGGGTGGTTGTTTGGCCATGTCATTTTGACGAGGTTGACTGTGTCTTATATGGGATTTTCTACCGTGTATGTACAGCAGTATATACAGTAGTCTTTCAACTCATATAGACTCAATATCACCAAAAGTAACCCTACCCAACACAAGATACCCTCTGAATCCACCCGGAAGCCACGTACATATGTACAGTAGTCTTTCAAGTTAGCCGCGTCCAACAGGGCGTTTCACAGCCGTCTAAGCTTTCCGGATCTCTTTCCAAACGGTCCTACCGCACTAGCACGATCAGCAGGTTGGACAATCGGTTGTCTCTATAGAGCGATTTGCTACCATGCATAAGCACTGGCCACTGTATAAACCACGGTTGTCAATCGGTTATTCATGACTTCATAGGCTCTTGTGCCCCGCCGACTTAAGCATCAAGGTCATTCGGGATTGGTCTAGTCCCACTAAAGGCTCATTCTTGCATATAGCATTCCAATTTATCATGTAGGTATGTACCGTGTCCTTGATGAACTAGACAGTGTGTCTCTTGTGAAGTTGAACACTTGGGCGTAGTATAGAATCTAGGATGAGAGGAAGTTGCAAAGTATACAGCTCGTTTACGTCGTTGAGTAGCCCGGTCTGTGCAGTATGGTCGGTAAACATGACCATGCATTAGAGATACATATGTATGGACATATGTACATGTGTACATGTGTATGTTTGTATATGTACGCATAGACGATATACTACCAACCCCTCACTTGGGCTTTGTGTCTAGACATGTGAGTATAGAAGTGTACATACAAACTTACATACAAATGTACATACAATTCACTACAACACCCATCATCAAACCCCCAACTTCATATCCAGATATCAATCCAAAAATACGGACACTGTGCCCCATCAAAGCCGTAAACCTAGTCTATCTCGACCCCGCCATTGCATGGGAAGGAGTGTCGGTGTAAACCACCCAACCAGTAACTACCCAACCCAGCCAGGTTCTCGACTTTTTATTCTTCCCTCCAGCGTCGTAAAGAATCCTGCATGATGCAGCATACTTGCATGGACATTGACAAGAAGATGTATGATTTTTTTTTCGCCACATGTTTGGGGAGAATCAGGCATTCTTAGTTCAGCTTTCGTTTTAGAAGGTGGTTGTGAGGGTCATGTCGTTTTTGGTAAACGTCATTAACCTGGTTAGTGTAATTGCCTTTCTACTCATATGCTCGATCGCTATACCCGATAGTATTCTCAATATCAAAGCCAGCCCTTTCCCACGCCAATGAATCAACACACATATTTACTCTACAGCGTCGCAAGCTTGTGCCCGATATATGCGGTCTGGCAGAGGGAATGTATTCTTGCCCATGCTTCTAGATCCATCGCAAGGGGGGGGGTGTATTGTGACAGTGAATCAAGGAGGAACAATATTCCATAAAAATCCCCCTGTCGCAAGCAGATTCCCACGAAGCCGCCAAATGTGACATCAGGACATTGATTCTTTCTATCTACATACATACATACACCACCACGACGAAATCACACAATGTTGGGTTCTACGCTGACGTGTGTAGTTTAAACATGTACTGTACATACATACATCTCGTCTCCCTCGAACCGACATGGGGTGGCAAATACACAAACCGGGCCTGGAAATCCTAAATCGTGGAGTGCATTTACATGCCTTGTCTTGATACATGTTGGCCAACCTTTGTAAAGGACTCGCCTGACTTGATTGTTTGCAGCAACGAGTCCGTCCTTCTTACCTAACCCACGGTCTTGTTCACCCCGCTCAAAGTTGTCCCGGTGGAATGCTTCCGTCTTGATGAGCTTGTAAAGGTTTCCTGAATGATCCAGCTACATACATACACACAGCACAGTACCAACGTATATCTCGTATATGGCATGTACATATGTACACATGTATGCACTTCATCTATACCATCTCCTCTCCCTAGTCCTTCCCGCAACTCCACTCAACATACACCACAATTCTACCTAATAAGACGGACGTTGTAATGACAAGTCTTACCCGTCAGACGGAAACCACTCCATCTTGTCAGACACTTTCAACGTCATCTCTACATGATCCGGCAGCTATTAAACCCCATACCGTACCATGCCACCTATGGATTCATTCATCTCCTGTCTCTTGCAGTAGTCAACTTCGCTTTGTGCAGATTGGGCTCCGATGCATGAGATATCATCCAAAGACGGGACCCCAAGGAAGCGGGGAAGCGGGGGGAAATCACTTAGCCTTGATGGACCGGAACGTCGGTACCTCCAAAAGAAAACATCTCGGTCATTCTTGCCCGTCTTCCGTTTGGCCTTTGAGGAGCGGTCAGTGTAGTATTTTAAGCGGCAGATGGTTACCCATGTGATATGCAGCCTCGAGATGCCAAGACGAACCAATTACCATAGCGTGTATGTATGTACATTTTTTCTTTCTTACTTGAGGACGCGGTTATGGAGCTGGTCATTCATCATCATAGTTCAAACTCAAACTGTATGCAAGTACAAAGTTTCCTTGACAAAGGCCAACAAAGGCGGTGGAACCGAGAGTCGTCTTCTGTCTTCCCGTCCACAATCCCTCTCAACCAAAAATACAGTAACGTCCCTTGTGCCTGTCCCATTCAGATTCCTTTTCTAGTCCTTCAAGTCCTTCAAGCCTAACATATATAGCCTCTCCACAATCACTCCAACCCAAACACACTATACTTGTACCCAATACAACAGAAGTAGTTATTTCCCTCTCTCTCTGTTTTCTTTCTTTACTTCGATTGTGTTCCCTGGTCCACCATAAACTTTGATATCTCAACTCCACATCAAGTCAACCCAAGCTAGGACAAGGCCCTCGCCATACATCCAAAAAGGAATAGAATTGAGAAAACAAGCAGGCATTTTGGGTAGGGATGATGGTAACTACAAGCTCGCACTGGGTTGCTGACGGGACCGCCATGTTATCGACACACCCTATTCCACATTTGATATTCTTTAGGTCTCTGGTAGACTGTACTTGTGAATGATTGTGTTTGTATGTATGTGGACTGTTAATTGGAGCTGAATGGACACTACAAGTTGATGATTGCCGATAAGGTACCGACCAAGACTATAGACATACCAAGTAAACAGTTTTACCTATGTAGAACTCTTCAATCTTGGCTACCACCACGTTAAATAACTCACTCCATTCTACAGAATCAACTTGGACTCTACAAACGTCAACTTATGCACCCATATTGAGAAAACAAAAACAAACTCCCCTTACCCACTGGGACCAGCCACCCCGATTTATTTATTCATGCAAACCCTGAAACCCTGTCTATCAAGTCACTTTCACAGCAACTTTGTTAGTGAGAGGGTAAACCTTCAACCTAATCCTTGTTATTAGCCCTGAACCGACACCGACAACAGCCTGTTATAAACAAGAAAGGTCCATTACGTCACAAGTCTACAGGCACTTTTTTTTCCCTTCACCCTGTCAAATTCCCAGTACTCTCGTCATATCTCTTGGCTAGACTTTCAAAGTCCATGTGATCATCTTGACCTTTGAATGAAAAGTGTACAACATGTCGTACATACACATCTCAACCTACCACCATCAACACTCGTATGTAAATAGCCTTGCCCACAAAAAAACCAAGGCTCAAGATGTCTTAGCTCCCATTCGAATATCGGGACAAGTCGGTCCACCACCGGGATTGCCTATTAGTCCAAACCACTTGCCGGTTCCTCTCCGGGTCCGCCTGGCATCATAGGGCGATACCACATGCAATGCCGAGGACTAACCAGCCAAACAATCAACAAATCCGTTGTAATCCTTAATACAGAGAAGAGAAAAAAAAAAAACTAAGCTACTACTTCTCCATGTCCACAAGTTCAGACGCGCTTATCCTTTCCTTCGTTTCACTGCCTTAGTCTGTTTTCTCGTGAGTTTTTTTTTTTTTCTGTCTAGCAACGTATACACTACCTACACTATCACTACGTTCGTTATCTATGCATGCTCTGTAAATCGATTGCTCTATGAAGTCGCGTAATCACGCTCACCGCACCCAAATGCATCATAAAAATGGGTCCTCTCCTCCGCCAATCATAACCCTGAATTTCACATTACTCCTTCCATCATCGGTCCTTCCCGGAAGCTGATCGACTAGGAAAACAGACGGGTTGTGATATAGTCAAAATTGGCGCATGCTTTTTTTTCTTTCTTCTCCCACATAACAGCGGCCTCGGTCATCATCGTCATTACCGGAATATACAACCCCGACTAACACCCACCCTCATCTCCGCGCTCGTTGGTCACATTTCGCCATTTTTTGCCCCAGGGAAGTGGTCTTTGATGTTGTTCGCCTCATCTGAGCAGGTGTCGGTGTAAATAAAATGACCCCTTCCTTTTTTGGATCTACGTCATTCGGTACGTTGTTTGTCTACACATGGACTTTGTATCAAAGTCACCAAGCGCCCGTCCATTTCCGATTAACTGCCAGAAATTCGGACAAACCACGGGAAATTTATATCTTGGTTAACCCTGAAATAGCACATACAAACCCTATTGTATTGAAGACCCGCATGCCTCGGATGTAAACCCGCTCATCCGTTGATGTACCGATATTATTATATCTGTATGTATATACACATGCATCTTTGTCTATTGTACATACTTCAACATCATGAATTCGTATGCCGGATCGATTTTATAAGGAACCAAAGGTAACGCCGATTGGTTCGTCGGAAACGGAATTGGTCTGTGATAAGCAACGTCACATTTCCGCTCCATTGTAACCCTAACAATGACCACTTTCTTTCTAAACGATCCGAATTTGTTCTATCAAATGTAACTCTACATGGTGAAGTACTACGTCAAGTGTAAAGCCCCTATTCAAAATACATCTATACGGTAAACACTCTTTGCCAAAATCCATACAAAGGAATTCAACACATGTGTACACTTTATATGCATTTCCCCGTCTGACAGACATAAACAAGGATCCCAATCACCTTGCAGCTTGACGGCTTTCCAGACATGGCTGTCATGGTGCATTAGCCGCGTCCGTGGCCCCTACAAACCCGTAGAGCTTACATTCCCATGACAAAACATAAACCCGCCTCGCAGACATATGGTACCAAACCCTCGCCAAGAACATCTTCACATCGGCCCTTCAGAAAACCGCCTCCGCTAGGCACCCCGCCAAGCCCGAGAGACGCCATCGGCTTGGCTAGGTACAGAGCCAAGGTTTGTGGACCATGATTACAAGACTATTGCAAAACCATGGAGACCGCGATATACACAAAAGGGAACGGTGGTTTGGTTGACAATTTGGCCTCTTGGCTTGGATCTTGGCAAGTCGTGGGTAGACACAGGAATTCGTGGTTGTGATCGCCAAGATTCTAATGCCAAGATGTTATATGACACAAGAGCTCACTGCTGTAAAGGGCTGTTTGTGGCGTCAACGTTTGGGGCGTCCCTTGGTGGCTGGCGACAAAGTAACCACCCGAACGGACGTCTAGGATGTATGTCTCTCTCTCAGACGATGAATAAAGTGTATATGTGTGCATTCATTAAGTTCCGATGCGACCTGTATAGGCGCCGCCTTTTCACTCAAATCATCAAGTGGGAATATCTTGGAGGCGGGTGGAGGGACCCGTCTGTCTGCCCTGCGTTGTTTGGTGTCCCCCCAAAAGCCAAAGGGGGAGCGAATGAAGCAGTTGTTCCACAGACTGGCAAACACTGTACGAGCCCTCACCACCACATTACATAGATACCAAGGCCAGCAAACGAACATGAGCAGAAACCGTCAAAAGGCCGTCTTGGCAACGGATGAAGCCTTGTAGAAGGGTGAAAGGGAGAGATGACGCGCGTATCTATTGTATGTATGTAAATACTTGGGGACAGTGTGTGTATGTACGACGTCCTGAAGAGAAAGAGAGGTTGGTCGGTTCCAATTTGTAAATTGTGCGAAAAGCCGGCCGTTGTTTCGTGAGTACCAAGCCGATGGTGAAATGAGAATCAGCAGCCAACGCCGCCCTTTGAGGCGGCGGGATTAGACCGGACTTGTACACACAGTAAGTCACCGCTCTGGCTCGCATATCCCATGGGTCTCGTACTTTTTCTCTTATCCTTATACATATGTATTGAATGAATGTACATATGTACATACACACATACATCTGTACGTGTACAAGTTGGCCTTCGGGAGTGCCCAGGGGCGTCTTACACCCGGATAATCATGTCCTCCCTGCCTCCTTTTTCTACATCACATCGCCTATTGCAACAACAACAAAACCCAAAGACGTCCGGTGTATCTCCGGCATCCCATTGTTTGCGAAATAGCCCGTAAACTGATCTTGCTTACATACAATCGGGAATAGACAGCCGGTGGTTTCTTAGTGCCTAGCCTTGTCTTCTTCTTCTCTCATTTTCGTTTTCGGCCTGCTACTTAGAGCGACCACCACACCCAGCGACGTTATCGTGGAGATCCGCAAACATGGCCCAAGTGTTCTACAGGTAGCCCCCCCTCCCCCAGTAGTGCCAATGGAATGCCAAAACAACAACAAACTTGCATTAAGCGGCGGGTGGAATTTTTGTAAATGCTATTAGCAACCGCCAAATCTTATAGCGTTACAGTGGGTTCGGTGGTCCTGGCGCGCTGTTTCGCTATCGGCTAGTAAATCCATACTACTACGCCATAGCTGTCGTGCTTTTACTTTTACCTGACGTCGCTCTTCGGCTCCGCGAATTTTCTTTTCCTAGGCGCTATGAAGGTCCACTAAAACGGGCCTGGGAGGGGCCCAACGACCCTGTGCTTTTCTGTACCAGCGTCCATTTTAGGAACCACCGCCGAGGCTGCCAACAACTGGCCAATCACCTGCCCCTTTCAAAATCTTCCATAACGTCCTAGACTGACAGACACACACATGAGCATGAGGGCACGAGAGTAGCAAGGCTGGCTTGTAAAAAAAAAAAAAAAAAAAA
>NETU01000530.1:77801-109085 GCA_003032515.1 Huntiella decipiens
ACAACAGAATTGGGCCAGGCTCGGGGCTATTTTGCTAGGCCTGGGGGGGTTTGGCGGATAGCCTTGACTTGAAGTAGGCCCTAGTTCTCGCCTCTGTTGTGACCACATGAGCGGCGGGGGAGGGGCGGGCTTGAACTACGATGGCTAGTAAACTATCTCCAACGTCGTTCCCGCCACACGGTCTTGTTCGCTTCAGATTGGTGTATAATGCGTTGGACATAGTTGGACGTAATATCAACTTGTAGTGTGTTATTCCCAGTGCCCACTTGGTGTTATCATTTGCCAGGTTAATGCGGTTACACTAGTAAAAGGCTAACAAGTCAATGGCGCCCTGAATCAGGTACCAAACTAATTGAGCCTCGTATGATTCAAATCTAGCTTTGAGATATCTTGCCACATACATACACTTCTTTAATAAGGCTTCTACGTGGTTTCCAAAACAGAGACAGTCAATCACTTGAACCGCCCCACTCGGCACGTTCACTATTGTCAGTCAGTAACAAGTGGATCCCGCACCTCGTCCCGTAGCAAGGCCGTCCTATGCTTCCGACCAACAAGTCTATGATCACAATCACATTGTTCTACGGCTTCTCAAATCACATATGTACTTCCGTATTCTGTTGTACATACATAACGCCCGCATGGTATCCTGGCTGATTTCCAGTAAGCCATCAGTCCCGACGGAAGATTCTGCCTCTTCCGATTATCCATCTCAACTTTCCGCACTCCGCTGCGGTATCTTGTGAATGGCGTATGTATACCTCCTGGTCTCTGCGTGCGTGGGATGCATTAGTTCGTCTTTGGGTTGGCGTGGTTCCCCAAATCTTAAGGCTTTACCGCTTGGAAGTGACACCGTAATCAGTGTTAGAACAGACGGCTCGTGGGTGGGGGTTAGAGGCGACAGGATGGTACTCTGCATTCAGAACGTTGTAGTTAGGTTGGGTTGGACACGATTGGACGAGTTTCCCGTAGCTCTTCAATGATTCATGGAGATTTCATTGTAGGGTTAGTCGTGTGCCTGGATTTACATATAAGAGCGTGTAAGTTGTCATTTAGGAAATGTCAGAGACGGTGAGATATTATGCAAAGACTGGAGAAAACAGGTTTATCTAGTCGTAACGTAATACACAAGTCTTGAGGGAACAACCAAATCACTCCAGAAATTCGTAGCCTGTTTAATGATGTAGATATCCCAAAACTTGATTCTCTATGCAGACGAGGTTTTTAGGAAGAAGAGTTGGCTTTCGTGATATCAAAACGAGCAAAAATTCCAACACAGTTTGTACACGGTGCTGTCATTCAAGGTAAACGTCCATTGTGAAGTGACGTGCGGGCGGGGGAAATCACACAGTGTCATGGGTTAACTGGCGGCTCCACATCCGACTCAACCCATGCATTATGTGCACACCCCTCCTATGACGCCAACTAACACTCCCTTCATTCACGGCGGTACACGTGGTCAAGTATTTTTGGTGCGGGATTACACTGTAATTGTACTAGACGGTACCAAGGAGAAAAGTATACAGTTGACTAGTACTGTACATTCAATTGTGCCCTGATGGTGGAAAAGTAAGGAACTCAATGTTCACACCAAGAACGGGAAAACAAAACAAAAGAAACTACTCAACTGAGAAGAGGTAGTGGGAAAAAAAAGTAACAGGTGTTTTCCTATTGGGTGGTTGCAATACGTCAGTTGTCCATATCTGTGATATATCGCTCAAGTATAGGACATATTGGACATTGATGATATCAACTGTGCATTTTTGTATGCATGCAACAAGCATTTGCCGTTGTTTTCTACATATGGCGTCGGCAATTGGCAACTAACAACCCATGATGCCCTCCTTGTATTCTAAAATCGCGGAGAACGATATAGCGACAACTCCGACTATGATCCGGACTAGCAATCGCTCGAATCCGAAAACCGCCGGTATCTTTAATCTTAGGGGAGAAAACGAAGCATTCCTCGCATGTGTGTATGTACAGGTGCACACATAACTACCTTCATATTTGGTTTTCGGACACTACTTTGAATTAGCTATTACCGGTGGCGAACCAATTTCAATAAGATAGTGCCGAATTGTCACCAAACCCTAACAAATCGTTGGGTGAATTCGACTTGTCACTAAATCCACAAAGTCTCACGTTATTCACTACAACTTAGGTTGTTCCTACGCTAGAACTTTGATATATGAGCGGGTTTTACCTTCGGTATTCTACGAGCTAATTTATTGCCGCTGTGTCTTGGTAGTCCCGTTAGTTCAGGTACCATCAAATCGTGTAAACTGCGGAGGATATTCACTCCAATTTCAACAACTACTCAAGTCAAGAGTAACTGCAAAACACTAGTAATGTCCATCACTCTGTTGATTTTTTGCCAGGGCGGCCAAGAGCAACAGAAAGAACGGGGATCTAGCGACGTGCTAGGGGGAACGCAGTTGGATGCACTGGGGCCTTTTTGGGGTGTGTTCTCTCAATTTTTAGGTGGGGTGTGTGCATAAGGGGGGTGCCCTCGTCCGCCCAAATCAGTCGACGAGGATAAGGGACTTGCCTACCTTTGGGGGCTCTCTACGGTACTGCCGTTCCTACTAGCCCACTAACTTACACTGGTCACACACCTGGGAATTTACGGTAGCCAGTGGCCCTGCCACGGGAATCAGAAGAACAGAACCTGTTCATAATTTGGACGGAATGTCGTACTGTAGCCGTGAGCGGCTCGAGCACTAGTGCTTTCACAGGTCCCGTCCCACCTCCAACGTTGTGAGAGAAACAGCGAAAAAGCCAAAGGGAACTAGCCAAGTGTGTGAGTTCCCACATTGGTCCAAGTAATATATAAGACCTGATCTTCCCCAGACTTCCGGACATTCTTCTTTCCTTTTCTCTTCACCCACGGAACGTTTGATAAAGACTTCACTGTCCTGACAACTCCGGCCCTCTTTCTGTGCGGTGTTTGTGAGTACTCCCCAGCATCATTGCAATCATATCATCAACATCATCATTACCATCACTCTTCAACACTATCATCACTTGTTACCTGACTTGACTGTTCTGTCTCTACTCTTTGCTGTTTTCACTCAGATACCCATCTGAATCGAGCTCATCAACGAATAGGCACAGTAAGACCAACGACTATTCCTCTTCCATCACTCCATTCCGCCTCACATCATACACTATTTCGTCTTATTCATTCCCTTGATATCCCTTCGATACTGCCTGCATGCCTTGGGACATTCCGAATTGGTTGTTTTTGGTTGCTGGTTGCATCCCCCTGGTTGTTCCCGAACAAGGAATTTGAGTGATACGGTTGACTCGTCTTGTTATAAAACAGACCCATCTTCCCGCTTTCATTCCTTTTCGGTACTGCCAGAGTAACCACTCCGACTTCAACTTCTAGTCTGGGGTTCTTCATCATTATATACACACAAACTGTCTTTTAACATCCAACTAACCATACATTTTACAGTAATTTAATTTTTCCACATACACACACAACAAACACACACAATGGCCGACTCCACGTCTGCCGGCCTTCCTCAGTTTGAGGAAAAGCCTCCCGTCGACGTCCCTGCCAAGGGCGCTGATGAGGAGGAAGATGAGGACATGGATGCCCTCATCGATGACCTCCAGTCCCACGAAGGTGGTGACGGCGAGGAGGAGGAGGAGGATGAGCACGGTCTTGGTGGCCGTGTCGTCCCCGAGGACCAGCTTCAGACCAGCACTGTCACCGGTCTTACCTCCGAGGAGGTTGCCCAGCGCAAGAAGAAGTGGGGTCTTAACCAGATGAAGGAGGAGAAGGAGAACCAGATTCTCAAGTTCTTCGGTTTCTTCGTCGGTCCCATTCAGTTCGTCATGGAGGCTGCTGCCATCCTTGCGTAAGTTACCACCCCGCCATTTATCCCCTACCTACCAGCGCACACACTCGATCTGATCAAGAAACTTTTTTTGGTCTTAACGAGCTGCTTGGCCTTAGCTCCAGAATTTGCCACTAGTGACCGCTTTTAAAAACGGGCGCTCCTGGCAGATCTGACAGGGTCCTTCACGTGCGCTGTCAGATGGAGAAATAATCGTACCAAACCATTGAACATTATGCTAACGATTTTAACAGCGCCGGTCTTCAGGACTGTAAGTTTTCAACTACCCGCATAGTTGGTTATTTCGATCGTGCCAGTTTGCGAGCAGGATATCTGATTTTAGCGGCTTTTTCCTCAAGTTTTATGTCTTGATCATTTGAGCTATTTTGCCGAGTGCTACAGTGGGCTCCCACCGAAATTTCTTCTGTTCCTTCTCAGGGCGTTCCCCTGAACTACAGGATGATTCCGGAACGGGACGTCGCATTGATGGCATTTTTGCACTACTGCTCACTTTTTCAGGGCCGTAACTTGGAGGAAGACGCTAAAATTGTGGATTCGGTTGCTCGCTGCTGTCGTTCCGGCCGACTTAACCTAAAGGTACATAATTAGGGTATATATACTAACATACTATCTAACAGGGGTCGATTTCGGTGTCATTTGCGGTCTTCTGCTGCTTAACGCCATGGTCGGTTTCGTCCAGGAGTTCCAGGCTGGTTCTATTGTCGAGGAGTTGAAGAAGACTCTTGCCCTTAAGGCTGTCGTCCTCCGTGACGGTAACCTTACTGAGATTGAGGCCCCTGAGGTCGTTCCCGGTGATATTCTTGAGATTGAGGACGGTACCATCATTCCCGCTGACGGTAGAATTGTTACTGAGGGTGCTTTCCTTCAGGTCGATCAGTCTGCCATCACTGGTGAGTCTCTCGCTGTTGACAAGCGCCACGGTGACAACACCTTCGCCTCCTCTTCCGTCAAGCGTGGTAAGGCCTTCATGATTGTTACCGCCACTGGTGACAACACCTACGTTGGTCGCGCTGCTGCTCTGGTTAACCGCGCTGCTGGTGGCCAGGGTCACTTCACTGAGGTCCTTAACGGCATTGGTACGATTCTGCTGGTTCTTGTCATCATGACTCTCCTTGTTGCCTGGGTTTCTTCCTTCTACCGCTCCAACCCCATTGTCGAGATTCTCCGCTTCACCCTGGCCATTACCATCATTGGTGTCCCCGTCGGTCTTCCCGCCGTCGTTACCACCACCATGGCTGTCGGTGCTGCTTACCTCGCCAAGAAGAAGGCTATTGTCCAGAAGCTGTCCGCCATTGAGTCCCTTGCTGGTGTTGAGATTCTGTGCTCTGACAAGACCGGTACCCTCACCAAGAACAAGCTGTCTCTCTCTGAGCCATACACCGTCGCCGGTGTTGAGGATGATGACCTGATGCTCACTGCCTGCCTTGCTGCTTCCCGCAAGAAGAAGGGTATTGATGCCATCGACAAGGCTTTCCTCAAGTCTCTTCGCTTCTACCCCCGTGCCAAGTCCGTTCTTTCCCGCTACACCGTTGAGCAGTTCTTCCCCTTCGACCCCGTCTCCAAGAAGGTCACCGCCATTGTCATCTCTCCCCAGGGTGAGCGCATTACTTGCGTCAAGGGTGCTCCTCTCTTCGTTCTGTCCACTGTCGCTGCCGACCACCCCATCCCCGTCGACATTGAGAACGACTACAAGAACAAGGTCGCTGAGTTCGCTACCCGTGGTTTCCGTTCGCTCGGTGTTGCCCGCAAGCGTGAGGGTGGCTCTTGGGAGATTCTTGGTATCATGCCCTGCATGGACCCTCCCCGTCACGACACTGCCCGCACTATCAACGAGGCTAAGCGCATGGGTCTTTCCATCAAGATGCTTACTGGTGATGCCGTCGGTATCGCCCGTGAGACTTCTCGCCAGCTCGGTCTTGGTACCAACGTCTACAACGCTGAGCGCCTTGGTCTTGGCGGTGGTGGTGACATGTCCGGTTCCGATATCTACGATTTCGTCGAGGCTGCTGATGGTTTCGCCGAGGTCTTCCCCCAGCACAAGTACAACGTCGTTGAGATTCTCCAGAACCGTGGCTACCTTGTTGGTATGACCGGTGACGGTGTTAACGATGCTCCCTCGCTGAAGAAGGCTGACACTGGTATCGCCGTCGAGGGTGCCTCTGACGCCGCTCGCTCCGCTGCCGATATTGTCTTCCTTGCCCCCGGTCTCGGTGCCATCATTGATGCCCTTAAGACCTCTCGCCAGATTTTCCACCGCATGTACGCCTACGTCGTCTACCGTATTGCTCTGTCCATCCATCTCGAGATCTACCTTGGTCTCTGGATTGCCATTATGAACCGCTCGCTCAACATTGAGCTTGTTGTCTTCATTGCCATCTTCGCTGACATTGCTACTCTTGCCATTGCATACGACAACGCTCCCTACTCCATGGTCCCCGTCAAGTGGAACCTTCCCAAGCTTTGGGGTATGTCCATTCTCCTCGGTATTGTCCTTGCTGTCGGTACCTGGATCACTGTCACCACCATGTACGCTCAGGGTGAGGATGGTGGTATCGTCCAGAACTTCGGTAACATGGACGAGGTTCTTTTCCTCCAGATCTCTCTCACTGAGAACTGGTTGATCTTCATCACCCGTGCTTCCGGTCCCTTCTGGTCTTCCATCCCCTCGTGGCAGCTGTCTGGTGCTATCCTTGTTGTCGATATCGTCGCCACTTGCTTCTGCATCTGGGGTTGGTTCGAGCACGGTGAGCAGACTTCCATTGTTGCTGTTGTCCGTATTTGGATCTTCTCCTTCGGTGTCTTCTGTGTCATGGGTGGTGTTTACTACATGCTTGAGGACTCTGTTGGCTTCGACAACCTCATGCACGGCAAGTCCGTTAAGGGCTCGCAGAAGCAGCGCTCGCTGGAAGACTTCGTTGTCTCCCTCCAGCGTGTGTCTACTCAGCACGAGAAGTCGTCGTAAAAAGTTCACGACCGACACGAACGAACAAAGACCAAGAAAAATTTGTTCTAGTATAATTAATTAATCTTTCCTTTCCTTCTTCCAAACCCTGATCTCCCTTTTGTAATGTGATATGAGTCTTCCTGACTACTGGATTCCATCGTAGGGAGCTGGATTGTGGTTGTTACTACTTTTGCTTGTTATAGTTTGTTTTGCTATAGACGGCCGGTTTTGCGGGTCCATTAGAGGCTCCTACGATGTTTGATTGATGCTTAATACATTGAAACCTTTTGGTTGTTGACATTTTTTAGTATTCGATTTATTTACGGTTGTAGTCCTTTGTATGTTGTGTTGTAATTTGCCACGGCGAAAATTTTGCTGGCCTCTTTATTAGAGACATTGACACCGGTACTAATAAACTGTCCATCGGGATCATCCGAACTTTCTTGCTATTTCCTATTCTCATTGCGAGCGCCTTCCCGTGTCGTGATTCCGTATTAGGATAGAACCTACGTTAATAATCATTTTTGTGCGTTGTTGAATATACATCTAAACCTAGTGGCCATTTTGACCCTTGTCCGTATTTTTATCCAGAGCTCGCCATTTACACATAGTTTTCCTCAAACCACGCCGAATTCAATCCGTTATTTTTGTCCAATAACGGCATCGAAATCATCGAGAAAACAGATACAAACGACCTTTCTAACATTAAGATGGCTCCTAATCCCGCACCCCAGCTTCCAGGGTATTTCTACGGTATGTGGATATTTCAGCGATGTCTTTCTTGTATGTAGGTTCATCACCATTAACACCCACTAGACCCTGATAAGAAGCGGTACTTCAAGATCCAGAAGGCGGTCGACGGCGACAATGCACTGCACAGTTCCAAGAACGTCGCTGCGAGAAACGAGAAAATCGAGAAGACGAAGGAGGATACCTGGTACCGGCAACGTCGGGCGTCTCATGTGAAGCGGGTGGATTTGGCGGCGTATATCTCGGCGGGCTCCTCGATTGGGCGGGAGCTTGGTGAGGACTTTGGCGTGGGAAGGTACGGGTGGGCGAAACAGCAGACTATGGGACATGCTACTATGGATTGCGGGATTAAGATGTGGGCACAGGACTTTCGGCCGATGGGCCGGGTTAGAATGGTGGCGGGACGGTGGTTGGGGGCGGATGATGAGAATGTGGTTATTGCCGGGTATGATCGGAATAGACAGTCGAATCTCCCAGCATTTTGGGTTGGCGACTGTGGGAGTCCCGATGGGTCTGTTGTGTATGCAGGTATGTTTTGGGGAGGCAGTTAAGATGGATCTCGATTAGCTAACTGGGTTTCAGTGTGTGAGAGCCGGATATGGACGACTCATATGAAGTATGCAAATGAGAGGATTTTGCCTACCGAGTTTGAGAACGTTAGGCTGGATTTTGATGCACTGTTTGATGGAGATCAAATGCCTGGTCCCATATATATTGATGGTACTGGTGATGGCAGTGGCATCCATTTTAGTGCACCAGCAGTCGGTGGCATGCCGGTGTTGGCATCGGCTTTTCTGCCTAATGCTGATGCTGTGACTAACTCTACAGCACCTCGACGGGCAGTTTTGAGTGGTAAGTGGGATCCTTAAGATATCAAAGGTGTTTAACTACTAACATATAGTATAGACCAGTTTATGAGGTTCTCTTCCCCCCAAGATGAAACGAGGGGGTGGGTACCCTCTTCAGTGCGTGCTGCCCGGCCAAACTCATTATTTACCGCGTCAATGGTCGGGAACCTGGGGTTATTAATCTACCACCAGTACAAAGAGCCGTCATTCATCCTTCGAAGTCCCAACACCAACGTGGCAGGCCAATCCGATACACAACCAAGTTATCTCCGCTCCCACGACCATCTTGTCGGAGATAACAATGTGATCATTGCCGGCTCAGCAACCAACAAGGGGTTAATCTGGAGTGTCGACATCCGCGCGCCGAGTACCATGAGTAGTTTCCCTCACGGCACGCCCGTCACCAGGGTTGTCTCTACTAATGAGTATGAGCTCTTGGTAGCGGGCATGGGAAGCCGCATGTGTCTCTACGATAGACGCTACCTCCACAAGGAGAAGATTCTCCCCGAAAGTAGACCTACCCGCCCCCATAACCGCGCCCTCCCACAACTCCATTCAACGACCCCGGTCCTGTCATTCCCCGAATACAAAAACTCAAGCCGGCTTGACGCCGGCCTCGCGGTGTCTACTGAGCTGGGCGTCATCTGCTCGTCCACAGAGAAGGGGAAGGTCCTCCTCCATTCTCTCAAGACGGGCGATAGAATACATGCGCCAATGCTAGATAAGGTGGACGGCGGGGACATCCCGATTTCCTCTATGATGTTCACTTCAGTGCCAGATGGCACGGGGCTCCCGTCATTATTCATGGGCGTTGGAATGGCGATATATAAGTTCTCTTGTTCGCCTGGGGAAATCAAACGGGAGGAGCCATCGAAGATTTCTATGCGGCCTATGAAGAGACCTACGGGACAGTCTTCCCGGTATCGTGGGTAATTCTATTATCACATTTCACGAAAATATATGTACGAATTCTATAAATTTTCCTAACAACCCCACTGTTACACAAGGAACCCCCTCCCCTTCTCCATCAACCATGGAGTTTGTTTGAGAGGAGACGCGGACATTGTGACACTGGATACTCGCTAATCTGATATAATCCGAGAGAAAGGGGTTGGATTATTAGGCTAAACAGTGAGCACTTTATTGCCTTGTTGACCATCTATGTATATCCAAAAAGACTTGTTCAAAAGTCATGTGAACGAGACGTTATGAAATTGATAGGGTTATGATAGTTCTTGATTGTAGCTACTGAAAGGGCGGAAAAGTGACGAAGCTAATATGACAGTTGTTGGAATTTACATGTTGGATGTTTAGACTTCTATCGACGGGTTATTCGGCGTGAATCGATGACATTTCATGGTTAATGTTGTAGGTTAACCCCTCTAATGTGGGGTAACCCCAGTAAACCGCCAGGAAAAACACATCATGGGGAAATTTGAGCCTCACTTGTAGACATATATGAACACAACTTCAGCCGGGCGGATATTCCACATCATCGATGGGCAATCCCATAGAGCACACTATCAAATAAATACCTTACGAAGAATAAATCTTTTCACTTTTTGCATCGATATTTACATTGTATTGTAAATGCAAGTATAAAATATACTAACAGTAACCAAAAACACCAATCATCCCACATAAAATCATAAATCCCCTCACACACCTGGGACGTAAATCACTTCCACCGCAATAACCCCACTCATCCCGTCAAAGCACAACAAAAAATACAAATCGCCAGCTGAACAAAACAAAAAGAAAAGAAAAAAAAAACGCCGGCATCCAGCGTAAAAACGGGCACAAAACCAAGACAATGATAAGATCACGGCCCCCCGCAGAAATACACATATGCACCGTAACTTCCCAGAGCAAACCTCTTGCCCCAATGATCCTCTCGCACCTGCCGATTCATCACCCCCTCAATTGCGTTGCGCGACAAAACACAGGCACTGCACTCTCTCTTCACTGCACATGACCTCCCAATTTGTCCACCCCTTCCAAACATCCACTGGGATCTTTCGCACTTGACGGTTTTCCATTCTTACATCTACAGAACCGACCGACCACTACCGCAAAGTTTTGCTTCTCCACATTTCTTCTTTTTCGAATGCTTCATGTGCTCACATCTCTTTTACTTAGATGAGAGGAACACCGTCGTCTTCGGGTCTATGAATCATGTAGTTCGAGGCTTGATATTAAGGAACCGGCCGAACTCGGAATACTTCTCCAAGAACCTAGGGCTTAACGTCCAGTTTTCAAGTCGGCGAAGATGTCGATCGAAGACTGGATTGATGATAAGTTCATTGCTGGGAGTAAGCAACAAAACATCTGTATCCTCATATACCCAGTTGATGCTCAAACACCCAAGATACAAAGCAAAGAAGCTTTCCATTTCGCCAGGGGCAACCATGCCACGACCAGACGAAGATTCTGTTCTCTGGCTATCTGCACCCTTCACACCAGTTTGCTGGATCATACGCTGGTCATTGATCAGACGTAAGCGTCCATGAGGGAACGGGAATAGATCGATCCAAGCCGCATGCGGAACGCTCAATTGCTCTTCAAGTGGCCGCAAAAAACTAGGTACCCGTTCGTAATTGTCTGCTGTTGCGTTCGCCAGATACTTCATGAGAAGGAATGACGAATACATGACAGCCACACGCTCTGGAAGCCTGTTGAATGTCCCAAATGACGAAATGATATCCGATAGTACCGCCGACACCGGGTCTAATCGATCTCGCAGTGTCTCATACGACGCAGTAGTTGGATTCAACAACGACGCTATCTCAGGCTGGTTAACGTGGCCAGCGTCATGATGCGATAGTAGATTGAGCAGTAGTTCGTCAATCATACAAGTGGCTGGAACATGAGCAATGTTGAGGCGCACCAAAGGCGATGGAGATGGGCTGCACTCGTCTTCGTTTGTGGCACTATCCCCATCAGCCTCACGATGCTTACCAGATGATGGATATCCACGACTACCACTGACGTTGCGGCTACGCCCACGGTTATGAGAGAAGCCTCCGTGACCATGCCCATGGGCGTGAAGATGACCATGGCTACGGCTGTGACTGTGGTGACTGTAGCGAGTAGAAGGTGTTGCCCGGGACGAACACGCCACCGAAGATCCGGCCGGCGTCAATAGAGAGTTAACACCAGCATCTGGTGCACTGTCCACGGCGCTGTCACTGCTACTGCTAATGTTCCCTTTGGACTTTCCAGCTGCACGCTTGTTGACATCACCCAGGCTGACATTCTTAATATCACCCGTATCCTCGATATCACCCGAGTCTGTGGTCATTTTGGCATCTGTGCTAGAGCTAGCATCATCACTGCTATTCCCTGCATCACGCATACGAACATCCTCGGCCGAACTATTGCTATTGGAAATTCCAGCAGCCCGAGATGACGACGATGCATTCCCGCGTTCTCCACCACCCACAAGACCATCCGTGATGTCGCTCACTTGAGTTCCTCCAGCCAAATCAGGTGCCCTATTCCCACTGCCACCATTGTTATTGATGCTTCCACTGCTGCTTCGCGTGCTGCTCATGTTTTGCCCACCGGAGGATTGCCCACTACTACCACATGCCGAAGCAGCGGACTGGTCGACTGGCACTTCGTTCAAATAGGCTGCAACATTGATAGCACTCAAAGCATGACGCATGGGTGCACTTGGCGTGGCAAATGCGCTTAGAGGTGGCGTGACAGT
Organism: Huntiella decipiens; assembly: GCA_003032515.1. Lineage (NCBI taxonomy): Eukaryota > Fungi > Ascomycota > Sordariomycetes > Microascales > Ceratocystidaceae > Huntiella > Huntiella decipiens. The sequence continues at coordinate 89,928 of NETU01000530.1, forward strand.
TGCTAAGTCGCCAAAACCTGGACGCATCGCCGATACAAACGCTCGTGGTGATGATGTACCGGGATTACTTCGCCGATGCGGCGGATGTTGTTGATGAATGTGACCGGAGCCTGTGTGCCGATGTCCCGGGCGATGATGATCATAACTGGGCGGCGGTGGCGGTTCTCCATTTGATCCGATGGATGCATTCGAGGTGGGTGGCACCTGCGTCATGTGGTTTGGTCGAGATAGATATCCGCTAGGGGATGATGGCGCGCCATGACCGACAGCAAGTGGAAAAGCGTTGGCTTCGTGAGGCCCAGCCACGAACTGGAGATTGACTTGTTCATGACTTGCAGTTGATGGCCCCATATCCAGTACCATTTGATCACGTTGTTTGTACAGCGCATGGGTATGTCGGCTGTACCGCGTGGAAGAACCCTCGCTATCACCGCTACTATTTTCTGTGTCCCGAGCTGACGATTCAAGCATAGTACCGTTGGCTAGCGTACCCCGAGTAAATTCGGCAATGCCAGGAAGGACAAGACTAGAAAATGGCGACCGGAAGCCTGTACCGCCACCGCTACCGCTCGACACACTACCTCCACGACGACTTACAGATTCGTTCGGATGTATTGGTGATGCCGAAGTTGCTGCGCCATAACTTCCTTGCCTTGCGCCAGATGAAGAATCATAACCGGATGACCCGGTTGTAGGCTGCGATGTTGTGTAGCTGCGCAAAACACTGGACGGCGGTGTCGCAAGAGCCGGCCCATGGCTCTGTCCCAAAACTGGACTGCTGTTTGCAGGGAGTCTAGGAGATCCTCTATCTGAAGCGTGGTGACCGGAGGACATATTGAACCCTGCCATTGCAGGTGACTGGGCTGACAAGCTCGGCGAGGCATGGGGTTGATGCTGGTGCTTCTGTGCGTCTGACTGGTGCTGTGCGGTTCCAGGTTGACCAGTGAGTGACTGAGAGTCTAATTGTTGTACTAAATGGGCCATGGCTTGTCTGATAGCAACGTTCTCAGCTTGCAGTACACTATTCTCCTGGAGAACTTGCTGTAGCTGAGCCTGGTCACCCTTTAGCACCAAAACTTCATCTTGCAGCCCCCGGATCTGCGCCTTTGTTCTTTCGCGTACTGCACGTTGGGCTTCGCGGTCGTTGGCACGTTTTCGAGCCAACCGCTCGGGCGTCATCGTGGCAACACCACGCGGGTTCACTGGCGGCCGCTTTTTGGAGAACCCAGGAGTCCCGGCTGCCCCAGCATTAATTGGATTGGATGTAGAACCGTCATCTCTAGGTCTTGGTGCCAAAATTCGCGAGTTCTGATTTTGCTGCGATTGTCCCGGGTCAATTTGGTGTGGTTGATCAGCGTCCTGATCACCATCCACGCCAGTCATCGTCTTCAATGGCGTCGTTTCCAGTGATTTGTCCATTTTGGGTCGTCTTAGTGATTTTGGACTAATCGGGACAATTCGATACTGGTTGGGGAACACACGCCAACGTACAAGTGGGGCAAGCTTGACCAAAGTGCAAATTCCTGCAAGCTTCTTTCAGGGCCACTAAATGTGGACTTTTGACGGGTATCGGCCGCCCTAATGGTAAGTGTACCAGTAGAGAAAAATAGGGGACGACCTTTAAAGAGTGCCTTAATCAGAACAACTGCGCGCTGGAGACAAGAGCTCGGGACCCGAGTAGGGAGGGCGCGGGAGACAAAGTCAAAGTTTTTTGCTAGCCCACAAGCACGGCAAACAAACCGGATACAACCTTTCCGACGGTGAATATTACAGCCGGACGTTGTTAAAAGCCGAAAAAGCACTTTGTTTCCCAATAAATCCAGCAGAAAGAGCCGGAACGACTGCCTATACGGATATAGATTGTCAATCACCGCTGCTAGCTTTGAACAAAAAAAAGCAATTGCATGCACCTACTTTTTGTTTTTGTTTTGAAGAGAGTGTTGTATCCCCGGGTCTTCGACTGGGCCGAGAGCTTCACGACGGCTTCTATATTTATTCAAGATGCCAATGTAATGTCTTCTCAACCCAAAACAAGTTCCTGTTATTGGGAGTATGGCTGGGTGAACGATTCGCGGTAGAAATCAACACTCTGATCGTCGCTCTGTGCGGCTGTACGTGTACTGAGGAGAGAAGAAACCAGGCGAATGCAATCAGATTTCAAAGTCCTGATCAATGCTGACAGAATAAAGCAGCACACAATGGACTAATGTGCCAGACTGCGAAAAGGGAGGAAAAGAAAAACAAAAGGGCAAATGCCCCTCAATTGTCTTGACGTACAGGCGTACAAGAATGAGGAAAAAAAAGTCAAAGCTGCCGTTAGACAGTTTAGAGAGAACCCAGTCCTGCGTGGACAGATGTGGGGATCTGGTTGTCGCGGAAAACGCTGGAGATCTCTAAATTGGCGAGAAAACCAACGATTTGTAACGGTCAAAGTCGAAGTTAAACGACACAAGTCTAGGACATACGGCAACCAAACTATTCTGGTACACCTATACTACAATTTGTCAGTATTTATATCGTCGATGAAGCTGAGAAAGCAGTTGTAATATTTTTTCAAGGTACTCCTCGATATCAGCGGGGCTCCTTGTCCACAGTATGTACTACTCTTCAATAACCCCGCTACGCATACATAAACATCGAGGGAAGAAGGAAAACGCACCAAGAGAGCCGTAGGCTACTATGCGAAGGATGAACAAGCTGACGCCAAAAAATTCGAGACACTACGTTGGCAGCGTAGAAAGAAGCACAGGGCGAACTGACTGCGTTGGTTAAGATCTTACTTCAAAAGCAAGACCCCGATGGATCAAAACCAAGTAGAAAGTCCTGCTGAGGTGCGATCTTGACTAGACTAGCCTAGTCCCGAAGTTCTGGGAACGACAGAGCCAGAAGAAAAGAAGGGAAATTCAAAGACAGAAATGTCTACCTTTGAATCCCGGCAACTATGTAAAGACAATGGTAAATGTCAGCCACTGATGAAATAAACTACTTGACAGGAACAATAACGCAGATTTATGTAGGGTGCAGTCAGAACCCGTGGACGGATTTGATGAGGTGCCATTTGTGGGTAATCAAGGACAAAATCGACTACTAACCTGATCAAATAGTAAAGCACACACTTGTCAGTCAATGGCTCAAGGTGTGTATACCAAATGCGGAGGTTTCTCCTAAACTTCTGGTGCCAGGGCTCTTCGAGATCTTGAGCACCACCTAGGCACAGAAAAGGATGGCGATGGGAGGTAACCAGGTACGGTAAGAAAGCACACCCGAGATCTCAATCCCAATTCAACGGCAACACACAGGCGCAGGGATCGCTAATATCTGGCTGTATACTGACGGTTGTAGACCCACGAGGTAGCAATCATGAACTAGCAAAAGCTATGTTACAAAGTATGCCAGTGGTATCCAAGGTTGTAAGTGGAATCGAATCGACACGGTCAAATATAACCTGTCGATTTAAGATCTTGAATGACAAAGTCACTGACGATAGAAAGAAGAAACCAGCTCGATGGGTGCCGTCTGACGAAGTCGTGGTGGTTCAGTGGCAGAAGCGACGGAAATGAATGCTAAAAGGTGGGCGGTCAAAACTGTTAGTACCTAGTATCACTTGGGTTTGAACTGGACCATGCCAGAAAATGGGCTGCAAGATGCTTGAAGAATCCACCGGCCAGCCAGTATTCACGAGAAACTATTAAAGTCTTTGATAGCTCTGCAGGTGATTACGAAAGGTAACAGACCAACAAAAAAAAAAAGAACGGACAGGTCCCTGGAGGTGAGTTTATAGACCTCATCATTGTAACAGGGTCTGAAAAGTTGTACCAAAATTAAAACACTGATGAGGGACTACCTCGAGGTCGACCGGTTATTTAGAACTGGCCGAGCAACATGGGGTGGAGTGACAAAAAAACTCAAAGGTAAACGCCAATCAAGCAGCAGGAATACCTGACAGCTGAAAAAGGGACATGAGAGGTATGAGGACTCTACCCGACAAGTAGAGTCTGGACAACGACGGTAGGAAGTTGATTGCTCTTCAGAAGTAACCGTAGGCGAGAGGGAATATACAACTTGACAACTGACGGGCAGCAGAAACTTTACGCCAATTGAAGCTAAATCAAAGGTTTCGGCAGTGACGCAACATCGACTGGAAAGGAGAGAACAGGATTGTGCTGGATTGTGTCCAGAGCTCTACGTTATCGAGATGCAACACCAACAAAAGATAGACCAGGAATGGATGGCCTCGGGTTGGCCAGTGTACAATCAGATGACGGGCAAATGGCCCGCCATCTATCGATGGTAATAGGGTTCCAATGCCCGGGAAAACTTAAACGGAGATGTGTTGAACGCTTACAGTTTAGTACTTTATATCGCTTCAACGGTGCAATCATGCGTAAAAGTTTTGCGGTTAGACATAACCTAACCTGACGAAACGCAGGTTCTTTTACGGCGAGTTCGTCGGTGCAAATATGAAATATGCAGCCCTAGAAACAACAAAATTGGTAGAATGGTCGATGCTGCTTTGTAAAGGAAGTGACCACCACAACTGGAGTAGAGCCTGACTAACAAATAATGCCAGATTTTGATTCCAGATGGTGGACTGTTTGAAAAAGAAGTTTTTTTTAGCTCAAAATGAGTTGATCGGGGTAAACCGCCGAAGGAAATTGAACGACGACGAAACGGCTCAAAAATCCCGTGAGGAACGACGACAGAGTGTAAATAAGTTACATCGACAACCCTATGGAGAAAAATTGCCTAGTCAAGGTATCGACAACAGTGAGGACAAAAGGTTGCAGAGGCCACCAAGGGAAGCCAAGGACAGTATGTACTAGCACCTTCCTCAACGTTTTAGGCTATCAGCCCCTCTCGGTGGCCATGCCGGTGGCAAGGTTATAAATCTGCGAATAGTGGCAACAGGCACACATAGCCACCAACCCCAGTGGGTTCCCAGCACTGAAGCCGGATTGTCAGGCCTGGAATCTCACTGGAGGAGGACCTTTACAGTGCAATGGGTGGGTCACTTGGAAGCCAAAAACACATATCTCTGGTAACGGCAGTTGGGCGTCATGTCCGATGACTGTCATGTGCCAAAATACTGATCAAAAAGCAGAAGGCCGTACACATGGCCTTTGACGCTTTGGCTTCCCATGGACACTGCGCAGCTTGGTATAAAGGTGTTACAAAAGCAATACAGTACTATGTACGGAAAGGAGGAGTGACCGAACAACATGATTGACAGTACCACGGTATTCTTGCAAAGAATCACTGAGACTGTGTGAGTTAAGTCAGGTAAGCATACGCCACGAAGGACTCATGAGCCACTCGGTTGATTTCCCACGAGGCAAACTTGGAAAGTGCTGAAGAGAAGATTGAGGTCACCGAATCGCATAGCTGTGCATCCGGCATGGTCAATAAACCAGCTCCCTTCAAATGGGTAGCCTGATTGACGACCTACTGGCATGACCAATACCACGCCGTCGTGTGTAGAACTATCGACAGCTTCAACACAGCATAGCTAGATGCTTATCCTAACCTCGTGGTATGATAGAGTCCAGAGTGCGGATCACCATAACTAACCATTCCAAGAACATGCCTAATGATAGAAATACACATGTATTCTTCTTTGACGACGCACTCCGGAGAGCGGTCAATGAAACGGCGATGGGTATGGAGGAATCCGACCGGTGGGTAAGAATTGTCGAGGGTAACGTACTGTTGCGGGAGCCTGAACAACTCAACGAATAGGCTCGATATTTTATTACGACCATGCGTCTAATGGCGGGTGGTTGTTATCAAAAGTGGCGTGTTTGCGGATATGTTTCGCCCGAACTCCGGTATAGAGAGCCGACAGCGTTCTTGGGAAATCGAGTAAGTAGCCACGATGTCCATTACTAGACACAGGTATGTATGTATGACGAAAACAGAAAGGTCGAATACCGGCGAAAAGTAACGAAAGTGGAGTGATGGCTATGGTGAATGAGGACAGTGGATTTGAGGATACGCGTGATAAGTGAAGGCGAAGAGGATACCGGCAGGTTGGAACGACAACAGTGAAGAAATTTTGAAGTGAGAGTATAGGTACAGCGGATGAGATAGATGGGGCCGGAAGCAGACGATGTGGATAATTTGAGGAAACTGCACGAATCTAGTAGTTCCACAGGTTGGTAACTACTCGCTTAATGGCGATGCTGGCGTGGATTTCGTTGCAGCCCCACGGCGTCAATTATCGGTGCAAGGGGGTGGCAACGAGAGCACAAAGAATTCAGAGAGTCCAAGAGGTATCGTGTCATGACTCGCACTGCAAGGACAGGATCCCCAACAAGAAGGTTCGGGCACGGCGAGATATTAACTTACAAAACAATGCGGCAACGGTTGTGTCAATACCGGATGCCAAGTTGAAAAAAAGACGATTGAGTGGAACAACAGTGGATATGGCTGTGACGAGGGCCAAAGTTCAGTGGTCCGAGTGGAGTCGTTAGGAAAGAGGTAAGCCATCACAACATGACATACGCAAAAAACGGATTTGTCGGCCTGGTGCGGAGAAATAGCGGAGAATGAGTAACCCACAGCCCTACAAAGATTGCCTACATAACAAGAGGCTGAACGATATACAGACAGTAGATATCTTGAGTACTTTCGGCAGGTGAGTGGCGACTACTGAGTGTTGAATAGGATGACTAACGAGTCAGGATATAGTCATATGGACAAGCAAGACTGCAGTATCTTGATAACAACAGTACGACTTGTGGCGAATAAGGGCAGAGGATATGTGAGAAACTACGCCAACATGACTCGCCTTCCAAGATCATGTTTCACATCACACTAAAGCTCAAGCCGAGTGCCAACAGACTAAGGCTGGTACGGTAGACTGATGAGTACCTCGATTTGGTACCTGGGGGTATCAAATGGGAGACGGCATTTCAGGATGAGCCTTTGAACCTAACCCCCCTGTGGTTGTATGAGTTATTCCAGGGGAAAGTCAACTAACTGTAGTGATGGTAATGGATTACCCACTGTTGTGTCAGAATCGGAGCTAATCGGCTATGCCAAAAGTACCGTAGCGGAGGCTCGCTGTTTGCGGGGCACGGTGGATTAGGTGAAGTGAAACACAGGCACGCAGGAATTGAAGATGCGCGGGAAGGAGAACCCGTTAGCGGTCCCGGAACCGAGCGGAATGTCGATTCCCACAGTTTGATGTCATGATATACCCGCAATATCACAACGCATTTCTTCCAGCTCAAGACGAAATTTCAGGTTCATAATTTCAGTGTTTGTTGAAAAAGCAGTGTGGAGTATTTGAAGTGCAAATTCCGCTTCTATCGCCACTGTCGCCCAGACCTGTTGGTGGGAAATGCATCCATTTGATTCCAGTTAATAGATGGGGTCCATTCAACTGTTGATTTAACGTTGATCGCGATGTTTCGTTTGGTATAAGCAGTAACTCGGTATTTCTTGTTGGAAAGAAAATGTCTGGAATGGTTGACTCCTTTGGGGTTTTGAGGATTGAGTTCCGTGAGCTAGAACACTGGTTGATTACTGCGTGTGGCCTTTCTTAGTCGTAATTACCACAGAACAATGGCGATGTATAATGTTTAGTGTTCCATGGCTTTTCTTTCAGTGATTACTGAAAGATCCGTATAGTTCAAATTGATCACAAAGACCCCTGGGTCGAAAGAAAATGAAGGAAAACATTTTGGGCGTGTGATCTCGGGATCTGGTGATAATAATACGACAACACGGTCATTGGACTACTGAGAAGAATGGCAAAAATAAAGAAAAGTACCTCGTGGCCAAATATGGTGATGTAAACAAGGGCAAATTCAACTGACTCATGCGGCAGGACAAAATTCCAGGTTGATAAATGTGCATGCGTTTGAAGTTTCCGCCTTGGCTTCCTCAGAATGATAAAATGTGGATAATCTGGGAAATCATTCGGGTGCCGATATCCATGGAAGGCTATAATTGGCTAGACATAACGGCTGACTCGTGAGGGGGCCGTTTTTTCAATGGAAGCGGTACTAAACTGGACTGTATATTTACCGAATTGGCAGTGCAGTTAGGTGATAAACAGGTGCCCATGTTACCTGTGGCGGGTTCAATTGATATCTCGCCACCAGTTTGGGACGCGGGATTATGTACAGACAGGCTCTAGCTATTACTATATACCGAGTCCATTGGTGTATTCCAATGCTATTAGTATATCTACAGACATTCCAACATGTTTTCATACAGATTATAGATGTACAGGCATATAGTCGTATTATACAAACATGCGTATAAACACATCCAGATATAATCGGCTCAATACGACGAAATACCACTGTTGCGAACTGAGACTATAGCAAGATTAAATGGTTTCCAGTCTATAGAACAGAATCTAGACCGACCAGTATAGTACTCCAAAGTCCAAGCGTAAATATAGGGCAATTGTATTGCGGTTTTGAAGGGTTTTAAGGAGTAACTATGTCAGTAAGATGATTCCTCAATCCGTCTACACATCCCACAGAATGACCATTTTTGACCTATCGGTGTTCTTGATGGACTTTTAGGGTTTCAGGTAGACCAATCAAGTTGGGAAATATCAATTCAACTGCTCGAAACCTATGTTTGTCGCTAGTACGGAGAAAACAGTATTTCGGAGTGGCAGACATGAAGTGGAAATCGTCACTGATACCCATGACAAAAGCGTGTTCTATTGACCAATCAGAGCCCTTTATCTTGCGACCGAGTCAGTTCTCCACTTTAAAAACTGCCTAGTTGGTGAAGCCCCCCTGCTCGTTTTGGAAGGCGGTAGGGCCCTGTTTGCTAGGACATAACCACTATATGACAACTCACCTCAATGTTTTGGATATGATCAGAATCTTCTGACTCGTGTTGACGCTAGGATTCTATTGGTCGGTCGCAGCAAGTCATACTGCTTGTTTTGCACAAACAACTATGCATAATGAATGGCCTTGACTTTTGAGCTGATGGTGTTACGAAAGTTTAGGTAGACGAAAAGACAGCAAGCGGATGCAGACTGTCTGGCCTCAACACGAACATACTTGCGCATGTCGCTATGGTTCGACTTGAATTGGTAAACAGTCTACGCAACAACGTAGACAAGTTTTACTCATGCATCCTCTTTACACAAATGTTCAATGCACTTGTTGCAGAATCATAGTATCGACATGTATGGTCATGATTACTTTACAACACCGACTCCCTCGGTCATGTGGCCATGGATTACTATTCACAATACACTAGCAAAGCTTCCGACAATTGCAAGGCAGTACTTTAGCCTATCTACAGTCCCAAGTAAATCCGTTCCTGTCCGTCGATGATTTAGATTTTTTGCCTCCTGGTCTACAAATCATCCGTGGCCTTCTTTTTTCGCCTCCACATGTCACTAACTGTAACCCCACTTTCGGCTGCCACAACACTGGGATTCACGGACTCAGTTTTGTGTTTCCCACCCATTGTCACGATTACTTTGGCTCAAATGGTCGGACATAAGGCTACAGATATCAATTGTGGTGCTTCTGCTAGATTTGTTGAGTGACATCTTCATGTGACTTATCTAGCCAACGCATTCGGATGTATATGCACATGTCCAGATAGTTTATAGTTTTCTGACACTTGTGGTGAAAACAAAAAGTTGGGCTTCTGTATTTGGTTGGTGATTTGCTCGATATATTCTGTGTATGCCCAACCACTTTTCTGACAGTATTCTTTGGATCGAGTAGACGATCAGTTTCAATGTCGGCTAATCTACCCGGCCCGGGACTACTTTGCTCTACATATGTCGCAGTCTTTAACCCACATTCTGTATTAGGAGTCAATGTTCGAGACGAGTGTTAAGAGAATCCAGTCACGTCCGGTAAATGGATTTATCTGGTACAATGAACTAAAACATGTCTTGAAGCAAGTTCAGATCCATTAGCTTTAGGTATGTACTCGTATCGAAGCTAACAGACCATGAAACCCAATTGCCGGTCAGCCCACAATCAGTTAGCCATTTGGGCTCAGACTACACATTGTACACACTTGACCCAGACCTGTCGCTCTTGCGTGTGATAACCTACACCGACAATCTACCGAGTACCCCATAAATGACGTCTTCAGAGGCCTAAATCTACTCTCCAGGGCTGGTAAATTTGTGTTCTCGTCTTCCTCCTTTGTCCAACATAGTCCAATGGGGAAATCTTCGGGTGTCAAACAGACCGAAGCACGGATCCACTACGACGACTAACACGACGTCCTGCGCTCCATTATGTCGTCATTCTTGTTCTCCCGCATTCCATGATGCATCTCTCCAGCCAATCATTTTCCATTTCCATCTTGGTGGTAGCCACCCATCCGTAAAAAAGGATTCCGTCCAGATTTGACATCGATTCTGGGATATCCGACGTGCGCCCACTTTTTTCGGGCTTTCAAACTCATGTATCTTTTGTTTCTACATTTCAAGGTTGATTTCTGTATTTGAAAATATAACAAAAATTTTACAATGATCGCTGATTTTTAATCTTTTAGTCACTTTATTAGTGTCGGGAAATGGTACATGGTACATGGTGTTCCTAAAACTCATTTCGATAATCCTGTTTTCTCTTGATAGTGCCTTACGATTATTAATCCAGATTCCAGTTACTCCCTCGCAATTTTCGTCACTTGGAGATCGTTAAACATTTATACACGGCACAGATTAAGGGTTAAGATTGATATATACCCTAACAATGAGAAATACAGCATCACGTGATATCATCAATAACCTCTTTTGATTGGCCATCATGATATCATTGGGGTTATACAAGCTCTTCCCTGTTTACCCTGACAACTTGTCAAATGCCGGCGCGTGATGGCTACACAAGTAAATACACACATTGAAATTTGACCTTAACAAGATCACCATTCAACGCATTATTCACCCCCGAGGCTACTGAAACACACCGACATACTCTCACCGAGTTGTCTGCCGCTTAGCTACCAGTTTTCATATAACCTACGTTCCACACAGTATCCATTTTGATGCCTGCCCCCAATCGAGTAACTCGGGCGTCCTCCCGTCGCACTCGCTCAAACTCCAATGATGAGGGCTCGAATGGGCACCCACGACCACCATTCTTGACTCGACTTACATCTGGACAATCATTCCGGGGTCAAGTCTCCCACACAAACAGCGAGACTGATGGGGCCACCACCGATGGTGCCGTTTTCAGTCGACAAGAGTCTGATTTTGACGATGGTGTGGGTTCCGATGATATCGACAGTGTTCATTCCCGTGGTGGGGGTGTTCTTGGACCTCCAGCAGCACGGAGATTATTCCATCAATTTAGGGGTGAGTGGGCTATTTTCATTGGTTTATTTTCATGTCTTTCCCATGTGACTTGGACTTCATGTTTGTCATGTTATGTTTTATTGAGTCTAGGTCTAGACTGGATGGTTTGGTTGTATCAATCTACCAAACTTGTGAATAGACTAAATGCATGGCACCTTTCACAGCCTCAATATCTTGCTGCAGGGGTCGAGTGGAAGCCACTTCCAATAACCGCATCTTGTGGATCAACTTGCGTGCTTGCGTCGTCTTGTCACTCAAGGATATCTTCAACAACTGAAACGGGCTTGTGTTGACTGAAGTGGTGGTAAAATACCTGTTACCACTGGTGTATATTTTGTAATTCTTGAGTGAGTTGTCTAAAAGATACACTGGCCACTATTTTGTAGGCAATGACGATCTCTTGACAGTCTTGACTTACACCCACCATCGTATTTCTAATGGTCTGAATCCTTTTCTACATTTAACCTTTTGTGTCATAACTCTATATAAGGCCTAAAATCGATGTTTACCCATGTTTTTCCTACATAGTCTGCATTTTCCCAGGCGCTACCTCTCCCAAATCATAATGTTACAAATGTCAGCCATACATTCAGATGAACACTTTGGATGCTAACTTTCATCTCTTGATGTAGCATCCCGTCAACCCACCCTTGGATACGAACCCGAACATCACATTACCCGCACACCACAATTAAGTGGGGTAGAATCAGACTCCGACGCCAGTATAGAAGCCTCCTACCTTGCCAGTCACCCAGCTGCCCGAGCGAACCAACGATTTGCCAACGGACATGTATCACCATCAGTCGGTATTACTATATCGCCAGTGACAAACCTCAGTCCAACTGGCCGTAACATGAACCAACATGAGGTTGATGAGGACCTAGAGCAAGAGATTGAAGCATACGAAGGCACCGAATCCGAAGGAGAGCAAGTAGAATACGAGGACCCGGACGAGTATCTCCCGGATGGATACGACGGCGAAGAGATTGTGGACGAATTAGTAGAGGACTTGGAAGATGATGTTGAACGCACTCTCAACGAAGGCCCCTTGAAACCCTCTGAAATTGGGTTAAAAGAGATATCAAATCTTGCAAAGTTTACGGTCAACAGTTACAAGCATGGCAACGGTGTTGAAGAACTTAGAAGTGATGACTTAAAGTTATATTGGCAGTAAGTTCCTCTAATCGCCCCGACTTCGAATCAACAACCAGGATAGCTAATTCTTTTATAGGTCCGACGGCCCGCAGCCACATAAGCTCACCATATACTTCATTAAGCGAGTTTCTATTCGTGCAATTCGGTTTTTCGTCAACTTCAACGAAGATGAATCTTATACGCCCACGAAGGTATTATTCAGAGCAGGAACAAGTGAGAATCATCTCGTCGACTTCGCAGGAATTGACTTGACAACTCCTGTAGGTTGGCAGGATGTGCCAATTCAGGGATGCGGCGGCGGCTCTGATGGTAACTCTCTGGTTGCATGGGTCCTCCAAATGATTGTTCATGAGAATCACCAAAACGGAAAGGATACCCACCTTCGTGGAATCAAGATATATACCCAGGAGAATGAAGAGAGGGCACTCGGTGGTGACGGTCTTCCCTCTATTGAATCAGATTATACTGAAATAACACCAGATCTTGAAATCATGCCCGATCTGCCCTACCCCGCAATCCCAGTTGCTGTTGGTGGAAGCAAAAAGAGACGCATGGAGTTGCGGAAGCAATCACGGTTGACCCAGGAGGCAACGTTGGACGACTGGGCATCAGAAGCTCTGCTATCTGGCCCTGGGTCAGTTGCTAACCTGAAGTTGAGATAGAGACATGTTAGATCGTCTTGTTTCAATACTGTTTTTGGTTGGAACCTTTGAACTCTCAAGGTCATGAACAATGTCACGAAACATAGACTTAACCTTAATATAAACTATCACAGCCCATTGCTATTCGTGCCCTTTAAATATTGTGTATCGATATGGTGGGCATCATATACATACCAAGCCTCTTCAGCGCGGTTAGTTCATGGAGAATACCACCAAACAACCAAAGTTGCCCTACTGCTACGGTTCAGTGATGTCAACCTTTCTCTGGCCAAGGGATGAATGCATTTAAATTGAACAAGAGTCGATAGAAAAGAACTGATACATACAGTTTATATGACTGTATCATAACATGTGTGTTTCGTTTTTATACAGTAGACTATCTTTATGACAGTTTGTCCCACTCAAATTACTTCTGACTATGTTTCCATATTGAGGATACGAAAATCGCACACTGTGTGACCCTCTTCATGATTATCGCCGGCTAGGTTGCACGTGAAGTTGGTAAGCTTGATAGGTGATAATGTAATTACTTCATGTGGTGAGTGCCATTTCAGTAGAGACGGTCATCAGCATCAAGAAGGGACCCACACGAAGTTTCCATACGTATATACCTTCCTTTGTCTCAAGGTAAACAAGAGTCACCCATACATTTCCTCGCATCCGCCTGTTCAAGCCTTTTCCCTCTTCTTCTTCTTCTTCCATCCAACATCACCTATTCTTCATCACCACGAATTTCCTACGATGACTCTTCAGTCATCTCTTCTTCCCTCATTCTTCTTTATCCTATTATCATCATTACTATTTAGCAATCATTTCTAGCATGGAACCTCCTGTCGGGACTTCGTGTCCTGGCAAGAGGTCATCGTTTGTCGAGCATCTTAATTCTGGTCAGCCATTACCATCAGACACTGCATCTAGACAGACACACACAGATGTAATCACCAAAGAGCCTGGAAAGAATTCTCTTATGGGCATTGATGTCAATGTCATGTCGTCTGCCGAACCTCATTCCCCCTTGTACACGACCGATATCTTATCTGACGATAGTAGTGGATGTCATGGAGCTATGGGTAAGTTTACACAAGTCATCTAACAACTTGATATCATACTAACTATCATCTCGTTTCTCTTGTAGTTCATTGCGTAGGCGCCCTTCTGGGAGCCTTTGGTTCGATTCCGTGTTTACCTATACCAAGTCCATACGGGGTTGTCAAGCAAGGCTATGTCGGGATGGTAACCAAGTTTGGCAAGCTTCGCCGAGTGGTACCTCCAGGATTAGTCTGTGTCAACTTGTTGACAGAAAAGCTCTTTGAGATTGATGTCAAACCACAGACCTTGGAGATACCCAAGCTGACATGCTTAACCAAGGACAACGTCACTGTTTCCTTAGCCTCGGCGATCTACTATCTCATAGTAGCTCCCGAAAAGTCAGTATTCGGCGTTGGCAATGTCAAGACTTCCCTTGTTCAACGGGTGCAAAACATCATCCACCTTGTTGTTAGTGCGACGCTGTTCAGCGATCTTGTCGCCTCACGTACCTCCGTGATGGCACATGTCCAGTCAAATATCAACAACGCCACTCAAGACTGGGGAGTTCAAGTTATAGATGTCCTCATTGATAGCATGACCTTTTCGCCTGAGTTTCAGGATGCTCTGTCCCTGGCCGCTCAGGGCCAATTGGCTAGCCAAAGTAAACTTGCAAACGCAGAAGTGGAGATACAGTCAGCTGAGCTCATAAGCAAAGCTGCCGACATAATTTCCTCGCCTCCTGCAATGCAGTTGCGCTATCTTGAGACTATGCAGTCCATGGCAAAGACCGCCAACAGCAAAGTTATCTTCTTACCGCCTGCATGTCAATCTGTCAACCCCTCCGGGCATTGCGTTTGGTAACACATCTTATTCTCACATCTTACAAAGTTATGTCTCGAGACTAGGAGCTAGGTTCTACTATTGAGCCTTTCTAGGGTGGTCGATGACGTCGACATTTTTTTGGACAGTAGAGGCTGTTCGTGCTTCACCTGGGTAATATGACGCCCTTGAAATTCTTTCTTCTGTTGTGGTTCTGGTGGGTCTTCCGGAGGGCTATTCATCCTTGGGTAGATCTGTGAGGTGCCCGTGACCCAGATCTCTTGAGTTGATGTTTTAAGTCGACGTCTCGTCGCATCCTCATGTTTGTGATTGTCGGTGCAATGTATTATTATCTTTATCTTTTCGGTTTTATGAACCTCGAATGGTCAAAATCACTGTTTCCACGGGTGTCCCCGAGTTGGGCTGCCGTCGAATATCTGTTGTTTTGAGGCTATTCAGAATTATTACGCATGTGCGACCCCTATTATCTACTCCCGGTTATGATCTCGGACATTGAAAAATGGCTCTTGTGTCGTTCTGAGATCAGATATTTCGGTGCGACCAGGACACCAAATTTTCATAAGCTTAAAATAAATGTTTCATTTTAATGGATACGTTCTGTTGTTATCGTCATGTTCACCAGTTACTAATCATGTTCAAACACAGCATATAAGTCAAGCAAGTCATGATGTAGTATGTACAGAAAAAAAGCATTCTTTTAAATAGACACAGATTGTTAACACCCATCCCGACGCCATAACACACAAAAAAGCAAGTCGGTAGAGAGCCCGATCCTCAACGAGAAATTCCCCGGGCACCCAGACACGGAAAGTCCCGCGAGGAACGCTATCATCCGAAAGCACTGGGAATAACTGCTCATCTTTGTCACGCTCTCCTATCTGCAGATCGTGACACGGAATGGGAGCTTCAGATAGAATGGGTGGGTGCCTTGAAAGTTTAAGAGTGAGGTTGGGGTATCGGAAAATAGTAGGGTGAAGACCCAATCCAGAGACAGACGGAGAGGCGACAGGACAATGAGGACGGACCGCAAATACAGAGAGAAACGACCAAAGCAAAAAGGCAAAAGCAAAAAAGACCCATAAAATAACAGAAACAAGCAGACCCAAGAATATGCAGATGAAACCAGAAGACAAAATACAAATGGTACATGGAGATGTGAGCGCAAAAAGAAGAAGACATTAAAGAACGAAAGCATTTTGGGAGGACTGCCGGACATCATTATGCCGTTTGGCAAAGGAGAAAAGAAGCCGCGAGTGAAGATATGACAGGCGGCGGCGCTGTAAGTGGTCTTGTCGGGCCAGAGTGATAACTCTAAAGACTCCGATGTCAAGCCCCTTGGTACAATACGCTGTATGTCTGTGGCCTCACTCGTGGATCCTTCTTTCCCAGGCAAACTGGCAATCAGTCGGCATGCTGTGCGTCTTGGCTCCAGCTGGCAAGCCAATCCTCTTCTTTTTAACACCTTACTCCTTGGAAGTCTTCTTCTTCTTGCTCTTCTTGTCAGCCTTGGAAGGCGTAGCCTCGGCCTCCTCGTCGCGCTTGCGCTTGGAGTCCTTCTTCTTGTCCTTCTTGCTGGCAACCTTGATGGAGCCGTCGGCGTTAAGCTCGACGTCACCACGCTCGTACTTGCGCTTGAACTTAGACACAGAGATACCGGCCTGCTCAGCAAGCTTCTCGTATTGCTCATCGCTGAGCTTCTTGGGGCCGCTGGACTCCTCGGAGTCGGACGAGTCGTCACCCATCTTGGTGTCCTCCTCGACCTCCTCGATGAGGGGCTTGGCGGGGGCGGCGGCGTCAACATCGGCGTTGTACTGGCGCTTCTCGCGGATGGTGAACTCGCCGGGCTGGAGAACCTGGCCGTCAGGGCCAACACTGACACCCTTGGGAAGAAGGGGCTTGCCCTCAAGAGTGCGAAGCTTGTTCTCGAGCTTGGTACGGAGGTTGAGACCGAAGAAAGCGCGCTCGTCCTCGTCGAGCTCGTAGGTCTCATCAATGACCTCCTCGCCGTCCTCGTTCAACTTGGTGGCCTTCATGGCATCGACACGCAGACCCAGAGCAGTCTTAGCAGCGAGCATACGCGCAATCTTACCCTTGTACTTCATGGGAGCCTGACCGACGAGGGAAGAGTTGTACAGAATACCGTACTTGGGAGTGTTGTGCTTGGTCTTAAGGGCACGGAAAAGAGCCTTCTCGGCACCGAGAATCTGGATAGTCGAAGCAGCAGACTTGGACAAGCTCAGGAGCGAACCAGTGTGGGCAATAAGCTTGGCACCAACGAGGTAACCAACGAGGGCAGTCAGGTTAGGGGCGATGGCGCGCATGCGGTTCTCGACGTAGGTGGCGAGCTCGGAACGGTGCTCGGAGTAGGTAACGACCTGGCGGGCGAGAAGCTTGATGTTCTCCATGTCGTCCTGGTCGACATCGGTACCCATGGAAATCTCGGCGGCAGCCTTAACGGCATCGGCCATGGCCTCGGGAAGAACGGTGGTGAGATCAGCAGTAGCGAAGGTGTCACGGCGACCAGTCTCAATGATGACCCGGCAGTAAGCGACGTTGTCGGAAACGTGACGGCTCATCTCGGGGAAGTGCCAGCCGTACCACTCCTTAGTGCGCATGGCCATGATGTTGAGGGCCTGGTCGAGGTCCTCGAGGTGCTTGACGGCGTGGATGATCATAGAATCGACCTTGTCCTCGGTGAACTTGAGCTTGTAACGATCGATGGAGTGGGACAGACCCAGGGCGACACGCTCGAAAGTGGAGGCAGTCTCGGGCATGAGAGCGCTCATGTTCTCTCTGATGGCACGGAAAATCTCCTCGACGGAGCGACCGGCGGCGGAGTCGGAAGCGGCGACAATATCGAGCTTTTCGAAGCCAGGGAGCTCCTTCAACTTCTGGCCAAGAGCCTTGTCGGCAAGAGCCAGAGAGGCGTGCTTCTCGTCCTTGATCTCGACGAGGAAGTCGGCAAGGAGCTGGGGAACCTTGACGTTACGGCTAGACATGGAGGCGACCTCCTCGAGGGCCATGGTGGTGTTCTCGTACTTGCGGAAGTCCTTCAACTTGAACCTGAAGAGCAAAATCACAATAGTTAGTCGCTAAGTGTCTATATCGCATAAAACTGCCAGGTTTTCTCATTTTCGAACCAATTGGAGCAAATCGGTCCAAACAAGTGTTGACAGTCTTAAAGCGGTAGGGAGGGGAAATTTACATCTCGGAGACAGCCTCAAGGGAAGCCAGCTTGGACGACACATCGTCGCGGGTGTGGAGCTTCTTGTCCGCGGACTTGAAAAGACCGTAACTACATTGCCACATTGTTAGCCATATGAACTCTCGATTCCATTCGATATGCGATCTAGGCCATACAACAAATGCGAATCAACGACATGTGTGTGATGGCACCAGACCACATGGGAAGGCCGGGACAACGCACCCCGCGGGCGTCTCAGACAGAACGTAGAGAGGCATTATGAAAACACTTTTATGAAAAAAAAAACAGCAACGAAATGCAAAAGTCAAGACACAAACGACAGTCACCACTCTTTTCGGTGGGAATCTCTCTCGTTGTCGGGGATGCAAACGATCGGCTCGAGAAGTATAGGAATAGAAGATTTCTCAAGATGGCCAAAAATGGTGAAAAGCGTAGACCAAAAATTTTTATGGCCAGGAAGCTACAAACGTCCAAAATTTTCGTTATCGGGCTCTGAAAGCAGTTTATCGCAGAATTGTGGGCCTTCTGCAGGATTATGTCAGCAATTCCTAGTTCGGTCAAGGGCTGGACTGTGTGTAAGTGAAAATCGGTCTAGAAACTTTTATGGGCGGTATAAGTCTACATGGAATAAAATTCAATGGCAAGTTTCACCGAGGTGGTTAGGCGCATAGACTAACAGCAAGACATTGTGTTTAACTTTAAAGATGATTCATCAGCTTGAGTCGTGATATTTCGTCTGTAACAACGACGGGAAATCTTCGGCCATGTCTTCTAGACCAACAAGGTTACTCTTAATCCCCTTGAAAGAGTGGGGCTAACACCAACCTCACCAATATTCATATGTAACCCCGTAACCCTACCGTTAGCCGCATAGAGCTTGCGCGACATGGGCTCGAACAGAACTTCGACTTCTTTTTACACTTAACCCATATTAACCCTAATTTTTACACGCGATTCGACAC
>NETU01000531.1:0-150617 GCA_003032515.1 Huntiella decipiens
GGTTCGGTCACGGAAGGATTGTGAATATGCATGCTGACATCACTGGCGCTTTGTGTAGGCAGAAACTAGGAAAATACATACATACGTAGGAAGAGAGAGGGACATGAAGAGACTTGTTATTTGTATTTATTGGGCTTTGGCCGCTTTCGCTTACATCATGAAGTAGACAAACTGTAACCAACACTTGAGAGACTACTGTATGTACATACATGTGTGTCTTAGTCCCTATCCTACCTAATCATAACATGGCCTAACAACTAAGATCAGCACTCGTGCATCAGCTGTATCATTGGTTATCATGTCTGTATACCCAAGGCCTTAATAACCACTTGCCTTTTTTCCTCGTCAATGTTACTGACCGCTCCTTTCACCTTGTCATCTTTTTTGCCTGGATTTTCCGCTTGCGTAATTTCTTTGGTTGCCGATACATTTTACGGGCCGAGATATGGTCTTTGGTGTGACAATTGATATCGAGGACAAACAACTTTTGGTTTTTCTTTGACATTGGACTTTCTTCTTTCAAGGGACTGTGATATTTGAAGAATACCTAGTTTTGTTACTGTCACTGTCTTACCTACCCTACCCTACCATGCAAATCCGGCACAGTCTCAACTCCTCCGCACAGTCACCAGCCCAATCGTCACAACCGGGCGCTCCCGTGGCAGTCTGTTCGACTGATGAGATTGTTCTCTCCAGTCTGCCCACCGTATTCCTACTCGTGGTTCCCATCTTTTCCTAATGGTCAGCAGATATCCATTGACGCCGTGCAAATGGAACGTCGGGCTCAACGATAGGACGCACTTGCGCGGCGGACTGGCCCGTTTTGGCCGTGCGTTGGCAGGGAAGGTCATGCTAAGGTGGGGTTTGCTGGTGATGTCATTGCCATGGGGGATTTTGATGGTCCAGGTGGGTGGGTGGGGACTTCCTTGGTCGGGTTGGCGACCTGATGAGGGGCATGCACCTGCGAAAATGGAGTCGTGGGTTGACTTCTTGGCCGGTGACTGATTGTGAAAGTCGGCTTTTTATGGGAATACACTTGGACCAAGTTCCTGTGAGATCCCTCGTCGGGTCGTCATTGAGTCCTTCTCGCCTTGACTCCCCACGAACCTCGTAGTCTTCCTTCTTCTCTTCTGACGAGGGAGGGTCCTTCCGTCCCCAGCAAAAAAAGACGTGACCCAAGGGAAAATCCTTCCCACAGTTGATTCTCCATTACAGCATACACGACGTCACTATGTTCAAATGCACGGGACTCCTAAAAAACCAAATCCTATAGCTATGTAGTGTACCAAACTCCCAGACCCCCAATCATTCCAGCCACCAGCCTAGTCCCCTTGATGTGATGGGACCATGTCTATCCGGTCTAAAGGGTCGTCACTCGACATCCCTCGTCGGCTATGCGTATCCCGATCAACCGATATGTGACTGTGACAGAACCAAATCATCCACCTGGTTGGTTGACTATCCGACTTGACTATGTACACTTCCCATCTTGTACTGAAATTCCATGCTATCCAGAGCTCCATATGACCCATCGACTTGACACACGGACGCTCGTTGTTTTTGCTTGATTAGGTTGATGGAACGCGGACATCATCCGCAACAGGACAAGAATACAGAAACCCACGTTCGACCAAGCTCCATTTTTCCCCTCCATTAGAATGACGCAACAGTGACGGGCGTAAAGCGAACCAACCATCTGATCACCTAAATCCACAAATGCCCAACCAACTCTATGACGTTTTTCCAAAATTACCCATCACTTACTCCGATATTCCAACATGGACTTTCTCTTCTTGGATACCCCATTATCTTCCTGATTATCAATGTCCAAAACTCGAGACACTACTGTACTGTACCTTGGAGAACTTGCTGGCATTTCTTCCCCTCACTCCGTAGGCCTCACCGCTCAGTCCCTCTTCCCGCCTCGCTCTCTCGCTCGTCCCTTTTGCACGCACCGTGGCTGACCCATCACGCCGCACTAAACAACGTTACATCCTTTGGCGGTTCCGTGACTGAACATCACCACCCCCTTCGGTTACGCGGGAGCCCTTGGCGTCCCGGTCCCCGTTTCTTCGAGTGTGATATTGCTTCCTCCGCTTTTCTGCTGTTTCCTCCTTTGGCTCTTGACTTGGTATGTGCTTTATGTCTTTTCACTTCGATTTTCTCATCCATCGAGACTCCTTCTTGTTACTCTGTTCCCTTTATTAATTGGTTACCTTCTTGCTCTCCCTTCTTTCTGCTTCTGCTAGAAGCGCCAGCTCACCCTGTTCAACTGGGATGCGCCCTGTCATGGTAAACTTGCCCTCTTTTTACTTTGGGCTGGGTATCGGCGATTGGTTGGTTGGTGTTTGTTCGCTAGTTGCCCTATGTAATGGGTCCACCTAGCCTGTAAAGGACCGTGAGCCAGATTGATATCTATCATCGGCTCTCGTTATATACCCTAAGGGTTTACGCCTTTGTATCTTGCATGTCATAGCAACTTGAACTTGTACATTGGGAGAAAAAGAGCCATACAATCTCATCGCGCTGCAGCCCAAAAAAAAGCCGACAATAACGATATCAACACCCATTCCGCTTGTGACGCATGACAAACAGAAGATATCTTGAATACACCAATCAGAGGGGGACCTCCGAGTCACATGACGAAAGGCTCATGCGGTGAACCCGTGGTGGCCGCCGTCAGCCGCCGCCAGGAACCCTGCAATGGCACTCTCTGATGACTTGGGTTGGCTCAAGGTGGGTGGATTCTTTGTTTGGGTGGCTTTTGGGGAGAAGAAGACGGGCCTCGTTTGGGTTGGGTGTGAATGAGGTGTGATGGGAGTCACATGCTTGAATGGCTGACTGGATACATGTACTCATGCATACATATATGTATATATATGTCGATGTATGTATCAATGAATCAAAGTACTTATCTAATACCAGAAGGGGTGGTTGGTTCTTGGGATTGTTCACGAACGAGGGACAGACTGCATACGAGCCGTTCCTAGTGCGAGTCTGGGGTTTCCCTGGACCTGCCAATCGAGAAACCTGATGTGCATTCGCCGATACAAATGAAGCAAACCCGGCATTCACACGGCGGACGGGCGTTTGACGAGTTACCTTTGAAAGGTATAGACTTGCACAGCTGACGGGCGGGTGGCGTTTGTGGACGAGGAAAGAGCGGTGAAGTGATGGACGGATAGCCAGAGAAAGAAGGAGAGACAGAAACCCAACAACAAGAAAGGCCCGCGGGCGGCCCGCAACGTCGTTATTTGTCGTATGCTTGCGGGAGTGCATAATACCGTACACGTCATGGTAATACAAACATGGGTTCACATTTTGTTACTTGTCGAGTCCCAGACAAGTACCTGCCAGCAAGTTACTTGTACTACACCGGTTTATCAAGTAGGCTTATGAGGCCGCCTTCTACGTATCTCAATCATCATTAATACTTGGCTCGCATTGGATTTTCCCTTCGTTACCTCATAAACCCTAATATCGACCCTAACCGATGATCACAGCGCTGGATCGCTGTTTTAGGCCAAGCTTTCCTTTTTTGGTAGTCCAACAGAGGGACATGGGAGGAAGGGAAGGATTAAGGAAGGATCGAGAAAGAAAGAGGAAGGAAGGAGGGTGGGAGGGAAGGCTGGACTGGGATCAAGGTTCTAGAAGGAAGGGAAGGGAGGAAAGGGAAGGAACGGACTGGAGAAAGATGATTTTTTGGGGAGGGGCGTGATTTTCTGTCCTTCTTGGGTTGTGTTTTTTTTTTCTTCTCCCTTGATCACAGCCACTTCCTTTGAGTTAGGCGGTGGGAAGCTTCCCCATTGAGTTCGCATCCGAGGCTTTGTTTCCTTATTTTCTCGTGATTCTGGGAGTTTCTCCAGCGCGGAAACTACCTTGGACGGATGATCGGAGTGGGGAGGGCAGATTCCTTTATGCATCTTTTGGGTCTGAGTAGGCATGTTATTTGTATTCACATGTTCTGTATGCACATTGATATGCACATACATAGTGGGGACACAGGGCGACGGACGGCATGGGCCGCCGACCCTTGACTGTTCGTTGGTCGCTTGACGGCGACGGGCTGGCTTTACGGTGGGGCTGAATGCTTTGTTGATTTTGGTGGGATGTCGCTGGAAATGGATATTGTGGGCGTATTGTAGATTGTATGTGTTTATGTGCAAGTGTGTGTGTACAGACAAGCCATATCTTTTGGAGGGAGGAATGTCTCAACTCCCGAAAGTACAATTATACCCGAGACTAAACTTGTGATGCTATACATATGTATGTATGTACATATACACACATATATGTATGCACGTGTAATGCATCAGCGCATATCCCTTCTAACGCCATCCGTATTGCCAGTTTACACATCTTTCAAGTTGCCGTCCGAGCCCGTAAGGTAACGGTGTACATGTAGTAGTAGTACATGGTTCCAAGTTAGTTGGTTGTCTGGCTCTTAATCACGTCAATGAACCAACAAACCAGCCGACCCAAACACTGTATCCAACATTATCTCCAATCCAACTGTACTGACAAAAAGAACGCCCACCATAGCACTCGTCATTTTTGAATCATAGCCGAGTTGTATGTGTGTACACACAGTCCAAACCAAATTCTCGAGTATTACCTTTTTAGGAACCTTCCTTCTTGGGAAACAGCCATTCTGGTCCGGTCAGCCATCTAGCGAGCCGAGGAAGTGCATATGTGACTGTGTTGGTATAAACGGATACAGACATTTCAAATGATCAACGAGCCTACATAGCAGATGAAGGCTCCAATTGAAGTTACTAGTGATGATTCCGGCCGAGTTAGGCGCCGTTGAAGGCGGTGAGACTCTGGGATTGTCCCTGAACTTGACTGGTGCTGACAGTCAGATACTGGAAGATCATTAGATAGGTGGGCTGCTAAACGTCAACTGGGCGTGACTTGAGCTGGCCTGGTGACTGCCCTTTTCTGGTTCTTGGTGGCGGGAGGGATTGGAGGATGCTGGGTTGTCTTCAGCTTTGATAGAACCCTGTTTGGCGGGACGAACGTGGACCTTGACAAGTTGTTTGCCCACGTACATATGTAGATTGAAGATTGTATGTCATCATGCTGGCATGCCATAGTTGTCGTTTGTTGGTTTGGTTAGATATCTACGTCACACACGGATAGGCATATATTGGGCAAACGCCATTCGTAATTTTCAACCAACCAAGTGTATGTGCACCATACAGGCCAATCAGATCGTGACGGGCAACATCCCTCACTCCCGCATAATATTCGGCCAATCAGGAAGTGTGTAGCACGCCACCAACGACGTCAATGAGCTCGGTAAAAATGGCTTCTGAGGAAATGAAACAAGCCCCCATAGCGTGGTCAAATGACTGGTAACAATCTGGCGCAGGTTATCGTTGTACCTACATCCAAATGTACACATATATCAAGCATACCCGAAGACTATACACATATTACATAGGCCACATGTCTGGCATCCTTCTTTATAACGACGGCGGTTAAAAAAGCCCGGTACATAGCACGGGGTCCGCTCCGGTCTTCATGTATCTTGTTGGCACAGCTGAAGAAACAATTCAACCCCTCATTTTCCAACAAAGTGGGGAAATCTAAGAAAGTGTAGTATTGTCCTGCATCCTCTCTGACTCGTCAGATAAAACCAGTACTAATTGCAACCGGGCGTCTATCCAACGCATGTGCGGTGATGTCATAATCGGACAATCCCACCCTTTCAAATTTTGAGGGATATATACACATGTATGGCCCCCGCGAATTACGGTACGGAACCATAACAGGAGGAGTTAAAAGTTTGAAAGGACTATGTAACCACGTTGATTTGAGGCCCGCCAGGCATGTTGACCCGAGGTGAACATGGCACATACATTCTAGACACATCATGCACTTGGCAGCCAGACAGACGGAAAAAGTCCTACCCATTCCAGCGGGTGACTTTATCTCTAAAGAGCCACAACACCCGAACATCGAACATGTCCCTCCTGACCTATACAATGTACATATGTGCCTAACCTGACCTGCGTCATTGATCATCTACTGTACACACTTAAGCGGTCAGTGCGTCTTTGGGTTCCATTGGGCTTCTTTGGCGAAAACATGGTGGTTATACACCCGAATTGAAAAGTAATTCCCGACAGCCCAACCAAAGGAATCGTGGAAATAGCCGAAGTGGTGCGTCCTTGGCTCGAGTCCTTGGCTCGAGTCTTGTGTTGCGTGGGGGTGGAGAGGTCTTGGGAGAGGTTTAGGGTTTGAGCGGGTTTTGGAGGGTTGAGCAAGTTCATCAGGGTTCTGTAAGCGTGATCATGATATACGAGAATAGGATTTGATGAATAATGGAGATTTGAAGTTTGTGATATATAAAGTCTTGTGAAAAGTAGATAGAAGGAGAAGTCCGATTGTTGTAACTATATTCACCCAAGCTTCATTCTCTACATTCAACTGTATCCCAAGAATATCACAATGTCTGCTCAAGAGGAATTTACTGCCAAAAACAAGGCATACTTCAAGTAATTATAGCCATTGAATCCAAGACATCATATACTAACAACGCAAAGTGACCTTGCCAACAAATACGATAGCAAATTTGGTGAAACCCTTGACCTTCTTCAACAACAAATCGGTGCCGCCGCCCCCTTCATCGGTCTAAAGGAACTCCCCGATGAACCCACCGTCCCAGTTCGTCTTCTCGACTATGCCTGCGGAACAGGCCTCGTGACCAGGGTTCGTCCCACTTCTTCTGTCAAACCTGTATCTCCACTAACCTGCTACATGGAACTAGTCCCTTGCGCCTTACTTTACCCAGTGTGTCGGGATTGATCTTGCCCCGGCTATGGTGGGGGTTTATAATACCAAGGCGGAGAATCAGGGGTTATACCCTGAGGAGATGTTCGCTGTCGAGGCGGATTTGTTGAAGGTTGATGATGAGGATCCCGTGGCTTTGAGAGGGGAGGAGTTTAGAGGGTTCGATGTTGCTGCTATTGGGCTGGGAGCTCACCATTTCGATGACCCGGTTCTGGCTGTTCGTCGCCTGGTTGATCGACTCAAGGATGGCGGGACGGTCGTCATCATTGACTTCCTTGAACATGAAGGGAACATCGTCGTTGATCAACGTGGTGTTGAAACCGTCAAACACCATGGCTTCACCAACGCTCAAATCGCCAAGATTCTCACAGATGGTGGAGCTGGCGGTGACGTCGACGTTAAGATTCTAGGAAAGGCTCTCAAGTTCCATGGTCACGGGGCCGGTCAAGAAGGCCAAGACCGGAGGGTTTTCATGGCCAGAGGACGCAAGATTTGAATGAACCACACACAATGTCTGGTCGGTGTGACGCGGTCTATTACAAGAGGGTTTGACGGGAAGGATTCCACGGGAGCGAGTTTTGATATCTAGTAATGGTAGTACAGACAAGTTAAATGACGTCATGACATATGTTGTTGTGCAAGTTGTTAAGTGTGTGTGTCACATAGTATGTGGTCCCTTGAAAAAAACGACCTTCCGGCAGTTTCTTGGACGACTTTACTGAATCACGAGTACCAAGGGTGTGCCCATTTGGAGCCCATTACATGCAAGACGCCGAAAATGGAATTCCTCCCCTCGTTAGGGTTTCTGGGTTGGTACCGGATATCCGCGGGGTGATAGCGGGAGATATGACGATGTCTGTGTGTGTCTATGAGTGCATTGATAACGATGATATCGTATGTAACGAAGATATCGTATGTATCTTTCGGACATGCGCCCTTGTAGTGGGTGAAGGCGTGCGATAGTGAAAAGAAGCTAATACGGATTTGCTAGGATTCAAAGCCGAGGATGATAGCCGAAAGCCGATCAATTTGATAGCGGTTCCTAGTAGATATAACTAGACTGTTTGAAATGGATTTTTTGCAAGAATCTTTTATTTCTTCAATCGATACACGACTCAATGATGGCTGATCAACAGACACTTACCGCTCAGGCTCTCACTGCCGCTGAAGCGACATACACGTCGGCAAACCCCACGTCGGCAACTCTCTACGCCAAGGCTCTCGACCATCTACCCGGCGGCAACACACGTACACCACTTTACTTTCCTCCCTTCCCACTCTACCTTGCCAGCGCCCACGGTAGCAAGGTAGTTTCTGTCGACGGAAACACGTACACGGATCTTCTCGGCGACTTTTCGGCCGGTATCTACGGACACAGTGAACCTGTTCTCACGGCGGAACTTACGGCGGCGGTTCAGGATGGAAGTTCCTTTGGTGGACAGCATGCTGGGGAGGTGAAGATGGCGGCGGAGGTTGGAAGACGCTTCCCTAGTATGGAGAGAGTGCGGTTCACGAATTCCGGGACGGAGGCGGCTTTGATGGCGGTTGTTTCGGCAAAGGGGTTTACCGGGAGATCTAAGGTCGTGACTATGATGGGGGGATATCATGGTGCTGGGTTCACCTTTAAGGAAGGTATGAACGATATTAACGTGCCGCACGACTATGTCCTGTGCACTTATAACGATGTTGCTGCCTTGGAGGAGATCTTTGTGGACCATGGAAAGGACATTGCGGCCGTTATCATGGAACCGATGATTGGCTCGGGTGGTTGTATCCCCGGTACCATTGAATTCATCACTGCTGCCCGTTCGCTTACCAAGAAGCACGGTAGTCTCTTGATCTTTGATGAAGTCATGACCTCGCGTATGCACTCGGGTTACGGTATTCAAGGCCACCTGAAGATCTTCCCTGATATGACCATCATTGGCAAGTACTTTGGTGGTGGTCTGGCTTTTGGTTGCTTTGGTGGCCGTGCCGATATCATGGCGCAATATGACCCTCGGAGCGGCAAGTCGCTGCCTCATGCCGGCACTTTCAACAATAACGTGTTGACTATGCGAGTTGGTTTGAAGGGATTGACCGAGGTCTTTACAGAGGAACGAGCTAAGGATCTTCATACTCAAGGCGACAGCTTAAGGGAGCGGTTGAATGGTGTTTTAGCTGGAACTAGACTTAAGGTTAGTGGCTATGGATCCATCATGGCTTTCCATGTTACCCAGGTTGAGGATATCTCGACGGTACGGACACCGTCTGGCTTTGGAAAAGGAGATGGGGCCGTTTTGGCGCTTTTGCACTTGTTCTTGTTAGAAAAGGGATATTACATTGCGCGCAAGGGCTTCATGTCGTTGAGTTTGGCACTATCGCAAGCTGATTTGGATGGATTTGTCTCGGCTGTCGCCGACTTTGTCAAATGTCACGCCAACGTCGTTCAGAAGTAGTAGGGTTATATACATAAATAGGGTTCTGTCCGCCAAGCTCCTTCTTGGCGACGAGGATTGTGAATAAAGACTGGATGCATGATAAATGGGTGCCTAGGAGGATTAAAGCACTGATTGAAGTGCAGAGTGCGTACAGCTCGGTCAAGTGGATTTGAAAAAGTTATGATCATTGACTGGCCATATACAGTCAAAGAAAGAGGCTATGGTTCATCAACGCACGCTTGTCCGTGATGTAGGCCGCAGAAAGAAACCCCTGTTTTAGCTAGCCGTAGTGGTTAATGCGGCGTCATGCGTGGCTCATGTGTAGGCAGCCTCAATTCAAAGAGTTAGGTTAGTGAAGGACCGGACCAAAAAAGCAAGACCCAGAAAAAATGGTGGGAACTTTCGGTGCATCCCGTGGTCTGGTCGGGGAGGTACTGACGGAGGCGCTTGCGTAAGTCTTTCGTCACGATGGCGGGTTTCCTGTTCTTTACGGAGGCTTGGAGGGGCGGCTTCTAGGGCACGGGCCACAAATGTGCATTACTGTCTACCTGTATAAATAGGTTGGTGGGTTACAAAGAGCATCGAGTAATTGATGACTTGTACCTCTTTATTCCTGGTTAGGTTTTTTCCTTTCTTCATATTTTCACACACCACGATCATCACATACAATGAAATCAGCAAAGGCAAACTCGTTAATGGGCGCTCTGGGCCTGCGCAAGAAGACTAGTAAGTTTGCCTGTGATGGCATAATGAAAACAACCTTTATTGACAAACATAAACCCTAAAGCCGAGGGCGGATCATCGCGCGAAATCCCATTGCCCACATCAACCCACGTTTATCCACAATCATCGCCAGAACATGCAGCAATCGATGGCTTGGTAAGTTAGAAATGGTCAGAGCTGGTCGCTTTTCGCAGCCGACTAACCCCGCGATAGGTAAAATTCTGTACCGCCGACGCCGCACAATCGCCCGATGACCACGATCCCGCAATCTTCCTCCCATCTATTGTCGAAGCATGTGAATCGTCACCTACCGCTTGCGCCGAGGTGTCGCATCTCATGACACAATTCCTCGGCAAGAATTTCTACCAGAGACCAGAAGTTCAGCACAAGACCGTCATGGTGATGCGCATTCTTGTCGATAACGAGAGCGTCACCCATTTTACTCGGAATCTCGACAAGGACTTTACCGCCTCCGCAAAGGCCCTTCTTCGGGGTGACAAGAGTCCCGATGCGAAGGTTTTGTTGGTGGAGACTTTGGATAAGCTGGACGGATTGTTCCCCCGTGGAACCGAGTGTCCTGCTGTTCTTACCATGTGGCGCAAAGAGAGACAAAAGGATGTTTCGGGAGCTCTTTACGGAGTGAGTAGCCCTTATTTTTCCCTTCAACTTACTTGGGGCGCTGACGGACATCGCCATATTGAGCGGTCTGATACCGGAACGCGCCCCACTAGACGTCTTAGTCGCCGGATCGCCGGATATACCAGTGTACCGATGATTCCTGTTCCTCTGGAAACGATGCAACGAGCTCAAATGTCTATGGCGCCGATGCCTAACGTCTCGACGTACCCCATGAGTCAACAGCCAGTGCGATTGCCCATGACCTTCTTATGCATAGCAATAATACTAACCGGTGTTTCTCAATACAGGCTATCCTTCAACCGCTTTACCCACCGCCGTCGCACATGCCCGCGCACATGCAGGCTCAAATACAATCGCAGATCCAGAACCAAGCTCTCCAGTCACCAACGACCACATCGTCTCGCCGTCTTCCACCTGCCGCAGAACTATCATCGCGTCTAGAAGAGGCCCTTAACTCGGCTACTCTCCTGTCGCAATGCGTAGCCAACTCGGAGCCGTCGGAACTTCTCACTAGCGACCTTATTAAGGAATTCCACACCCGGTGTAAGCGCGCATCTCGCAGCGTGCAAAAGTACATTAACGCCACAGACCCCGCCCCCGATAACGCTACCATGGAGACTCTGCTCGATGTCAATGAGCAGCTACAGACGGCCATCTCTGGTCACCAGCGGGCACTTCTTAGTGCGCGTAGATCCCTTGGTATTGGTGAGGGTGACTCGCCTGAGACCGGTGTTGGTGAGGGCGGAGTTACTCGGGAGGCTGTCATTTCACCTCTTTCGGATACCGGGCATTGGGATCTTAGAGTCGAGACGCCTACGGCTGGTGCAACTGCGGCGAATAAGGGGAAGACTCGGGGTGCCGGACAGACTAGTGATGAGGCCATTTCGCCTGTAAGCTCAGTTGGTAGTATTGATCCATTTTCGGATAGACAGGCGCGGGATGAGTATGTTGTCGAGGAGGAGGATGACTTGTATGGTGTTACCCCACAGAAGAAGAAGTAAGGGGTTGAAGGTACATGATAAGGTTGCACGTATAACTGGGGATAGATCCTGGCAACAGTATCTCAGGTTTCTTATAAAGATGTACACGGAGTTTCCTTCATTCGACATGACGTTAATAGACAGAAATAACTACATACAGACTACACAATAATTTTGTTGATGGTGAGTGTTAGAGAATACACTGCATCGAGGATTTCTTGGCTCGGGCCTCATTTGGCTCAGTGCCCGTCTCTGTGACGACATTGTGGATTATGATGAAAAAAAGTAACAACAACAACAACAACGCGCATGACGATGAAGTGATAGAGAGGTTCATAGAAACAAGACAATCATAAATGTATTCATTAAAATCTCCCTCAAGTTGTGACTTTTTTCCTTGCCGTAGCAAGTTACACATGATACCGACATTGAGGAAACGTGTGGGTATCAGTATTGTGTGGACCACTCTCATTCCCTAGTTATGATCCTCCGGCCGACTCGGTTGTTCCTCCCACAAGGAACCCACCTGACGCTGCACCTTATCCCATAAAATCCGTCGTCTGACCATCAACTTGACTGGTCGTGGCCGTCCCGGTGATGCCGGTACTTGTTGAACTGGTACAGACGGATACGGACTGCCAGGGGTTGTTACACCATGGACACTAGGAGAGACACCGCTAACGTCGTCGGATAATGGGGTGAAGTCGCCGCGGGTGGAACTTTGTGTTGGTACTTCTTTTTGTATTGGGATGGGTGGTTTGTGGAAGATTGGGTAGTTTTGTTCCCAGTCGGAGGATGCGCTTTCCCAGGAACTGTCGGAATTGTCGATGTCGGAATTGTCGATGTCGATGTCGATGTCGGTGTCGGTGGTTTCTTCGGCGGTGTACATGCTGGATAGTTGCTTGTATAGTCCATTTACATCTGGTGAACACTGTGTGAGAAGGACGGCTGAAATCAGAAACTTTTGTGTATGCTTACATCCAAAAACACCGTTCATCCAATCTTCAAACTCATTGGATTCCGATTCATCATCCCCATAAGCCAAGTCCACATCTGCATCGTCGAATTCCAATGAAGCCACATCCTCCAAGTCTTCGTTAAGACGTCTCTTCTGGCCATAGCTGAAAGGTGAGAATTCTGAAGTCCGCGGCATCTCTGAGGAAAACGACGATTATGCGAGTCAGAAAGAAGAGAGAATTTGTCTTGTCTTGTCGTTGGGCTCTTGCTCTTGACTTTGTACATACATAATAAATCCATTAGGCTTGTTCAAGTACATGGGAGCTTCCGGGGGTAGGACATGGGTGACCCGGTTAACCCTGCACACCGCCTCACGTGACTGGAGTGCGTCTCCAGCCTTCTAAGAATCATCAGACGACGAGGTTGGAGTGTGCATGCCAAGTGCGGCACGGAGAATTTCCGGTAGGAACGGGGTGCATTGTGGGTGGAATAGGGAGTAGTGACGTATTCATGTGATAATCAGGAGGCGAGCATTTTGGGAGTTTGTTGGGTTTGACCTTTTTTTTCGTGGGATTGTTGTTTATCGTCCGAAAGTGGCAAGGTTCGAACATGGGTTTCGCAGTCGTCGGTGTAAGTATCCCTGGGGTTATTTCTCAGTGTGACGGGTGAGACAATGTATCAAACGGGTTGTTCCGCAGTCTTTGAACACGTGGGATAAGACGAATTCAAATGATAAGGTGTTTTGATGTCGCATTATGGATTTTTACTTTTGAGGGGGGCAAGAGTTATTAATCAAGAGTGGCATGTCTGTGCTGGAAGATGAAATGATGACTTTGGAGGTGTTGCGGGACTGGGAACAGTGATACCTTCGGGGTTGTTCACACAACATCGAACGATATGTTTCCAAACTGGCTAGTGGCTAAGATCAATAGAAGCCCCGCATGGGCGATAGGGGAGGCTGGTATCATGTAACTTGAAGATTGTTGGCGGTTTCAATGTACAAGTATTCATATAGTGTGACGGACTAGAAGGTATTAGTATACCACTGCGCCACAGAAGAATGAGAACCTGCGGACTTTGTTATAAATGCATGTTCTATCAATGACTATATAGGAAACAAGCCCGGACTTTGCTATCTAGTAAAAAGTGGGGCAACTAGTGAGCAGCCGTTCGACAGGGCCGAGGTTGACACGGGGCATTCACTGGAGAACTTTAACTTGCATTTGAACCTCTCACTCTCTAATATACAGTTATTAACAGTGACTTCATTCACGCTCGGTGTATCAGGCACATTGCCCGACACACACCTGAGACGCCCCTCGTAAACGCGCTAGGTAAGATCAGTCCCATAGCAACTTAAACCTCGACCTGACCGGCAAGAAAACATATCCAGGTGATCTTTACCCGTTATGAATGTTTTGTAGTTGTAAGGAGGGGGGAATTCTTGGGACAGCTATTGGAGATAGCTTGACTGACTCTGTTCATAACATTGACACCCCACCAACTCAACCTGAAATGATACACACGCCATTCACCTGCTCCTACTTGGAGTATCATACTTCCACAAGGGGGCTAGAACCAGATCCGGGGAAACAAGCCAATGATGAGTGTCCTCATTTCCTCCATGTATCACCAAAGAAGCAAAATAAGCGCTAAGACAGATGGTAGCCGACACCATGGTACTTCTTCAGCCATTACCCCTCAAATAGGATCATGCATATCGAATTGTCATTGTATTTAGACGGACATAGATTATAAATGCCTATCTCGTATAATGGTAAGATATCTTGGGCCGAACTTTGCATGCATAGACGATACATGATGTACCTCAAAGCGGTCACCAAACTCCTTTAAACTTCTTTGGGCCTCAACGCTCCAATCCTACTCTAGGCAAATCCCACCGGCACTTAAGAGCTATCCTAGTCATACCCACCTTGATAGCATTTCTCCGAAGAGCTCGGTTTATTAGCCGAAACATCGATACTGGGAACCACGTACCGAGTCTTGGGGTCTGTTACACAAATTTACAGGAATGCGACTACCCCACCTTTTGTGTGAAAGGTCGCCTTATCAAGTCAGTGAGCACCACCGGCGAGAGAATCTAGAGTTGTGGTGGACCCGTCCATAGGAACTGTACCCAAGAGATTGGGCATCGGGTTAACTGGAATGGGGAAATACATAGGCTTGCCCGGCAGGCACATCATCACCAGACCCGCTCCTACCATGCACAAACGCCCCGAATTCGTGCCTCCTTTTTTTCGGTCGTCGTCATTCCCATGCACCTCGCAGCCTACTACTAAAATCTGATAACCCATTTCGTGAAGATTCCCCACAGTCTGGCCAAGTATCTGCACAAGAGTGGAGCTGATTTGCCTGACATTTACAAAACGCTCGGTCCCATTTCCGGTTAGGCAAGAACAGTACCGAGTATATGGATGATAAAACCCCCACGTTTTGGCTTTTGATTTTTGGCTTCTTCTTCTTCATCATCATCATCATCATTATCATCACCGAATCATAGCCGGCTATGGCGGGCCTTCGTGTTCTCACGCAGCGGATGTTCCCCCGACTCCGACCGGTCTTTCAAGCTCCTCACTATGTTTTACTCTCGGTACGCTTGTACGCCTCATGCCATGGAAATTCAATGAAGAAGATAATGGAAAAAACCGGGTTGGATAAAGTTGGACAGACTGCGGTTGGACTCAAGCGGAAGCTTCGAAAGTCGCCGTCGATTGGTTCAATTAATCAAGAATTTGCTAAGGCTAAAGTTAGTCTTGACTTGAGTGAAGCCTCGGAATTAAGGTTAGTTTGAATAATTATTGGTTTTGTTTATCTCGAGTAGCCTGTTATGAGCATACACACAAGAGATAACACAGTCACTCCGAAACCTGGCGATGCCAATAACTGAGCGCTGGTACTAACATTACACTTCTTGGGTTTAGCCGCGTGTCGACGTATGCCAGCCAGACTACGTTCGTTGAAAATCAATATGGAGATGAAAAGATTTCAGCGACTGACCGCGACGGGATGTCTGCTTTGGAGTCCCAAGAAGAGCTTGACGAGGAGGCAGAGGGTGAGTAAATGCCATTATGACTCGGAGTGAGAATTTAATACTAATTGCATCTCTACAGATTTTAATGCGATGTACACAGAGGGCCCGTTGGAAGGGGATATGAAATTCCCACAGGAGCAACTCGATGGGACTGTGCCCGGTCAGACGTGTGGACGCCGGCGTCGTCTTTGGAACAAAGTCAACCAAAAGGTTCGCACTGTTCTACACGTTACTCCCAAAGCACAAGCAGCAGCAGCTTAAGTATTCTATAGAATAGTAATGAATTGATACGAGAACACGTCAGATCACGTCAACGCTTTGTACCGTCCCTGTGAATTTGCATGTTGTTACTTATATATATGAATGGGTCACGTGACCCCTACATAATCTTTACCAACGTTGAAAGCTTTGTCTTACGGAACCTCAAGGTATCACTCAGTCTACAAGGCAATCTGCACAGTGTCAAGTTCAGGATTGTATGGCCCGTGCTGCGATACAGCCGCGGCGATGTTACCCTACTTTCCCCACACTTCATGCTCTACTTTGACTTGATAGTCACGCGATGAGTATGAAATGCTGGCTGACATGTGATGGATAGCCAATGGCAGTAGACGACCCAAGAGCTGGATAGCCGCGAAGTGGGGCGAGTAAGTAGTTCTAGCAGTACCGGAATTTGACTCGGTCAGACAAAGGCTCCTTTGTCCAATAGTTCCTCCTTACGTAGTGTGTGTGTACGGAGGGTCTATTCTCCTTGTTGTAGTTCAAGAAAGTGTCTTTTCCGGGCATGTACATACAATCAATCGACAAACAAGAAACTCACCGTCTCGAAAAGATGATCCCCTCAAGCGGGCGAAGGGGGAGAGTGGCAATCATAAGGCACGGTAGACGAAGGATTTCCGGCAAAACGAAAAAGGGGGGAAACATGAGCCGGCGAGATCGAAGCGGGGTTCGACAGGTAGCTCCTGGTACACTATGAAAAGAACCAATTCCCCCGCAGGAACTATTGGCAGGCATTTTCATAGGCCTCCAGCTTGTGACAATCCTATTACAGACAATCCTGGTTTCGCAGGTTCGGTCACGGATGCGGTAGTCGGTCCCGAG
This sequence comes from Huntiella decipiens, assembly GCA_003032515.1. Classification (NCBI taxonomy): domain Eukaryota; kingdom Fungi; phylum Ascomycota; class Sordariomycetes; order Microascales; family Ceratocystidaceae; genus Huntiella; species Huntiella decipiens. The sequence continues at coordinate 16,671 of NETU01000531.1, forward strand.
CCGTTATGAAGCCATGTTCTTCACGCGCTGGCTATGGAGTGTCTGTGTCCGAAAAGTAAGGTCAAAGGGTGTACCGTTCCTATTAAAAACAGCGCCATGTCACACATTTCTATTCTTCGGGGTTGGGATGAACAAGCATAACTTAGGTCTCGGACCTTTGGACCACCCAAATAGTTTTAGTATTAAGCTATACCCCACTGTCCCTGCGGCTTTTCACTTCAACCCAAGGTCTTCCTGTTCCTTATAACCCCTATTTTGAACCGTGTCGAACGATAACCCTTATGGCGGTTGCATATCACCACCATAACGCAACGCCTGAAAAGTGTTGCATTTTGCCTATTAACCAGGTTTAAACAGACCAATGTACAATGACAAAATAGACGACTATATCAGACTTGAACTATCCAAGGATGCACATTACGCACACCGGTATATATGGGATGAGCCAATAACTCTTCATTTTGGCAAGACAGAAAGCTAATTGGAAGAATATCCGCCGGAAAATCAATATATAACTAGGCAAACGCATAATCATGCGATGCCACTCTGACGGTGAATGTGTTTGGGGTGCAGCTGCACTATACCCCGAACACATTGTTGAATCGTCGCCTTAATGATTCTAGGCAAAATGCACACAAGGAGGTGTGTGTATATGTGTGTACAATATGTAGAGCATGATACTATAAAAGCTGGTTATCGTTTCTTGTACAACATTTATTCAGTTTTGGAGTCAATGCAACGATTCCGCACTTCAATACATTTGCATCTTTATTTTAACAGTTTCCATGTTACACACCAACTTTTACGAACGGTCTCGCCCTGACGGATCTGGCCTTATCTTGTCTAGCGATGCTATCCCATCACCACAGTATAGCTTGTCACCCAATGACCCTGAAAGGAATGGAACACTTCACCAAATCCAGAGGCATTCCGACCTTACAGTTGGTGTAGTTGGAGTTGGAACACCTTCTCACTGGGCCCCAAAACTATCGAATCCTACTTTCTTCTCATCAAAGCGTGCGGGCCTAGTGAACCGCATGTTTCCCACATGGGGCCCGACTAGAGATACTCCAGTCGGGACACGTGGAATAACTTCTCCATCTTTAAGTGATACCGGAGAACATTATGAGTTGTCTGGTCAGCAGGGTAATGGGAAATGGAGCCCGCGACGTGCACCATCTGTTGCGTCTAACGACCTGGGGACATTTTCACCGATTTTTGACCCGTTCCAGAATCTCCTTGGGGGAAGCCCAACGACAAAGGATCGAAGCGTGCCAGATGCTACATCAACAACCACTTCATCCAATGGATTCACTGTCGCCAATCCAGACAAACACGGCAACCAGGAACAGGTGGGTGTCTCGAAACCACAGACACCATCCTTTAACCCACTGCTATTGCCTTTACATTCGGGTTCGAGTCCGACAGAAAGACTCAACACAGTTGATCACCAGACAATCCTAACGCAGGAAAACGGAGAAGACATTATTATTGGCCAGCCCCAGCAAGAAGTACCGCAAACACGGATCAGCCCTTCATCCCAGTATGTTCTGAACGGCCTGCAGGCCCCTCAAATTCAGAATCAACACGGCCATTTGCCCATTCATTCCCTTCCTAATCCCACCATCGACCCGGTACACGGAAATCAGGAACATGTGGGTGTCTCGAAACCACAGACACCATCCTTTAGCCCACTGCTATCGTCTTTACATTCGGGTTCAAGTCCGACGACACAGGATCGAAGCGTGCCAGATGCTATATCAACAACCATTCCATCCAATGGCGTCACTGTCGCCAATACAGACGAACAAGGCAATCAGAAACAAGTGGGTGTCTCGAAACCACAGACACCATCCTTTTCCCCACTGCTATCGCTTTCACATTCGGGTTCGAGTCCGACAGACAGACTCAACACCGTTAATCGTCAGACAATCCCAACGCAGGAAAACGGAGACGACATTATTATTGGCCAGCCCCAGCAAGAAGTACCGCAAACTCGGATCAGTCCTTCATCCCAGTATGTTCTGAACGACCTGCAGGCCCCCCAAATTCAGAATCACCACGGCTCTTTACCCATCCATTCCCTTCCCAAGCCCACCATCGAGCAGATAAATGGCCCTTGGATACAAAGTCACAATGTATATTTACCACCAATTACCAGCGCTCAGCCAATTGCGCAAGTACCGATCACTGGTTATCCACCAAACCCACCACCCCCGCATTTCCCTGGGTGGCCTTATCCTACATCCGCTGGACCGGGGTATGCTCCTTCGGCGCATCGGGGGTATTCCGGATCAGTTGGGAGTCCGATGCAAAATCAGCTGTTAATGCAGAATGCCCTGTACACCAATTTGCTGTCGCAGGGTCATTACTCTCCGCGGGTTAGCTGCCACCATGGTCCAGTACCACGTCACCCTGCTCCTCACGTCCACTTTGAACGAAATTGTCACCCGCACATGCTACACCGGTCACACTACCGCCGTGCTTCTTGTCAAGCCTCTTCGATTCATGTCGGTCATAGCCCAGCCTCTCACAGTGTGTCCTGCCACCATTGCCCTCCCTCGCCAGATACCGTTGCCTCTTGCATCGGTCACTGTAGCCATGCGCGCTCTACTCGCCCCTCAATCCAAAGGAGTACAGTTTGTGATCTGCCTCCCAGCACCGGATCAACCGGGGCATCTTTAAACCCGGATCAAGGGCCACTTTTCACCCGCTCACGAGCTCAGGAGGTTTCCTCCTCGCCGAGACCACGTCCTATCGTAAAAAAACCACGAAGCCGTCTAGTAGTTTCAGAGTCTCAAAATATAGATTGCATAACGCCAACAAAGAAGCCGCCTAAATCATCCATTCCACCCAGCCCCCGGATGTCATCGGTCAAACTCGCGGACGCATCTGTGAAGACATATCTTCCACCAATACCGGGTTCTCCCTGGAGCGCTGATAGTGCAACTGTTGTTTCTACAACACCGCCATTTTCCGTGGGTGGTCGCCCGTTTGTGTCTGGTATGCGTTCTTCTCGACCACAAAAACCGCCCATTATTGTTTCCTCCGGCACACTGTATTCTGTGCCTGAAACCTTGAAAGTTGAGCCAATCAGTTCATCTCAAAATGAATCACGGTCACCTATGGATACAGAGATGAGCCCTACCCGCACGCCAAAAGGTTTGGCTCCTCTTCAAGTTACTCCGAGCCGTTCCACATTTGAGAACGGAAATGTTGAGGCAAAGCTTAAGCCAATCAGCTTACATATTGAAGAAAACAACGATGATCAGGCAACGATGAAGAGAACGCCTCATACCGGCAATGCGGAATCAGACGCCAGTACGAATGTCACGCCCAATCCACTCAACATTCGTTCAAAGAAGAATCAAGCTCAGATGCATTCCATTCAAAATGATTTGTTATTGAGGGGAGCACATGTAACTGATTCGTCCAAGGCTCGGGAACATACCATCTCTTCTCTTGACGAGGCGACGAACTATACTAGACAATCTCGTGGTTCGAAGAAACCGGTGGTAAGTGCTGGAAGCTCTCTGCCCGCAGAACCTTCCACGCTCCACTCGAAACCTTCAATGGAGAGTTTGTGGTCAGACGAGTCTGCCGTTCAAGCTGCAGACTGGAGCGATGAGAAATTTGCCCCTTGTCCATGGTGGCATGAACATTTTGTGCCTTTCCACGGTTCCCACCGGCCTCAGAAGAACGGAGTGTTCATTAACCGGGAATAGTCGTGATGAACTTTAGCCGGTGTCACCCGATTGGTATAGAGAGATAGAAAGACTGGCAACTAGAGTGTTCAGTGAAACAGCCTCTGGATGATAAAGTTGAGGGCGTAGATTCAAGCGAAATGATCGAGAGCAAATGGATGTGCTGGTGACACACTTATAGCCAATTCAGACGGACTGAGAGAGAAAATGCCACATGTAAACCATTAGTCCTTGAAAAATATGCTCAAGATAGATATTCACCAGTATAGAATAAACCAACCAATATTAAACAATAAAAGCTCATTATCATTGAATAAAATACCCATGTGACCCACTATTCTAAAGAATGTAGCCCAATCTAAATCAAAATTTCGCTCGACACAGAAACCAGCACCCTGAACTTAAGGAAGCGTCTGTATCACGTCGATAGAGGACACTCATCTCTACGCCATTTTATAAGATGACGATTCGCTTACGCCTTAGCCTTTCTCAACTAGGCCCTGAGTTGCCTATGTGTATCCGTAGGTTCTGTCACAGTGAACCCTTATCATGTTCGTTGCGCTATAACCGTATCACTGCCGAATGTCACGTCGTCCAAACCACGATGCGGCGACATAAGTGCCACGTTGGTTGCGAGGTTATTTATGTCCCGCGCCATATGCGCTTGCTATGAGTCTCCGTGCTTTGCCAAAGTACGAACTTCCCTGATCAGACTCTTTCCCAACCGGCTTGGTGTTGTCGCTTGGCGCAAGTTTCTTGCTCCTCCCGCTTTTAGAACTCTTGTTGGAGTGAGTGGAGGCTTTTGAAATAACACTGCCTGTGGAATTTGGCTTTTGCTGGGCACTATGCACCGTTTCTGTGGCACCGTCTTGGGAGGCGGTATCGATTCCAGCTCGACTATATCCATCTTCATTGGAAAGCTGGGAGCTCTGCGACAGAAACTCGGCGATTCTTGGGTCATTTGGTTCTTGGAATACCCGCGGAGAAGCGTTCCCACGAGAAGACCCACGTACAGAGCTATTCTGGAATGGCGTAAAAGAGCCCTCAGATCCCACATCGGGGGTTCCATAGACACTCCCAAACACGCTACTATGATGAGAGCCATCCACCTGCGACGGAATACCACCATTAACGTGGCCGATGTAGGGGACCTCAGAGCTAGTAGTATAGTCTGAAGAGCCTGGAATCGACCGGTCAGAGACATGGGATCTCTGTGATAGCGACCCCTGAGAGGGCGTATCAAAGCCTCCTGGCCATGAACGTAGAGGTTCATTGAGGTATTCTGGAGTGGGAGGGCTATTTTGTGGAATGTGTGGATTTCGGTTGGTTGCGCCAGCAGTAGATTGAGAAGCAGTCTTGTTGTTGACGGCAGAGCCAGCTTTAAGCTTGCCAGAAATCTTCCAGTTTCTAGAGCCAGAAGAGTCTAACTTAGACTTCACGTCCTTCTTATCCATGGCGACAGTGCCATCAGGAACCCCTGACGAACGCCGCTGCAGTTTGAAACGCTCACTTAACTTCTGTACGGCATTAGTTTTCGGCACACGTTCAACGGCGGTCTTTGGAGGCGACTGGGCAGCAGATGCCTTAAGCTTGACTTGAGCATCCTTCTTTGGTGTTCCAGGTCCTCGAGTCTCTTTGCCGTAGTTACCCTTCGGAGAGCCACCAGAAGCCTGTGTAGTCGGGATATCCTTGCCACGGCTAGTTCTCTTTTGGGCACTCCCAGGGATGCGCTTGTCTTCCCGTGTAACCTTCTTTGACTTCGTGGACTTAGAAGGTGGACTTGGCTTGATGGGTGGAACAATGGGTGAATTGACCAACTTGGAAGCTTTTGGGATCCTAGATTGAGTAGGAAGGCTTTTAGGTAGGTTCTTAGGCGACTCGATTTGAGTCAACAGGGGAGAATCTCCATCACCGGACTGCGATAATCTGTAGTCTATGCTACCCGAAGATGGATTGGGATTTGGCTCATGCATTTGGAACGCTGCCTTTGCGACCCCGGCTTCGGGATATTGGAAGAAGCTCATTGGTTCCTCGAGAGATGAATCTGCCTCTTCCATTGTTGCGTCTGATGATATAGTGTCACTCAGATCAACGGAAACAGTCTCATCGGGTGCTGTCTCCATTGAAGTGGAATCATCATCTTGATCGTGAGTTCGAATGACGGGGTACTCTCCAGGAGCATCGTCAGGTCGCCACGTACTTCCACCGATGAACCTAAAGCACCTAGTCTCTCCAGCTACAGGCGCATCTTCTTCTTTTATCCATCCCATGTTTTCTCCCATATACGACTCTTCCCAATCTTCATCCACTTCTTCGTTCTCTTCACGTTTCGGAATCCCGGTATCATTCATCATCAACTGAATTGGTACGTCACAACCCGCAGGAATCTTTGTCGGTAGAAGACCCTTCTCAGCGCGGTAGCGCTCTTCCCAGGCGTCAGCATCGGAAATGTCTCGGCGGGTCATCCCAATGGTAAGACAGCCGGTGGGATATCGGCTATCGCTAAGCCAAGTGATCTTGAAGAGACTCTCGACACCAAGGTCTGGCTTTAACTCAGTACATGCGTGTATAGTGTCCCATGCGACCCATTGTAGCCTTGCTCGTTCCGATTTGATTTTGTTGATCTCTGATACCGCCTTCTGAACTTCGGTGGCCTTGGCCTGGCTGAGTTGGAGATCCGCTCTGGTTATCCTCCCGGTCAACTCGCAAGCATCTATGTTGTCTTTGGAATCCCATCCCCATGTCCTTCCACTGGAAAATCGAGTAGCCCAGGTTCCAGTCTCCGTGCCTTGCGGCATACGACCAGGAAACACATCAACTATTGTTCTTCGCGAAGAAAGATCACGGGCAATGACACCGTTGCCGATAGCTCCTAATGCTGGCTTGCAGAAATGAAGAAACATATCCTGTGGATGCTTCTGGTCTGACGACCACGCCTGTATGGAGACATCACGCCATGGCATTTCAGCCCATGCCATCACTCTTTCCATCATTTCCACGGTGATGGCAGCAGCATAACCATAGTGAACAGCGACACCATCCTCGTAATCGTGCACTCCGGTTTTCCGAGAAATGTCAAGGTAGTTGTGAATGCCAACAATGACCCTGTCGTCACCATCAAATACCCAAACTGGTTCACCAACATTTCCTTGAATCGGCAACGTGGCGTATTTCAGAACACTCTTATTCTCTATCTTTTCCACGTAACCAAGCGAACGTGAAGCAGCATCCAAGAAAACGGGCCGTTCGCTTTGCCCAGGCTGCGTCCCCGGGATGTACTCAGGCATCTCCGCTTCTTCGTATGCTTCGTCACTTAGACACAGAGGTAGTGAAAGACCAAATCCTGGTCGTGGCCGCCATACGATTGACTTCTCTGCCTTTGTCGGTGTGATTGGGACTAATAGTGCTCCATAATCAAAGGCTCTAGAGAGGCCCGGGCCTATTTTGTTTGAGGATAGATGATCAGAGTATTGTGGGCATATCCGTGTATTGATACGGGGAACTGAGACCTTTCTCCAGCCAGGGGCAGCCTTATCACTTGCAATGGGCTTACAGTTGTGAATACTGACTGGCTGGTCCGGGTCCGCAGGTTCTACTTCGTCTTCAATATTTTGGACATAGGCCGTTAACTCGGTCGTAGCTGAGCCATCACTATTGACGAGGTTGTGCGCGGCTGTAAGAATTACATCCCATCTCGGTGCATCTTGGCGTAAGAACTCCAAATTCTTTTCTTGCTCGTCAATGATTACATCGAGCCTGGAAGTGTTTTTGGAAGGGGAGAACTTTGCCCTGTTAGATTGATTCACGGCAAGTGAAGTCGAAACCTTATACACGCCCACGTGATCATAACGTGATCCGAAATTCACAAAAAAGCCGACCCCTGAGTGTTCTAATTTGGTGTTAGCATCCATATCTTTCTTTTCGGGTGTGTTAGGGTTAAGGACATACTGGTTCCATCTTTGATGAATGTTAAACTGACGGTAAAGGGTGTCACATCCTCGAAGAGTCGGCTGGGATCAGGCAAGTCCTGAACTTCATTCGGACTTAGATAGTCCGAATAAACGGTGGATACTGGTCCTGATGTTGTAACCGAAGACATGGCAAAGGAATAATGTGGTAGTTAGGTTGAAAATGGACATGTGTGTCCGTTCCTTCTTCAGGCAAGAGCACGCTTCGGTATCTATATATCTCATACCAAATGTATCTATCATATTGCGATCTTAGACAGACTCATGGTATTCGTACATTCGAACCTTGACCCGGCATCCGGGTCCGTAGATCTCACCACGTACTATGGCCGGATGTAGCGCAGCGGATGAGAATCATTACGTCGTTGCCAATAAACCGGCCAGGACAAGCCAATTCTTTTCCGCTCAGGTTGTTTTGACGGCCACGTCCATCGAAACTAGTGCATAGCCAAGGCGTACCGGCTGGATCGGCCTCAATAATACAATTCAATGACGCGATTTCGGGCAGACCGACTGGATAGTCCAGAGATCCCCTCAATTTCGAGACGTCAGGCAAATGCCTTGATATTCCGCATAGGATCCAGGATGCATCCTACTAATAAGCGAGTTCCGCCGGTGGCGAAGTTCCTAGCCTGGTGGTACAAAAAGCCTAATTGAAGGAATTACGTATGTATGTGGCAGCTGCAACCATCCCACGGATGAAGTGTAGGCTAGCCGTTCTATATATTAGTATGTAATAATGCCACGTCAATACCAATATGGTTGGGTGTCGTTTTAGTTTGCCGAGTTCATGACCAACCGGCAACCCAATTAGGAAATAGCTTGCTTTCTCGCCATTTTGGGTTTCGGTGAACAATTATAGGGCTTCAAGGATGCAGCATTCCTATATAGTCTGTGCTATTGGTTCAACGAACCATAAACCATATATGGCATGAAGGCATGCAAATCTTGACACTACAATCCTGTATGTGTAAGCCCCTACCCCACCAGGTAGTATCACTATTCCAATGGGGTATCTATTCTTATGAGCTCTACATGTGATATTATTCAACCCTAAAAAGTCGGCCACCATCATAATATTTGTGGCACTGATCTTTGTGTTTTGGTTGTAGTGCTATCAGCAACTATGTATAAGGTTACAACATTTACTGCGCATAAACCCCAACCCTACCCCGGACCTCCGGACAGGGTACAATCTGACACACATGTCACTATTGGACGGTGCACATGTCTGTATGTACATACAAGTTTTATCATTTTGTGACAGAATCTCATGGACATAAGTGGTTGCGTCTATTTCACCGGCAAACCATGGTTTCAAAACACCAAATCGCAACTCCTAGCCTGACAGGACAATAATGCCCGATATTGTCATAATTATATCGACGCCTAGCTATGTCATTGGCCACATTTTGCTCTTTCCAACAATTCTAGAAGCAGGTTTGATTTAAAGGCATTCCACGAATGTGTCGCTCACTGCATTGTCTATCTTAGCCCTGGTGTGGCCTTGGGTTGGGTAACCTAAATACACTGGTACTACTTTGGTGTAACTGCCAGCAACATGACTTCGTGGTATACAGTTATGGCTAAGTACTTTCAATAGAGTCGGCTCTTCGTCGGGTTTAAATGGATTTTAGCGTTAGATACACGCCTCATATTATCAACTACTAGTTTTGTCTTCGGTGTTCTCGGCTATGGGAATTGTATTTGTATTTGTTGCTAGTGAATATCGTCGTGAATATCAGAGTATTGAGAGGAGGTCAAGATAGTTGTATTGGTTGTAGTTTAGTTACTGTTGGATCAGTTGTCTAACTAGAAGAGAAAGAGAAGAAGAGAGAAAGAGGGACAGGGAGAGAGACTATATCCCCAAGATATTAAGCGCCCGTCTATCACAATAGCCGGGCAACAGGTCGAAACGTAATCTCCCACATCTGAACTAAGGATGCTGTGCAGGGGTCATCATGCTAACACATCTCAATACCCAATTGACATCTATACTCTATAGGGCTGAGATTTTGTTAAACCCTAGTGATAACCACCTGATGTATGTACATATGTACATACGTTGAAGACACACCTCCGTATTCTTCCGAGGAAATAAAGGCACCTAATTCAGGTTGTTCCATAGAATATTGGTACCAATATAGGCAAGTAGCAAGCACGGAGGTTTATAAGCCATCGTGTGACATGGTATCGGCCTTATGGTGAAGGCACTAAGCCCACAACTAGTATATCACGTCATAACTATCGTCACCGAAACATATTGATCAACCAGACACTGAGCCTTCACGTCATAGTGCATTGCCTTTTGGGCATCCATGTGTACAGTAAGCTCCTCGTGGGATCTTCATACCTTTGTTAGCTCCCAAATCCATACGATCCTCCAGCCTACCAAACATATGTGGCTTTCCTGGGTAACGGATAGAGATAGCCTTTGAAGTTGGGCTCTTTTTCGGTGGTGTACTCCTCGTTTGATACACCCTCTGGTGTCCGGTGACTAGTCATGCCCTCGTCGTTGTCATGCCACTTGGGTATAAAATGGTACTAGAACGCACAAAAAATTGCCACTACACTCAGCATCAGACTTCCACAACGTGACAATTTGTTGTTCCCGAATATTGCCATGGCACCCGCCGCAGACTTTTCCACTGTTCACCTGAACCTCCCCCCTGTTCACAAAAGCTTTCATCCTCACCGCAATGTCCAGCATGCACAGCTTGTCAACCGAGACTTTGACTCAGCAGTTCCTTACACTGTCCGTTTAAGCTTCGTGAAAGACGGTAGGGGTAAGTTATATTGGATCCCTCCTCTCATGGATGACACTAACAGGTCAATTTATTAGAATCTGGCGGCACGGGATTCTTTGTGAACTGGGGCCAGCGGTATGACTTCGACGCTTGGTCCAAGTTCAATAGTCGACTCCAGCAGAAGCAGATCGATCTGTATCACCTCGATGGGGGTTTTACACCTCGGCCGGCTGGTCCTATGGGTGCTCGTGCTCCAAACAATTCGGATGCGAAGCGCAAAAAGCTTGTGAAGGAAATTCAACAGCTTTCTAAGTGTTGCGACATGATCTCCCCTAACCTCCCTAAATGGGACGTCATTGTCACTGCGGCACACAATCTTGTCAACTCCGACGGCTCGAAAACGACTAGCATGACGGCAACTATCAAAACATTGCCCGACGAAGTCGAACTTATTGATCCAACTAAGGCCATCATCAAGCCTAACACGCGCGGTATTAGGGAGACTGTACCCGGATACCGCACTGTTCCTGTCCCGCAGGAGAACTATCGTATTTGCCCCGAATACCAAGATTACCTCGCCAAGAAAACTCCCGAGGGTGATTCAAAGTTTAGGGCTTCTGACTATGCCGTGTTGCTGATCCCCTTGACTCCGCGGACTGACGACGCGACTGTGAGCCTCCTTCCTCGCCCAGGCTTTGGATTTTCCATGATTACCTGTCTTGAACAAGACCCTTATTCTTCCGTCGAGATGGCTGGATTTAATCCTAACGACCTCCCTGGAAGTCTACCCCACCACATGTCTATCAACACCGACAGACGTCACCAAGCGTCTATCGTGCGCAACCCAAAAACAAGTGTTCTCAAGTACAATATGAACACAGATCATGGCCATAGTGGCGCACCTGTTTGGGTGTTCGGTGGTGACAATAGACTTGTTGTTGCAATTCATACTTGTATTGACACGCAGAAAAAAGGTGCCGATAAGTATGGGTATGGCGCCCCGTTCACAGTCGAAATGGTCAAGAGAATCATGGGGTGGGTTGAGGCACCTTGGCAAGATGTTTCCCTTCAAGGTTGGGACCTTGGAGAGGGCCGTTCTCATGATCTTTTTCTTCATGTCCGTAAACCAAAGCTAGGCAGAACAGGACATGGAGAGGTCTCCCGCGATCTCAATAAGCGACGTTTTTCTTTTGATGTTTTGCCTGGATGGATGCCACAGGGAGAGGAGAACGGGACCTGGACGTTTCATTTTGCGGGGGCAAAGGATTGGAAATCGGACTCCCGCGAGATCGACCACGCTAATGACTGGACCGCGCGTATTGGACTGGCAGATCGCCTTCAAGATTCCCGTGGTGTCGGAATGATTCGCCAGGAGAGGACTCGGTTGAACTGGATTGCTTGGAATACTTTGTCAGATTCGGTTCAGTTGAGAGGCCAATTGGCAACGGATTGTCTTATTACAATCAACTGGAACATGGCAGGCAAAGAACCTTCACGGTGCTTCTCTCTGGTTATTTCGGAGTCTGTAATTGGGTGTGCGGACGACTGGGAGTTCCGCTATAAGAATGGTGGAGACAAAGCCGCTTTATCAAAAGTCACAACGGTCTTTAAGAAATTGAGAATGTCTGACCACTTCCTGACTCCGAGAGAAAAGGGTCTGGTGATTGAGGAAGACTGGGACGAGTGGTACATGGCGCCAAACTTAAGATGGGTGGACGAAAACAAAACCCCCAAGCAGGTAAGCAGTCCCTCTGACAGTGTATTAAAACTAGTGTTGTTCTAACATGCATTCTAGGGCGAGACAATAGAATTCTCATTTGCGCAAAACTAGGCGCCACTACCCCGGCAAGATGCGTCTTATCTTGCCTCACTCAGATAGTTTCTACGTTGGGGGCGGCTTGTTAGCTGGAGGTCAAGAGGTCGTTGCACGAGATACAGGAGGTGTTGTTACACGAGTAGTCTAGCTATCGCGGTAGTTGCCAATATGGGTCGAAGCAAAAAGTATAAAACCGTTTCAGATATATATATCACCAAGTGCAAAGCCATATGTCGGAAAATAAATAAGCCTCTGGTCATTCATGGCCATTGGATAAGGGCTCATGGAGAAGCTTCATCTGTGGTGGAGTTTTAGGATTCAATATGCATCTTATGTGCATGTGCATGAAGGGTGGGTAGTGTGAATGTCAGACAGAATGTCCGAAAGAAGCGAACTCCACTTTGCTTATGGACAAGAGAATGAATGAAAACACACTGTAGAGAATACTCGTCGATCATTCTACCCATTCAGATAAGCGCTATCGCCATCCGCAACTTGCTTAGGTGCAGTCTGTACGCAGCACCAGTCTTTTAGTGGTATCTGTATGTTTTACTGGATCAGGGTGCTGTTTACGTGTGTTGAGGTTTTCCGCACGGAGTTTGTTGTTTTCTTTTGAGAGCAGACCCTTTAGTTTTTAGAGCTTAATATCACTTATCACTGACCCGTCGATCAGGGATTTGGGAATGTACATACATATGTATATATCATGCTTATGTAACAGTCACGCTGAATCATGTGATCAGGACATGAGGTTGGCGAATTTGGTAATCGTAGGATTGCCTATTAGTGACGTTCCATGTTTGTCAGCACTCTAATACGCTGTGAAAGGAGAGTAATGCGCATGGATCCAAATTGTCCTGGCTTATAAGGGTGTCTTTCAATTCGCGTCCCACTGAAAGAAACATGCTCTAATTGAGAATACTATGTTTGATTGCAGTTACAGTCGAACGTGATAACCAACTACACTATGTGACTATGGATACTTCTACTTCGCAGGGTTATAACCCAAAATACTACCGACATCCTCCGATCTGCAGCTAGTTTGACTCATCGATGTAACCAATCAATTTAACTATGTCTTACGGGAAATCGATTGAAGACCTCGCCTAAGCTTAACCCAGGTGACTGCCAGCCCTCCACTCTTCGTACCATTAGCGCCTGCAAAGTTACGCGTCCCAATTGCTCCTGCTTGCTCCCCTTTAGTCATTGTTAGCACCCCAGCGGATGATACATTCCCAACTAAGCTCGTTTGGTCGTTAACGAGGAGAAAGTCTCCGTTCTTCAACAGGATGGCCCCACGAACTGAGTCGCCTTCGAGACAAAGTGCGAATCGGTGAATATTCGGGATGGCCGGAATGCTTTCAATCGTAATGGCTTGTCACTATGTTAGTCCGCATACTATTGCCACAATGCACGGGAGCTTACCTTCGCCAGACTCGATTCCATACTTCTTGAACTCAACAACCTTGATCCGGTCATCAACATCAATGAAGTACAAAAGCACATCCATGCCAGCTTGTTGAAGACAAAGGGGAGTCCCAGGTTTTGCTGAGGGAACAAGAGTACGGCGATAAGGGAAATCTAACTCATACTTCTTAACTTCAACAATAGCACCATCGCTGTTCTGCAAGATGATACTGGCGCCAGTGTAGTGATCCCAAAAGGAAAGGAAGTGCGTCTCGGGATGGGGGCTCACTTCAAAATTGATGTCATCTCCGAGCTTCCAGTTGCCGCGGCCGTCGCGCTCAAGCAAATGGGGCTTAGATTCTTCGTCAAGAAGGATTAGATTGTACTTCAAATGTCAGCACAACGGCATAACTAATAACACTGTCTTCAGTATAACATACCTCTCTCTCATAAACATCGGTAAAATGAACGTCGACCTCAGGGTCCTCCGTCATAGCCGCCTCATCCTTGTCCTCATCCTCATACTCTTCATACTCCACAACTGCACCAAAGGAATTCTCCGCAACAGCAAAAGTTATCTGCTTGGTCCAAGGTTTGCCCAGTTGTCGTTGCACCATTGTTGTCCCAGTGCGGTGTAAGGTGTAAAGCTCCTTTCCGCCGGTGTGGGAGCTGGTCGCGGAAAGAATTTCGGCAAGTTCTTTGAGACTAAGGCTAGACATGACTATTTCGTGCGGAGGACTGTGCTGAAAGTGAACGATCAAGTGCGTTGGCAGAGGCGCCCTACCTTGGTAGTTATAACATTTCTAAGACAACATGACGTCATAGCTACATTGGGAATGTCGAGCCAAATTGAAGTCATGTAATTAACATCCTTGGTTACAATCCCACGAACCAAAACTCCGATGTCTGAATCCCCGGTAGCCGACTTTTTGGCCCTATTGAGGCAAGATGACATTGCCTGAGATGGGGTTCACTCTCACGTGCATAAGCGAGTGCCGAAACGCGACTACTTGATCTGAAATGGTTGAACGTTGGGCTCTCGCAAACAACCAATTCTCATCTTACGTACAGTCAGCCGAAGTACATGCAATGATATTTTGCATTCGTGGTCTTTGGACTGCAAGTTTATGAGGTGTGCGGGGTTTTCCGTGGTATATGTCCGGTTTTTCACGCCCATTGTGGCGTCTTTTGAGCACTTGTGGTTTATTCACATGTTGCGTATTTTTCTCGGTCTAGTTGTTCAACAGGATTGGGTCGGCTAGCTACTCCAGAAGCAGAATCTATAGATCTAGAGAAATAAGTAAATAAATAGATAAATAGTTAGCCGACATTTGTTTATCTAAACACGTCCAAGTAAATCGGGCCAGGGCTTGTCTCTGCCATACCCAACTAGTAACGGTATGATCTCGTTACATAGATGGAGGTAGGTATATGTCGTCATTGCCCATTTCCGACACCGACAGATTGCCTATAACGGGTTTGTGCAGATATAGCCTGATAGCCGGAGTGGTATACATTTACTAGTTGGACCAGGTATAAAGTCCATCAGGTCAGTCACCCTGTCCTCTGCATTGTAGAGCCCCGTTACGAAGGCAAACTTCTTCGCCTATACTCCCGGATTAGCCGTATTGTTTACGACACTTTGCGCATTTGCGTCTTTATCCCCGTCTTACACTTTTGATAGTGAGTTATATCGTATGTCTTAGTCGTGCTCCGTAACTAACAGCTTATCAGATGCCCCCGACTAAACCCACCTGGTGGGACCCCTTCAGGACGTCCACCGCGTATGCCAATTACAATGAGGACGCCCTGTTAGACGCCAAGAAGGACCCTAGCTTCGACATTGATGTGCTGTTTGGAATTCCGGGTCTCCAATCCACCGCGCTGATGACCATGTGCAGGAAGGGTGAAATTGGTGCGGTTCGAGTTCTTCTCAACCACGGTGCTGATCCGGGCTTGGTGACCCCACAAGGCCAGACTGCTCTTCTTGCCGCGTGCGCACTTAAGGATGCGAACGCAACCGATATCGTTGCTGAGCTTCTTCGCAAGAATCCCAACCTTGATCTTGATCATGTTGACCCCACGACCAACCGCTCCGCCCTGTACCTAGCTATCAATGCTGTTGATGCGCCCCTCGTTCAACGTCTGATTCAGGCTGGCGCCACGACAGAGGGGACAGAGTCGGCGGTGGCATGTCTCAAACGTGCAAAGTTAAAGCAACACATGGCCGGCCAGATTTTAAAGTTAGTTGACCCTATGTCCTCTGTTGAAAGAACCGCCGACCTAATGTTTCAAATGGGTAAACTCTTTTTCGAGTTGATTCACCACCTAATCGTCAATGTGGTAGCCATCGAGCTTGTGGGAAACCTTTTAAGGATGCTCATGGAAACAAGCATCGGACAGGAGGTTTTTGAGGCGCAGACGGATGACACAGTTAAACAGATCCTGATGGGTCGTAACGGCAAGACAATGGCTAGTAAATTGGCAGCGCATATACACGCGGAGGACAATGCAAAAAAAGAGGCGGAGGACAATGCAAAGAAAGAAGCGGAGGCAACAGAAAAGGCAGCAAAGGAGAAGGAATTGGTAGATCAGCTTGCAGCGGCTAAGTCGCTAGAAGAGAAGAAGCGCGTTGAAGAGCACGTTAAAAAAGAAAGAGAGAAACTGGAATTTGGCGAAGACCCTGATATTGTGGACGTCAATAAGGACAGCCCTTATGACCACGATCATGAGTACGACCCCAAGCCCTTCCAGAAGGAGGACGTTTTGCGATCGCCTGAACATTGCAAGATGTTGAGGCGCTCACGTATTAAAGCCATGCAGGAGAAGCGGAAGGAGGGAGAGGCTTCTTATGTCCAGGATATGAAGACTTTTATCAACTATACTGAGAAGCTTGGGTTGAGTCATGCTTTTCCCGAGGATTATCATACTGTGGATTCTGTACTGTCAGGGCTACTGGAGTTTAGGAAGTCCGATCATCATCTGAACAAAAAGGAGTATCTCAATGGCCTCGTCGCTCTTAACCTTTATCGGGTCACTCTGTTCTGTGGTGAGTTTCCTTTGTGGTGCGACATCTAATCAGTTGTTTGACGTGCTAATCGTGATTACAGATGATTCCGGCTCTATGGGGTGGCCTCTGTTCGAGGGAGCAACTGAATCTCGCCGCGACGCTCTCCTGCGTGCCGCTAAGGGGATTACAGATGTGTGCACTCTACTGACTCCTAAACTTAATGGGATTCGCCTGCGACTCATCAACAGCAACAGCCACAACAGACACCCGGATATATACGACAATATCAAGGTGGACAATATCACAGATGTCCTTTCGGGTCACTTAATGAAAGGAGGGACAGCCCTAGGAAGCCGCTTCTTCTCGAAAGTCATCACGCCTATCGTCCGGGTTTCCCTAGATCAAGCTATTGCCTCAAGTTCGCAGAGACCCGCGGATTCGGTAGATTTGCCTGATTCAACATCAACGGTTCACTTGGAGAGACCGGAGCTTATTGTCGTCATCACGGATGGGTCCCCGGATAGCGTCGAAGAAGAAGACTTTTTCATCAATGTCATTAGCAACACACGGGACAGGGTGGATAATGAAGGGTTTGGTAAAAGAGGTTCGTCAAGATTATAATACTCTCTAAACCTGTTTCAAAGATGCTAACCTGAGCTAGCTGTCTGCTTTGTCGTCATGCAAATCGGCGATGATGAAGATGCTGCCCAATTCCTAGAAAAGCTATACATTAGGTTTCACGAGCACGACGAGGCTCAAAATGTCTTTATCTGCCGCGGTATGTTTTGCTCTCCCCGTTCATTCGTCGTAATCGTCAAATGTTGATAGTTTTCTACTAGAGCAACTTAGCGCCAACTGGAGCGAATTCAACGACAATGCCGCCAATCTTGATGCCCATGTAAGTTTACAAACTACGCAACATTTTGACACCACTAACACGGAGTAGTTGTTGAAGATTTTGTCGACGCCCCTTTGTTACTAATTTTCGGGTTGGATATTCTGTGGGATGTGGCCGTGGCGATCGCCGTCGTATGTAGGATTCTTTTACGTATTTTCAATACAGAGTAGCTTATGTTCGTACCAATGACTTAAACCGCGTTCACACTATATAAGTATAAGTAATATTAAGCTCTAAAAAACTAAAAGGCCAGCTTCCAAAAGAAAACAACAAGCTCCGTGCGGAAAACCTCAACACACGTAAACCACACCCTGATCCAGTAAAACATGCGGATACCACTAAAAGACTGGGGTTGCGTACAGACTGCAACTAAGCAAGTTGCGGATGGCGATAGCGCTTATCTGAATGGATAGAGGCGCGGACGAGTCACCTGCGCGCGAATGCGAGAGCTTGAAAGCCGTCGCTCATGTACTGCAGGGAGAACCACCTAGCTGAGAGAAGAAAAGGTCGCAACAGGGAACGCCCTGCAAGGAACTAAATGTGTTCTTGTATGGTTGTGTGACGACTAACTGTCGCCACACTCGTAGGACTGTGGAATGGCCGCGTTCACACTATCTCGTTACTAAGCATACAGTGCTACTATACCTTTCGTAAGCAGGATGTCGAGCGAGAGCCGACTCCCACTGTTCACGTGAGACTACGGCCACTCGGATTTACCAGCCGTATGGAGCACTTCCCAGTTTAGCTAATATCAAAGCCCCTACGTCATGGTCAACATGATGATTTTGACGACCCTGAAGTTTTGTACAATCATATGACGTATCACAGACATGCCAAGCAACAGCCCCAAGACCACTTTGTTAAACTCCCTTGACATTAAGCCCCGTATTTTGGCCTCACCAAGTTGCCTATATTGGACAAATGAACCGAATTACAACACCCAACCGCCAAAATAGGTCAAAGGCTACGCGTGGGGGTTACATTCAAAATGCTTGGTCTTCTAAGAACCAATACCGAGCCTGACTCCATACCAAGATATGAGGCCCGCATCATAATCATTGTAGGGTCTACAAAGCATACATGGTTCTTGAATAATCTTCACCCTTCCCTATAATGATCCTTCTATAGGTACAGCCGAAGTTTAACTGTTAGGTACCGTGATTGGGCAGTAACCAGTGATGCTCGGTCATGGTATATTTACATGACTTGGCTAGAAACCAAATGCAACACTAAACTTGGGTCGGGTCCCATGGTCCGTCATCTAAACCGGTGCAAATGCCTGTTTTGCAAGACACAGTAATTGGATGTTCTTGCAAGTTTCACTTTTAAGGAGATAGGCCAGTTCGAGTTAAACAAAGTCTTTGTTTGACTATGCCCGGTCTGTTGGAGACTGACTCTTTCGGTTGCACTCCTCTGGACTATATAAAGATCCCATACTCTATAGATCCGCATAGAACAGGGTCTAATTACATCCCACAGTTTGAGGTGAAGTCGCCTTGATTTGGTGATGTGTGTCATTAGGGTTGCCATGGCGCACGGACGGTGCTAAAGTGTGAGTATCGTCGTGACTGTCAGACTATTGTGAGGAGGTCAAGATAGTTGTATTGGTTGTAGTTTAGGTATTCTACCATCAGTTGTCTATCTTGAAGAGCAAGAGAAGAAGAGAGGAAGAAGGAAACATCTTAGTAACATAATCCCCGCATCTCATATTGGAAGATCACGTGTAGGAATTAGTCACGTGCCTCCGCAATGTAAGACATCTCTATACCCAGTTTGACACAATTCCTTATATAGTGAGAAGCGAACACTTAGTGAGCAGCCATCAGACAGGGCAGAGGCTGACAACTACACGAGGTCCATGTGGCAGTCTCGGTCTGTCCCTCGGTCTGAAAAGAGTAACATTTTGCCGGACATCCCGGTTTTAAACAGAACAATTAAATTCAACTACATTCATAATCTATCGCATTACTAAGTCGGTGCGCTCTTCTGACATCAACTCAACATGCTGAACACCCAAGACATGTGCCTTTTCAACAAAAATCACATCTCCCTCCAGGTTAACTTTGCGAACCAAAAACGCCTGACGAAAACCTTCTAACAAAACAACCTCATCACCGATCTTGCAGTAAGAGCAGCCCATAAACAAATTACCATCCGATAGGAGGCCCAAGTGATGTCCGAAACCACACATCTGCCAGATGTGCTGAAATAGATCTTCCTCCCCACTCAAGTCCGGGAACTCCTCAATATTCAAATATCTGTCCAACATTTCCTGCACAGACTGCCCTGGTTCCGAATAATCCAGCCATAGCAGAAGCCTCTTCCTGGCCTCAAAATCCATTCTGTCGCCTCCAAAACGTGAAACAACTGCTGCCCTAACTCCATTCCTATCACTCTGGCTGAAAAGCTTCACTACCTCAGCTCGATACATACATTTGGTGTGTAATTTTCCCCAGTCAGGACCACGCTCAAATCTCATATTCTCATATGTGTCTGTCCTCCGCCCAATGTAATGTTCGTTGCGACGACTAATGAAATCGTTGGAGTACATTTTTACCGGAATTATAATCTTCTTTCCATAAGAAACCCATGAAATCAAAGTGTCGGCTTTTGACAGCTCGGCTTGTAACGAAGGCATGAGCGCATAGTTTTGAATGGGAAACGGATCTGGCGTAGGAGACCTTTTGACGGATGTCACCATCATTTCGGCAATATCAAGTACAACCTCGGTATCAGCCTTCCGATAGTCCACTACCGTACGTGAACGCTTGCAAAGCCCGGCAATAGCAAACAGTCTATCGCGGTCTTTGGCTGCTCGGAGACCATAACAAGAGCTTGTATACGCACCAGCAAAGTCCACATGCTCAGCTACACAACGTTCGACCTGGCGAATAAGACGGATTGACGATGCTGTACGAATAAAATCGCATTGCCCTTCTCCATTACCAAAGAGGCCGATATTGAATTCCTGGTTCTTTGGTAGAGACATTCTTTGGTTTTCCGCTTTCAAATCTTCCCGAGCATTGGCCATCGCGCGACTAATGAGGAATATTGACCAAAGGGAGATTTTACATTTTCCGTACAGCAGATAGTCACCCATGTGGCCAGTGAGATTGTGCCAGAATGTAATCAAATTCAACTTGAAGGATCGTAGAGAATCAAAGTTGTTGTGATACAGTCTGATGAGTTTCCTGTACTTCTCTCGAACAGCAATCTCTTGTAAAATCCACAAGCGTGACCAATAAGCGCTTTCGAAAATCGGTCTCAGGTCGACCCAGTTGACATCAGTTAGTGTGGCGAGTAGCCGGCTTCGGGTGCTATCATCGCGATCCCAGTGCAATGAAGCACGTGCAAGACGATCAAGATCATGGGAGACATGGCCAGCATCAGATTGAGCGGGTCCGAGCCATGATATCAGACGATCGGCATGGGAGTACACCTCTTGCATCATCTTTACTTGTGTCGCTTTTTCCACGTCGTCTTCTTGATTGATACATAATGCGTCGACCCATATACGGATGTCTTTGTGAGCGCTGCGGATGTGCCACAGGGCGGCCATGAGGTTCCCGGTCACACCGATGACACTAGAGTCCAGGTGCATTGGGTAGCTACCTTTTGACTGGCCCCATACATAAGAGAGACAAGTGTATTTGCCGATGCCATCCGGGAAGTCATGTGTCTTCAAACTACAGCGCAATGGGTCCTGTGCCGACCCTGGATGCAAAGTCATGAGTCTTATTTGCTTGTGTTTCGAAGACAGACCTTCATGGGTGTATGACAGTGGGCCCAGAGGTCCATGTATTTTGAACATCAAGCTGGGAGAGCCGGCCCGGATTGGTCGTCTTGGGGTAAACCGATGTACGTATCCGATGGGCGTGTCGTGTTCATTCCTAAGAACTTTGGTATCGATAAGCGGTGCGAAGTCTTCGTTTCCCCCTGGTACAAGACGAAAAGTGTTAGTAGCTCAATGATCCGATCGTTTAAGTGAAGAACCAGGTTACATCACTCGGTTAGGACATATTTGAACAACTTACAGTACGAGACTGCTTCTTCCAGGTTCATGAAGCCCGTATGGCGTTTTTGGTTGAAATCATCATTGACGTATTGGAAAAGCATTGTAGAGAAGTTTGGCCGTGCAGTTAATGATCTGCATGCTCAAGATCACAAAGTTGTCAAGGCTCAATGATTCACTGGCAGACCAAGAGTTTTATACTATGACCACAAGTGACTTTCACTCTCAGTTGTAAATCATTACACTTTTTTCATTTTGAACTTCGCCACATCACTTGGGCACCTGAGCCACCGCCAGCTGTGTTGCAAATAAGCCGTAGTTGCTTTCGTCAACCTGTAATTCTGTGACTTCAAACTCTGAACAGCGGAAGTTTGGTGATACCGTCCAAACTTTGAACAGTTCAATCGAAGAGACGGTCTGTGCAATTCTGATAGGCCAGAAAAAAGGCAATCATACACTTGTTTCTTCCATGTACCTCGTGCAAAGCCTATCCGACTATAAGAATCATGGTTGTCAATGCAAGAGCCTCAAGTCTGCATATTGCGCCATCTGTCTACCATGGATTTGAATGATGTATACTTCTACCCCTTTCGCCTTGCCTACTTTGTCACATCTACTTGGCGTGCTGGCATGTGGGATTCTTGAGGAAACTGTAACACTATTCTGATATCTGCGTGAACCTGATAAATTAAGTAAATAGCAAAGCTTGGCTGTACAAAAATTGTTACTACACCCAAGGCAGATAGGCAACACTACAAAAACGGCAAGAAAGGCGCCCATGGCAAATATGGGTTCTAAATGGAAGCAGTGGTAGCATTGTTTTCAAGTATATCATGATAATTTAGTTCTAGATATTGATCGTTATGCGGGTTCTAGACTTCACATGCGCGTCTGTATGTTTATTCCTCCAGTCTTATTCATGATGAAAGGTTCAGTCGGATTATCGTGAATGGGGTGTGATCGGTTTCCTAATACGGATGATCAAGGCAACATGGATTGAAAACTTGACGAGTCGTTACGGACTTGCGACAATACAATGACTAGGGTTGTAGCTATTTCTCCCTTAAAAATCTACAGACGAACCTAAAGTCACACTTACAAAAAGCTTATTGCTTTGTGACAGATTCTTCATTTAGTCCCAAGGGGGATTCTAGACTGTTATCAATGATGTTTACACCCATAGGTGGGGCACATAAGTCACCCAGAGTTGCCCAAAGATACGCACAGACATGTAACCTTACATGCATGTATGAACCGCCCTCAATACTTCCAACCATGTCAGTTTCTTCAACGTCTACATCCATATATTGGGTTTCTAAGCCACTAATCCTATGCTAGCCGACTCTAGAATTCCTCTCAACTGCATCCGGACGAACCCAAGCTCTGAGTACCGCACATCATTCACTAAGTTTGGAGATACACGCTTCGAGTTTCCTTCCAAAGCTTGTTTGCCTTAGAGTAACATTCCAAGATGCAAGGCAAGTAGTGAGGCCTGAATGGGTTGGTCGTGCTAAAATATTGCGGTGTATGCCCAATGTCGAGGTTTCAGTGCATGCTCGTTTGTTTTCCCCGATGAGGTTTAAAATCATAGACAGTATTCATCGCCAAGTTTTGTTCTAACTCCCGCCACAATGTCCGGAACCTATGTATACAGGCGCCGGGTGTGGGGCTAAGTCCCCTCGCCTATGTTTACCCTAACCCTAGCGGCCGGAACTCTTCAAAATAACCTCGTTGGGTTGACATGTTGCAACCAGCACCAGAGAAGGCAAATAGTCGTTCCAATCTGTAGGTGGCTTCCTCCCTCATGGATCAGAGATGACGTTTTCTTATAGGATAACACGTCACCTATATTACGGCAGTGGCTCAGAGATACCATTACGGCCAGACATAATCAAAATAGCAACAAAATCTATTACACTAGTATATCTACAACCACACCCACTAATTCTTGAAACATTCTCCCATCCCTTCCTGGAACCCCTAAACGGGGTTGAATCCTAGAAGCCTCTACCACACAGTTAGCCATGTCTGAAAAACGCACTCCGATACAACACTGAAGAGCTGTGATAGCCAACTTACTTTGTTGTGTGGTACCAGTACCACTTAACCACAGCAAAGACAATTCAAATTCGAGCCATCGTGACCGCTACCAGCTATCATCGGAGTTGGGTCGTTTTCCTAGTTCGGACCTGGGTTGTTGTCGGGTGGGCCGCCGTCACCCACGTGACCTCCGTTGCCACCACCCACGTCGGGTGGACCACCGCCATTCTCATCACCCAAGCCACCTTCCTTAGCCGGACCCGGGTCGTTATCGGGTGGGCCGCCACCGTTGTCAGGTTTGGCGCTATCAGACCCGTCGTTCGAACAGCCTTCCGGGTTTGTAACGACGGCTTCCGGAGGAGACAAGTCAGCTCCTGTCTTAACGTCACCACTTTCCGTAACTTGCTCCGGCATCGTGTTGTCGTTATTCGCGTAGAAGGGTAAAGTATTAGGGGTTTCACAGATGTTAAAGTGATGGTGCAGTAGAAAGAAATGAGTAACTTGCGGAGTGTATGAGAACCAAAATACGTATTCACCAAGATGGTGTTCGCTAGACACATTTATATTGCTTGAAACCCCCGACGGTTGCTGGTTGACAGCTTTGGTTCATTGACCCCACTCGAGTGTTTCAATCGCTATCATCATACCCATTGTCGCCCAATACAACGTAGTTAACAAAATGATAAATGCCAATTCCTTCGACCTCATTGAGTATATCTTACCGGTCAATATGGTCAATTTAAGTATAGATCCTGCGGGAATACAAGTCATCCTTCATCCGAGGTTTCTTAGATATGACGTGGTTGAAAGCTGATGCGGATATGTGCACTGTCGTTCAGGAGCATTGGTTGGCTACTGATTTGTAGATTCAGGATGCATCTTTGAGGCCCGCCATAGAACTTTGTCTGCGCGAGAGATTAGGCTTGGAATCACTCCTCTCTGTATAGTTAGCAGATCCAATGATTTGTCGAGCAAATCGGGTGGGAAGCTCAAAGATGTTTAGTTTTACGCAGATATCGGATCAATGTTTACTACTAACCATTCGCAGTGAATATCGAGTTTATATCTCCGGTAACCACTACTCCCAGGATCAATCGTCCGCCAATCAGGTTTAAACAGACTAATTCAATTCAATTCGATTCGATTCAATTCCAGGATCAATCTTTCACACCTATATCAGAAAGCTCCAGTCTTGATACATACATATATCCAAAACGCCGTACAAAGTCAAAGGATCTTTGACCATCAGTGACATTTCAGCAACATCACTATTAAAGATGTCATTGCTACCCTCACGGTTGTTTAATAGTGTTACCGAATCCCTTCTGTCATATTTCTACCTTAGGGTAACTCTGTCTTGCTAAAAATACCAGGGTTTTCTTACAAGCTGTGTGTTAGTATTCTCTCCTTGCTCATTTCGAATTGGGCAAGTTGGCGAGGTGTGGCTAACCCCCCATGTTATAACAAACTACTGTTACACGAAACAACACGCGATCGACAGACAACTGTGTAACACTTTTCATCTTGTCTAGGTGTGATCTAAGAAGCCATTGAGTTTGCCCTGGGTCTGATTGCTGTCAAAAAGAGTTTGATTGATATTTAGGTAGACTATATTCATTATTATTTCCTACCAAGTTAGCCATGCCGATCCAATGAGATCAGCACCAACTAAACCCTCTAACCCATCTTGTCATTGAGCAATCGTCATAACGTCATCCAAATAGGCATTCAATTCGTAAAGGCCGTTTATTCCGGTACAGGAACAGCCCGGTAAAGCAAAACCAATGCAGAATGAGTCTCGCCACCACCTGACAAACCCTCAATCTTCTCGGCTGCCACCTCGGAAACCTTGTCGTCATTGAACCACCACCAATTACCATCATCAACCGTAAGCCCCGTCTTAGCGTCCACGTAGGGGTCCTTCTTCACGTAGGCAGTGTAATGACCACTGTCGGCGCTGGCACCCTGATGAGTAATGATACCGCGCAGTTCATAAATACCAGTCTGGTTGGCACCGTCATCCGCAGCCAGTTCGGGATTAATGAGAGCACGGAGCTCCTCCTTCGCCTTCTTGAGGGCGGCCTCCTTCTCCGCATCGTGCTCGGCATCAGTTTTGAAAGTCTCGCCCTCGCCCATGGCAACATCTCCATCGGCCGCGGGAGCTGGGGCGCCTGATTTGTTGGAAGCCTCTGCTTGCGCCTGCTTTTCGGCAGCAATCTTGCGGCGCTTGCGCGAGCGCTCGATATCCTCCTCATCCTTGCGCACCTCACGTACCTTGTCGCGCACAGGAATCAAGGCTTTTCTGAGTTCGGGAGTGCAGAACTCGGTCAAATCCATCTCGGGGGGGAAAGTAACCTTGCGCATAATCTTTGCCTTCTTCTGGGTGTCGCGCTTCCAGAAGAAACGCACAAAGTGGACTGTCAAGTACTTTGGCAGGCGAGCGATTTGAACGGTCTTGGTGAACATAGCATCACGATCCAGAATCTCTGATCTCTTCTCCAGCTCTTCGGTCATAGAAGCCTTCAAACCATCCTGAAGGTGGTTGGTATTACCAGTGATATGGCAACTCAGCTTGGTAAAAGGCTCGTCAGCTTCGACGACGGAGGCATCGTCACCCTCCTCCGCACATTGTGTCTTGGTCTTAAAAACACCGTTCATGTACTTGTCGATCTTGGAGCCGCCTGAAGCGGAAGTTTGCTTCATAAATTGAAGAAGCTGGGTGTAGGCCTCTTCAGCATCTTGTTGGTCATAGCCCCGACCAGGCTTAGATTGTTGTGCGAACTGAGGAAAAACTCTACGAAGAGAAGCAAGCAAATGAAGCGGCGTAACGACCTGTTTGCCGTCATTGAGATCCTTGTGAACGGATTTCATTTGGTTGAATAGACTTATTGAGTTGGAGTCAGCTGAAGAAGCCGCGCCAGATTCGTTGTCGAAGATTTCGGGGACAGCCTTCAAGACTTGGAGAGTCGAGTTGAGGTAGCAGGTGTTGCCGAGGTTGCGAATACCAACAGGAACACCATAGGCAGCAAGGTTATCTTCGCCCATATCTTCGAGAAATTTGGTAGGCTCGGCGGGGCGAACGAGTGTGGCCGAGGCATCGTCACTGGGAGTGCCCATAAGCATGACACTGACTCCAGCCTTGATGCTAGAATTCTTCATAATAACGTCATCCTTGAGAATGGAACCCTTGGCGATAACCTTCTGACGGGCCGGCTCAACCATAGTTAAACTGAAGATCTGGAGCTTGAAGTCGAGACCAGTCGACTCGGGATCGACTTCGACCTCATATTTCTGGCCGCGATGTTTCACCGTGACTATTATACGAGGGGTAAATGTTAGCAAGGAATCATTGATTGTCTGCATCATTGCCGTCATACCAATATAGGACATTGTGTATAGTTTTGTAGATCTATCAGGTGGGGTAGAAGAAAGCCAAATTGGCAAGTAGTTTTGATTCTAAGTTGGGTAGAAATAGTCAATGAATCTTAACAAAAAGGCAAAGGAAAGACTGCGGGGTGGTTTACAAAAGAGCACAACTACATACAAGGCTGCATAATCGTCACCATTAGGCGACGGCCATACGATTATACCCTAAATGTTTACAACCCTATTGTTCGAATTAGGAAATGAGCTTTCCCAGGTGAGCTTGCCGGCAAAACTGTCTGTTCTTAATCACGTGTTAACGTGATTTCAGGGGTCGTTCCGGTTGATTTTTTTGAGAGCTTTCTAAGTGAAGCCACGTTCCTGTCTTGAAGACGTGCGTGCACTAAAGGTGGAACATTATAGCGGCAGGATTGATGGTGTCTTGAAAATGGATTTGACTCGTATGGGTGTACAATACGAGGAAGCACGGGTACTGGAGCCGTATATTGAGAGCTATAAAACCACTGAAAGACTAAAAACTACATAGTCGGGTTGAAAAATCCAGGAACAATCAAGACATGTGTTCATACAAGTCACTATCACTACTAAAATTTCTAAGACTTGTATCTCATACCTCGTTTGTAGCAATAAGTGTCCCTAGCATACACAAGGGTCGTCCGTGGTCCCTCCGGGCCGCTCACGATTTAGTGGTCCCATCACATCGTATTTAGGGGTGTCCACCAAGGGACTAACGCTGCTGTCCAGGGCACCCTCGTTTATGAACCGTTAAGAACAGGCGTTCACGAGGGAAGGAGTGGAGAGGCTGACCTGTTCACTTCTGGCTTTGGCTCTGGACCTGACCTTTAAACCAATTGTACAAGGCTGCGACGTGTTTGTCTTTCGTTGTAACTTGACTTTATACTGTTCATGTTCGTGATTTGTCCACGAATGTAGATTTTCTTTCTTCATTCTTTCATTTTCTTCTGTTTGTGCCTTTAGTGTGTGTCGAGTCTGGTTATTTTTACCGAACCCTGACCTCTGCAGACTACAAGACACGGTGTAGTGCAAATCTATTTTTTGTGCTGACTTGCTGACTTCAAGCCAGCTGTCTTTTTTCACTTCTCATTTTCCTATTCTCAACCCCCCCACCATTGATTCTTCTCGTCACTCGTTAACGCATCTAATTACTGTACATTGTTTTTGTTGGTCTATCTTCGGCCTCGCTGCTTCCCGCCCCTCGTCCCGAAACCCCGGCCCGGATTGGTGAACCCACGCCCCGACTTTTATATATCCCACAACCCTATTTAGCTTGCTGGCTGCTACAACAATGGGCCGGTCAAGCTCCAAGGCTCCGGCCTCTAAGGCCAAGTCTGCCGAGAAACCCTCGTCTTCGAAGGTGGCCAAGTCATATGCTTCAGATGGTGTCAAGGACAATGATGTCTTCTTATTGCCTTTGATTGACTACCAGTGGATGATCTTGGTGACGATTCTGGCGGCTGGTGTCCGTCTCTTCCGGATTTACCAGCCCGACAGTGTCGTGTTTGACGAAGTCCAGTACGTTGTTTCCTCCCGCTTTTCAGAATCCAATTGCTAACATCCATTATCTCCTCAGTTTCGGTGGTTTCGCCTCCAAGTACATCAAGGGTCGTTTCTTCATGGACGTGCACCCTCCTTTGGCTAAAATGCTCATTGCGCTGGCTGGCTGGCTGGCCGGCTTCGACGGCAACTTTGACTTCAAGGATATTGGCCTGGACTACATTGAGCCCGGTGTTCCGTATGTCGCCATGCGCCTTTTCCCCGCAATCTGCGGTATCCTTCTTGTTCCCACCATGTTCTTGACTCTCAAGGCCACTGGCTGCCGCACCACTACTGCTGTTCTTGGTTCCCTTGCCATTGTCTTCGAGAATGGTCTGCTTACCCAGGCTCGTCTGATTCTGCTTGATTCTCCTCTCATGATTGCGACTGCTTTCACCGCGCTTGCCTTCACCTCGTTCACCAACCAGCACGAGCTCGGCCCTGCTAAGGCCTTTGACCTCAGCTGGTGGTTCTGGCTTATCATGACCGGTCTTGGTCTTGGTGTTACTGCTAGTATCAAGTGGGTTGGTCTCTTCACTATCGCTTGGGTTGGTTCTCTTACCCTGGTTCAACTGTGGGTTCTTCTCGGTGACACTGTCAACGTCACTCCCCGCCTTTGGTTCAAGCACTTCTTTGCTCGCGCATTTGCCCTGATTGCTATCCCCGTGGTCTTTTACATGGCCATGTTTGCTATCCATTTCCTTTGCCTTGTCAACCCAGGTGAGGGTGATGGTTTCATGAGCTCTGAGTTCCAGGCTACCTTGAACTCCAAGGGCATGCAGTCTGTTCCTGCCGACGTTCTCTTTGGCTCCCGTGTCACCATTCGCCACGTCAACACTCAGGGTGGTTACCTCCACTCTCACCCTCTGATGTACCCCACCGGCTCCAAGCAGCAGCAGATTACTCTGTACCCCCACAAGGACCACAACAACATTTGGCTGCTCGAGAACCAGACCCAGCCTCTTGATATCAACGGCGAGTCTATCAACGGTACCCGTGCTTGGGATGAAACCGAGCCTTCGTACATCACTCACGGCTCCGTCATTCGTCTCTACCATGAGCCTACCGCTCGCCGTCTTCATTCTCACGATGTTCGTCCTCCAATCACTGAGGCTGAGTGGCAGAACGAGGTTTCAGCTTATGGCTACGAGGGCTTCGAGGGTGATGCCAACGATTTGTTCCGTGTCGAAATTGTCAAGGGCAAGTCTGTTGGCACCGTTGCCAAGGAGCGCGTTCGTACCATTGAGACCAAGTTCCGTTTGATTCACATCATGTCTGGCTGCGCTCTTTTCTCACACAAGGTCAAGCTTCCCGACTGGGCCTCTGAGCAGCAGGAAGTCACCTGTGCGCGTGGTGGTACTGAGCCCAACTCTCTCTGGTACATTGAGACCAACGAGCACCCACAGTTGGGCGCTGATGCTGAGATGACCAACTACGCCAACCCTGGGTTCTTTGGCAAGTTCTTTGAACTCCACGCTGTTATGTGGACCACCAACGCCGGTCTCACTGACTCTCACGCCTGGGACTCGCGTCCTCCTTCGTGGCCTATTCTGAGCCGTGGTATCAACTTCTGGGGTAAGGATCACCGCCAGATTTACCTCATTGGTAACCCTGTTGTTTGGTACTCTGCTACTCTGGCTGTTGTCATCTATGTCGTCTTCAAGGGTTTAGCTGTCCTCCGTTGGCAACGTGACTGCGGTGATTACACCAGCATTATCTTCAAGCGTTTCGACTACGAAGTTGGTTCCGCTGTTCTGGGTTGGGCTTTCCACTACTTCCCATTCTACCTCATGCAGCGCCAGCTTTTCCTTCACCACTACTTCCCAGCTCTGTACTTTGGTGTCTTCGCTTTTGCCCAGGTATTTGACTTTGCCACTGCCCGTCTGCCTTTCGCCGCTTTGAAGACTCAGAACTACCTGGTCAACAAGGTTACCGCGGTCGTTTTCCTTGTGGCTGCCATCTTTGCCTTCACTCTCTGGGCTCCTTTGGCCTACGGTAACATGTGGACCAAGGGTCAGTGCGAGAGCCTCAAGCTGTTCAAGACTTGGGATTTCGATTGCAACACTTTCCACGACACTGTAAGTTTATATCATGCGACATAATATGCGCTTCAGTAGCTAACTCTATATAGTACGATCCCTACTACAACGTCCCAGTTGTCGCCTCCGTCTCGGCTTCATCCACTCCTGCCGTGGAGGCTCCTATCGTCGGTAAGCCTGAGGCCGTCCCCGAAGTCAACCCAATGGCTCTCGTATCTGACGCGCCCGCCCAGAAGCTCCTCCATCGTGAGTCGTCGGTCGAGTACCGTGACCAGGATGGCAACATCTTGGATCCCGAAATGGTGAAGGAACTCAAGGGAAAGGTGGAGTTCCAGACTAGATATGAGACGAGAACGAGAGTTGTTGACGCCGAGGGCAAGGAAATTGCCGAGCCTGAAGGTGGTTGGAGCGAGGACAAGTTGAAAGACGCCCCGGTTGTGGTTTAAGTTCACGGTGAATTTTGATAGACAAGGTCGGTTTTTTTTTGAGGTGTAGAGTTTGAATTTATGTTTCCTTTGTTTGTGATTTACTCAGAAAAAGAAATTCTAGTGTTGAAACTACAATAAATATTATGCCTATCTAAGGGACAAAAGAAAAGTTGACAAAAAAACACCGAAACTCCAAGCACCAATAGTGAAAAACGCCTAAGAAAAACCAAAAGAAAACAATAAAAACGAATGGACAGAGTCAAAACTCCTCATTATCAATAGGTACTAAAGTCGAATAGAGCCGTATTAAGTCGGCAGAAAGGAAGTTTGCTGGTGATGGTAGTTGGTGCTTCAAGGAACCAACCGAAACGAAAAGAGACAGGGCGCTCATTATTAAGGAAAGGAGTAAGAAAAGATCATAACCGTACATGCGGGCGTTAAAAGACGAGGTCGGATTACCATGCTCCGGGCATGGTTGTGGGTATCGAGATAGAGAGGGCTGTCTTCGGGGAAGTAGTCTTTGTAGGTGTCGGATCATCCTTTTCGGTATCGGCTTCGGGAGATGTCGTAGTCGCAGGTTCTAATAAAGCTGAGGGCTCTTCGTCACTGAGATGGAAAGAAATCTCACTATAGTCCTGCGGCATTGGAGTCGGCATGTCCATTTCGTCGATTCCCTTGACCTCCATAGTGTCCGAAACGGGCGTTTCCGCGTCGGGGCCGAATGCAGAGGCCTGATCGGAAGAGCTATACGATGAGGCCGAGTCGAATTCGTCTTCCTCGGGAATGCTCATGCTATTTCTTTGGGTGTCGCGAGCGTGGTTACCGCCGTGCGTGTCTGGAGCTGCATGTTCACTAACAGCATCTGAGTATTCCGACATGACGATAGAAGGCAGGGAAATATCAGCTTCGACTTCGCCATGGTCTTCAGGCTCAATGCCAATGACACTGGGTGCTGTGCTATTCATACCCTCGGAGTCTTCATCGTGAACAATGGGAACTACACCACCGCCGACGCGCGCCCAAAACATTTGCTCTCTGAGTCGTACACTTTCCTCCCAAGCCACTTTTTCATCCTCTTCATCTTCTGAACGCCAATGACCGTCCTTGAGTATACGCAGGAAGCCGACGTATTCACACGTGGTACGCACGCGCACAAGGCAGTAAGGGCACAGCGGGTAGCGACTGGCAGTCTCCGAGTCCTGGTAACGGAAACGATGCGTGCGCAGGAACTCGGTGGACTTTCGCTTTTCGCCACACATAGAACACGGGTAGTAGTGTGGATGGCTGATAGTGGTCAATGGCTCGTTACTGACAACAGGCTCGACAACCAAAGTCCCTTCAACTACGGCTGCATGAGCTGCACGGCGAGCAAGCCATGAAATGTGAACGGCGGAATCCATACGGAGAGTCGGGTCAATATCCTCCACCAAGGCACGCTTGAAAAACTTGATATCTTTGAGTTGAGGTACACCCACTGTCGAGCTACTCGCGGTGCTGTTGATCGAAACGGCAGAAGACATTATAGAAGCCGCACTTGAAGTCAGTCCACCAGCGACACCTCCCACACTAAGAGAAGCACCCATAAAGCTACTGCCGGAAAAGGAGCCACCAGAATTGCGATTCGCGGGAATACTAGAAGCGTGAATCAATCCCCGGAACTCTTCGAAGGCAGTGATGTCGGTATTCAAAACAGGCGTCAAGAGGTTGGTGAAAGTTGTCGGTGAAGCCGCAATAAAGCCACCCGGTGGTGGTTGCAGGTGAACGTAAGGGCCAGCATTGTTGTGAATCGTGTGTACTGAAGCTGGGTGTTCGGTAGCAGTAGGCGATAGGTACTTTGAATCACGGGCGTGGTGTACTGAGAGATCGTCGCGAGAAGGGAAATGTCTGATGGATCTTGGTGAATGGCTTCCGGCAATGCTATGGTCGTCGCGTTCCGTGGCGAACTGGCTCATAAGAACTTTAAGTTGTGCTAATTGATCCTGCTGGTCCCGCAGCAGATCCTCCGTCTCAGCAACCTGAGCTTTGAGTTGCGCGTTTTGGCGCACCATAATGTCAACATCTTTTCTGGCTTCCTCCTTGGCTGCAATAACCAGATTGTTCGCTTCATTAAAGAGTGCCGTGGAAAGCTCCTCCAGCTCACGCTCCATGGCTTGTTTAGCCTTTTCTGCGTCAAGTCTATGACGCTTCTCCTCTCCAATCTTCGCAATGAGGTCGCATTTTTCTGCCTCATATGCTGTCTTGCGGATCCAGACGTCGCCCGTCACCATTTCCTGTTGCTTGAGAATGACGCCCTCAAGTCGTGCAATGTTCTCCTTGGCCAAGCGAGCCTCTTCACGCGATGCTGCCAGAGCATCGCTGAGGGCGGTTTGGTGGTTGACAGCTGCTACCAGCTTATTACTAATGGTTGTGATTTCATCCGTCGTGGCGGTGGTGTGTGAAGTTGAAGGCCGGTCATCGTGGGAGTCTAACGAAGAAGATGCGGAGAGGTGCATGCTGCGTTCTCTGGGATCGGGAAGAGTGCTGATGTTGGCCTCGTCGTTGTCTCCTTCAGATTCTTCGACAGAGTTGGAACTGTCGGAACAAGTGGGCGATTGGGAACCGAGGCTGAGGTTACGAACTATCTCATCGGCGTCTGGATCGTAAACGTTGTGTGGCGTGCGCAAGTCCGCTTTTCGAGGAGCATCAGGAAAGGTCACTGGAGTATTTGAAGTGCCAAAAGATGATATGGACTGAGAAAAGCTACGCAAGTGGCTCAGAGAGCGCGATGCGCGGGAAGGGATGTCGGATTCTTCGGAAAGCCCGTTCCAAGTAGATATATTCATAAAGCTGCGCAAAGTGTCAGACAGATCCATGGCGTCTCCCAGGGGAGGAGGAGGCTGGCGTGCGTGTGTGTTTGCGGATGTTTGTAGGCTCTCTTTATGGGTCTCTTTGTATTGTTGATAATGCGAATTCTTATGTTTGATACGGTCTCGAGTCTTCTCTGCAGTACTGTAGTCCAAGGAAGAAAAAGAGCACCTTGCACATGCATACAGACAATAAGGAAAACCACCAATCGAGCAAAACAAGTCAGAAACAAAACCCAACTACCCCCGTTCTATAGGGAGTCGTCCAGTGTTATAATACCACTTTGCAGGGGAATACGGGGGTGGACGGGCCACGGTAAGAGGCCCAGCCAGCAGACCAAGACCAGAGGCCAAGGTAAGACAGACCCTTCCCCAGAATCGCCCGGGCTAACATCCAGGGAACGGACGGATTTGTCGAGATGGTGGTGGTGGTGACATACAGAGAGAGAGCCAGAGAGCCAGAAGGGGCGTGTGCAAAGAACCATGGGGGTGAACCTGGGCATAGTAGTACTTACGTCGACATTGGGGGGTGTTTGAGTGTGTACACGAGTGTGTGAGAGACTGCAAGCTGCAAACTGCAAACTGGGGAGTAATGCAGAGCAGTAACACCAGGACCAGGAAACACAGCCCGTATATCTCACACTTTTCGATTGTATGTATGTACTTGGTCAGAAGGCGGGCGTAAAGTTGGTGCTGTGGTTGTAGTGTAGTCGAGTCGTCTCGTTGCTTTAAGAAACGGTCAAGGTTGCTTGGACCACGGGCACTTAAGCTCGGGCTCTATGGAAAGACGATTTTTGGCTGGAGAACAGGAAGAACAAAAGACCAAGCGTTTCTAGAGCGAACTGGGCGGGACTTGTGGCGGGCGATCTGGGGGATCCCAAGTGGAGAACCAGACAACCAACAACAAATTGTCAAAGGTTGAGGTTGAGTATTCGGGCCTATATAAATTTTCCTTGGTTTCGTGTGATTTTGAAGAGTCCGCGACTTAGTTCAAAGACCAATAGTACAGTATTAGGGGAAGGAGAAAGAGAATCACAGACCAACCCAACAGACCAGGGACCAAGTCAAA
Source organism: Huntiella decipiens (assembly GCA_003032515.1). Lineage (NCBI taxonomy): Eukaryota > Fungi > Ascomycota > Sordariomycetes > Microascales > Ceratocystidaceae > Huntiella > Huntiella decipiens. The sequence continues at coordinate 51,590 of NETU01000531.1, forward strand.
GGGCAAGGCTCGTCTGAATGAATTTGCTGTAATTATGTAGTATGCACTCTTGTTCCTGACGGGTGCCGGGTTTTGTCGAGGGGTCCTGAAGGGGTACAAGATAAGAAGACGCAAAAGAAGTCTGAGAGTTGACTTTGAAGTTGACTACCTTCAGCTGGTCGTAGACACAGTGTGGCGCGGAGTGGCGTGGTACGGACGAACAGGAAAGTTTGGCAAGGTATGAAAAAGCGTTTGTTTCGGACAGGTTCCGTTGCAGGGTTTCCAATGACAGCAGAGATCTGGACAAGAAAATAGAAGCGACGGTCGATATTATTGGATTATTATTATTAGAGAGATGTAGAAACGAGAAAGAAAGAAAAACGGAAAGACTAAGTATCTTCTTGAGGTTCGGTATTAGTGTAAAAAGGCGACGATCGGAGTCCTTCTGGGGACAGAGAGTGGCGTAATAGGCCTTTAACGGGCGATTAGCGATAATGGGCGGACGGCAGAGATGACGGTCAAAAGACAAATGTAGAGAAAAGTCCGTTGTGCTGCGACGTCAAAGAAGGCTGAAAAAAGAAGAAGCAAAAAATTCACGGAGCACAATTACCAAAGAAAGGGCAACAAATAACGTATACAGACGATGGATTGAAGGAACAGACTACGACCGGATACCGCCAGATACAGACAGATACATATTTGGAACTACAGAAACTACAGAACGGGAAGTTGTTATTGGACGAAGCGAGGAAAGGGAAGGAGCGATAAATGGAAGGATACAGATGGCCGAAAAAGGAAGGGAAGGGCATTCGGTTAAAAGTTGTCTACATTTGGGTTTGTAGAGGGAGAATTTCTTACATGAGTACCTTCACACAAGTGCATACAGCATATATCCATACATATTATGTCATTGACAGAAAGGATTAAGGTGGTTGGGATGGAATGCATTGTGGGGAAGTTTAGCTGTGGAAATAGACGGCGGTCAGGGCGACACACATAGCATAGTTCTATCACCACTAAGTCCGATCATGAAGCCGAGACGGAACCCGGGATTACACGGTTGGACGGCCTGACCATAGACTCCGAAATGCCCGATTTCTACCAGCGTCACAAAGACGGCCAAAGTGGTCAAAGTGTTGGACCACAAGCTATACAGTTGGACACCAATTACAGGTCATTGGACACTCGCAGCTGGTCGGACAAGCCCCAAGTTGGTGGACGGTGATCGGCATTTATCTGGTCATATATACGCACATATGTATGTGTGTCAATGTGCAGATTGTAAGTGTGCCTGCATGATGCAACGGCGGGAACTGTCTTGTCGAGTGTCGATGTCGAGATAGTGTCTGTAAACTTTTGGCCAATGGTTGTTCAGGGATGGCGGAAGGTCGGGTAGGACAGATGTGGCTTCAACGGCTATCTAGGAGGACAATGAAGTTATTTTGGGTATGTACATCATGTTCACAGTGGTGGCGTGCTTGTAAACCACCAACAGACTTGATGAAGTGAAGTTGAAACAAAGGCAACCAACCAACACGGAACTCACCCACCTCCGAAACACCGTCGCTCGTGAAAATCGTCATAGAAAGCGTCATAGAAGCCCGGGACAGACGGCAAAACGGGGAGAACCCCTGATGCCAGTGCGGCTTTAGGAGCTTCGGCCATTTTGCTGGCTTTTTTGTACCCGGCCCTGGACCTGTAGTTTCTCCCTTTGGCTATAGCATCGCTAGACCCTCTCCATGCAGGTCCCCACCACCGCATTGTTGATCCTGTTCTGCAGTGAGGATCCTGATGAATATTTGGAGCAGTCCCCTATTTTGTTGTATATGCTGTATGTTGAATATATCTCGCGAGGTTCTCGTATCCCGACTCCCGTTATGTCTTGTCTCGTTACCACGGAATCATGTATGATGTTGTACATGTATGCATATAAATGATACAGGCACCCCACGAAAACCCCAGGTGCCTGTCGTCCTGAACTGATTTCCACCCTTTTTCTGTTTCACGGTTTTTGCGAGTCCCAATTAGCCAAAGTCAAGGACACTGCCACACTACTTTCGCTGAACCTGGTGAATCATAGAAAGAAGAGCCTCTTTAATCTAGCTGTTTTTGGAAGCTGTGACAGTATGACTGAAGAACATTGGTGACTAAAGGGAGAATGAATCAGCTGGTCAGGTGATTTTCTTAACAAGTGCAAGGTGTTCACATGTGACAATCAAGTATCGGGCAGGCATCGTGATGTGGATGTTGAGTGGAGGCTCAAGTGGAGCCAAATTCAGGTGAGAGCCCGATTAGGGTTCATTGTGTTTAATTAGGGTATATTTGATAGAGATGGCTGGGACGAGGACGAAGACTCGGTGGACGCTTGGCAGATAGGTACAGACGATTTGAGAGGAGAAAGAAGAAGATATATGGACGAGAAATGTTTTCAGTGACAAAAACTCGTTGCTAACTAAAATGATAAACCAAAGCTGAACCAACAAACAACACCAACGAACAATAACAGACGACAATCCAAACGATGGGACCAGACTACCAGGCATAAAGACAAACAACGATGGAAAATCACCTAAACTTCACAAGACACTCTTGGTATGACGTCAAACATTCGTCTATCCAATGATCTACCAAGCATTGCGGTCCCAGTTGGGGTCTATACAAAGTTAGCATCAGTCCTTTCTCTTAAGCATATGTTTCTTTATAAACTCACCCTGTATGAAAGCCGTCAACACCTTACTTCCAGTCTGAAGGAGCGGGTGTCCCACTACAATCTTCAAGAACTTCTCCAAGCCCGCCCGTCTCCCCTCAATAACCTCATCACTAAACCGGTTCGTAAAGACCTTCCCCGGCAACGGCGGAATCGTGACACGAGCACTCTCCCTCTCCAAAATATCCCTAAAGTACTCGAAATCCGAGTACCGTCTGCGCACCGTAGACGCCCGGAGCTTGAACACCGGGATGTTGGTACGGCACAGGATCTCGTAATCTGTGTACATGTGGCGGCCGACGCCGTGGGTGCGTGGCGTGCGCACTTCGATTTCGAGGAAGTTTTCGGGTGGCGAGTACATCTCCTCGGGTGTTTGAAGGCGGGTTTCCGTCATTGATTGCATTTTGAAGCTTGGTGGGGGGGTATCGTGGGGGGTAGAATGTACTGTATATTTTTCAAAACGGCAAGTTATCGCGGACGGCAATGGCGATAATAAAGGCGATATCTACTGCTGGTGATGGAAACGTAAATGCGATAAATTGAATGGAAACAAAATGTCAATCCGACAACTCGTACAAATCGTGAAATAGATACAGTTCTAACTTTGTTATCGAGATTGGGGTGATGACGACGTGAGAACGTTAGGGTTAGGACACAGCAAGAATATTCTGGGCAACAACGTCATTGCGCTCGAGCATCAGGGAAGTATGAAGTGAGTGATATCATAGATATATTACAGTCACGTGACAATTTAAACGACAGAAAGCAAGCCAACGCCAAACTACCTTTAAACCAGAAAAAAACAATATACTCAAACCTACCGCCTCTTCATATCCTGCGGCAACTGAGGCCCCGCTCTATTCTCAGGGACACCCTCTCCATATGCTGCCTTTTTCCTACGGGCATCTTCTTCGGCGGAGCCGTTGGGTCCGTCGAAACGGTGAGATGCTAGACGTTTAAGGTTTTGAGCGACATCATATTGAGCCATGTTTGTGGTGGCGCGGCGGGCGTCCGCTTTGGATTTTTGTTCTTTCCAGCGTGGGTCGAGGGTTTCAACTGGAGATTGTTAGTTTCTGGTACTTTGTGTGGAAGATAAAGGAACTTACTTCTGAGATGCTCATCCATTTCATCTACAGGGACACTCTGTTTGCAGTTGGGGCAGATACCCATCCGGGGCTGAGGGGCCTTATTACGAGATCCAGGCACATAATTCTCCCGGATCTTAATCTGTCCTCTGGTCGTTGTCACAGGCTTAGCTGGTCTCTCTTCATACCCACCAGCTGGCGCCACAGGCTGAGGAAGACCTTGTGGCGGTAACATAGGACCGGCGGCGGCTGGCAATGAGCCAGCTGGAGCTCCGGGGTGCACAGGGAGGGAGAACCCTTGGTTACCGGTAGTAAGTTGCGCAGCAGGGTAGACCATGGGGACGTCTTCATCCGTAGGCATGGCTTCTTCAATGCGCAGATTGGAGCTAATTGACACCTGATTTCTGGTCTCTAGAGAAGCGTATTGTAGGTCCGCGAGGATAGCTGGTGGTGGCAAGTCAGCCGTGTCATCTTCCTCGTCAAACGCAATCGTTTCAACAACCACAAAGTCACCCCAATCGATACGGGCATGTTCTTCCTTTTCCAACTCTTCCTTCTCCGCCTTTTTCCTCCGTTCCACCTCAGAGTACTTCTGGTACGTCGACCTTTGACGAGCGCGGTCCAAAACCGAGTACTTGTCTTTCACCACATCATCCAGTTGCTTGATACGTTGTTCCTTAGTCTTGATAGAATGCGGCTCTGAAGTTGAGCCCTCCAGAACCAGCTTGTACTCCTCAATCATATTCAAGAAGAAGGTATGGAATGTGTGGCTGACTCCGAGGAAGTGGAACTGTGGGTTGCTCGCCTCACGTTGAGCCAACTGCGTCATCCAACCTCTACCATTCCGCGCAACAAACAAAGCCGTCAGCCTGATAACCTCCAAATCCTTCTGACTTAATTTCGGCATCTTGGTCGAATACTGGTAATCCGCAGGTTTCGGTGGGCCCTTCGGCGCCTCCTTCTTCATGGCCTTGGCAGCCCCGGCAGCCTGTCCCGAAGAAACATCGGTTCCTCTTCCGGCCTTGATCTCAGATAAGCGCCATTGGTAGTATGGGTGGTATGCGTCGGTGGGCGTCAAGAAGGAAAACTTGGGGTTGGCGCCTTCTTTCGTGCGAATGCGATCTTCGAAGACGGGACCGCTGCGGGCTACATAGCCGGCTGTTTTTTCGAGAATAACGCGGATTTCGGGAGGTGGTCTGACGACACCGGTGGGCGGCTTGAGGTCTTCGAGAGTAGACATTTTGACGTATAATTGGTGATCTCGTGGTCAACGGTAGCAAAAAATATTCTCAGCCTTGCGATAAATGTATAGATGATCCTGCGCGACCAGGCTGAATTCAAAAAATCATGTTGGCCCGTGACAGCTGACCGCCACTTGTCAGCCAGTATTAGGCACCGTCCAACACAGCCCAGGGTTATTCCTATAGGGTCTAAGCTCGCATCCCCGTGTCGTCATGGAAGTGCATAGCTCGGGTGGGAGCTTCAAGTTGGCTGATGCTTCTGTCCATCTTCCATCTTGATTTCTGTCAATTCAAGAATCGCATTCGTTGTTTGGCCATCCGCTTTTGTTTTTTTACTGTAAATTCCTGGAACCTGGCTGCACAAAGCAGGTACCACGCATTGCGACCATGGTATGTCTCTCCCGTTCCCCGCGCCGCCTCGAAGTTCATCCCCCACTAACAATATTTCTCCAATTCTGACAGTCTCAATCCCTCCGTCCCTACCTCCAATGCGTCCGGAGCTCCCTGACGGCTGCGCTTACGCTTACCAACTTTGCTTCTCAAGTAGCAGAGCGTCATAACGTCCCCGAGATTGAAGCCCGGTCGTCCCCCGAAGTCCTCCTTACCCCTCTGACGATTGCCCGTAATGAGAACGAGCGCGTGCTGATTGAGCCTTCGATCAACTCGCTCCGGTTGAGCATCAAGATTAAGCAGGCGGATGAGATTGAGCAGATTCTGGTGCACAAGTTCACGCGGTTCTTGACGCAGAGAGCGGAGAACTTCTTTATCTTGAGAAGGAAGCCTATTGAGGGATATGATATTTCGTTTTTGATTACGAATGTTCATACTGAAGAGATGTTAAAGCACAAGTTGGTGGACTTCATCATTGAGTTTATGGAGGAGGTCGACAAGGAAATTTCGGAGATGAAGCTATTCGTAAGTTGAGGTGATACAATTCAAAGGGGGTATATACTAACTAACGCATGTTACAGCTCAATGCCCGCGCACGTTTCGTTGCCGAGTCCTTCTTAACGCCGGTAAGTTCCAGTCAGTGTCAGTACAGTTGTGTAACTTTGAGTCTAACCCGTTGCATGTTAGTTCGATTAAACGATTCCCATTCCTTTGCTTGCATGTTCTGTATTTGCCACTTTCAATATATAAGACCGACTTTATCTATACTTTTTTTTGGGGTTGCCACGGGCTAAGTATATCTTCTACATAATCTGCACCTCCGTCGTCTTGAATCTCCACAATTGCCTCATATCGTTCATCAAACCAGATAACCGAATGATCCTCCGAGAAGTCTACCCGATATCCGCAGCCTCCAGAGGCACATACAAACTCACCGGGGCCGTTCTCTTCGTCATGATTGTCTTCTATGAGTACAGCCCTGGCTGTGAATCCACAGTAACATCTCGGATTCTCGGGTAGAACCCCTCGCAAGTCATCCCAGGCAACTATGATCTTTTCATGTCTACTATCATCATCATCTCCTGTACAAACCCACTGAGCCCGTCCGTCCGGTCTTTTGCCTTCAACCAAAGTTGGAGAATCACCACTAAACCATTCCAATGATACTGCTAAAAACTGCAAAACTGATAGACAACCACAAATCCGACATATGGGCGACGAAGCCAACGGAAACTCGGGGGTACGGATAGTGTTGGAAGTTCTCAAAAGTGATGGCTCACATATACGAGGAAATACTGTTGAGACGGATGTTAACGGTGTGAATGGCGGTGTTGCGACAGTGATCGGGACTATATGATATCGCCGGACATTCAGAACAGGTGGTCGGAGAATAACTGTTGGTGGGAGGCGACTTCCAGGATTAGACGGTGAGCCTACCAGAGGGTGGCTAGGCGAGTTGGTTGTCATTTTTCACCTACATATCTAGTGAGAAAGAAAATACCCGCCAACTCCCTGCCACATAGATTATATTTTCTCCAAATATGTTACTCGTCGTCTCGTCTGGTCTCTCGTCCCTTCTTCATCCCACCTAGTTGTACATATCTCATCCAATATCAAAGAAACCCTGTTGGATGAGATAACCCTATCCGATAATGTCACATTTGCATCGATGTGTGTGAATCTCTCCTGCATGCGCACGACGATCGGCAAGGTTATACAGGCAGCCAAAGAATCCCAAAGAACAAAGTACTTTACTACTTGAGCTGAAGCGGTGACGACGAGGGTTTTTGAAAGTTGAGGTTGTATCTTAATATTCAGGATTTTGGGGGAACATGAGAATACACCGAAGGAGGCGGAGGGATAAGATAGGAATGAGGGTGATAGAGTTTTGCCCAGTCCAAGAGGGGCGTGTGAAAAGCTGATTTCAGCTGAGTCGTAGGAGTATATGAATGTACGTTATAATGCGTGTATATCTGAAGAATTAAAGAAAGGAGGCCAATAGTAAAGAATGAAGAGAACCCAAAAACACTGATAGATTGGTTGAAGAAATGTCAGAGATTAACGCAGCCCAAAACAGACAAAATAGCCACAAAAAGCACACATGTAGCACGCGCGCACGATAGCCGGACCAATCCAGGAACTAATATCCCCAAATAACTTCCTAATCCAACCAAAAATCAGATAGCCGGGTCTTTGTCGTCGAGTCCTCGTCATGTCATTTCCTGACGATCCATGTTCAACAAACTCAGCTTCTATAAATCAACGAACCACCCCTTTAGCTTCCTCGCTTCCAACGGGAGCCGATCACACAGCAAGGGGCCACGAGCACCAAGTCGACAAGGGTGAAACTCAAATACAACCTGGTTTGCTGATCGATGACGCCTAGTAGGTTTTTTGAAAGCGTAAAGGGGAGGAAAGAGGGAACAAAAACCGTAGATTTGTAGGCTTTTGTGTGACGATGAAGCAGGCGTGACGACGTGTTGGTGATGTTCTTTATAGGGTTGTTGGGTATTTCGTGCATATGTGTTCAAGGCAACACCATGTTGACAAGCTTTCGACATGACGATAGACCAGTCAGTCAGTCAATTTCACATCCCAAATTCCATTTGAAGTTAGTTTATCCCACGCTCTGTTATCCATGTTTACCATGCACAAAACGCCACAACTCCATCTCTTGCAGCTGAGTACTTGAACTGGGGTAACGCGGCTGTCCGGTGGCGGCCCCCTTTGCCTTTGCTGTTCCCTTAACTTGGCGGCATGTCTATTCTTTTTGTGCGGGAATCGTCTATGTATGTACACTGCATAAAAGAGGGCCGTTCGTTCTGTACCAAATAGACGGCAAGGGAAGCTGGATCTGCATTACACTGTGTGGTGTGTGTGTGTGTGTGTGTGTTTAGTTACGGAGTCTCCGTCATAGCAACGGCTATAATGATTCATGGTGTCAGTTAATCCGAGAATGATTCTTCTTAATGACTGGCTTCCTTCTGCCTCTTTGCCTCGTTCCAGTCATTTCATTGACCATCTATCTACAAAACAAACCAAGCTGACAATCCACCCTCCCATTTAAATTCACATTCCGTCCGCAGAAAGCCCGCTCACCGATCCGTCTGGTCTCTGTGGGTGGCTAATCAGGAAAATGTAGAAAGTTTGAAGTTGACAGGTCACTGATCGACAACCAGTTCATACAGCCTGACCTCGACCTGCCCCTCCTTCACAAGCATGCATATGTATGTTTGTACACATGTACATACAGAGACACTCCACTAACGAACTAGTCAGTCAGCCAAACCAAGGCAAATTCCCCTATACAGTAGCTCGCGGGCTCCTAAAACCCCTGCTAACACCGGTGTCGTTCCCCACTTTCTGGGACATGTCCATCAACCAACCATCAACTAGATCACGTTCATTCTTTCTATTTGCCCTCGGGCCCCTGTCCAGCTGAAATACTTCAAAGGGATGCTTCCCTCCATCTTCCGCCCATCCAACGGCTATACAATGAATATTCCTTTTGTCCCATTCTGTTGCCGTCAGGAATGGCGGGCGACATGAGGTACATACATGTATATGTACCAACATACATGAAGGAATGAGGGAATCGTCACAACGAATAAGAAAAAAAAAAGGAAAAAAAGGAAAGAATACTGTTGACCCAATAAAGAAGAGACCCTTGGTACACAACAGTTCCATGGTTCTAACAACTCCACGGTTCTTATGCCTTGTTGGTTACTACTAGATGCTTTTGCCATGTTGTGGTCAACGGGCGCCAATGAAGTGGCGGTTCCTCATACTTTGGTAGTCCCTGGCTTCCGGGTCACCCGCCGGTTGGTACAGACGCCCCCGTTGCCACAGATGCTTCTTCATCCGACGACAAACTCCGATTCAATTGGATATCGGATCCGATTCTCACCGTATTAGACCCGCCGTATTGGCCGCCGCAACCACTATCAAAATAAAACGTCAGTAAATTCGTAATCATAGTAGTACCAATGTACTTCCAGCTCTGAAGCAGTATACCGTATTCTCTTATTGTGTTAGGTATATTTTGACATTTCTATACACATATGTATCTATATACGAACAATCTCATCTATGTTACTATGACGGCTATCGTCGCTCACTTACACCGAACCCTAATACAACCCTAGGCCCATCACACCAAACACGTCCAGGTTTTATTCCATATATTTCAAGCCCTCATTCCGTTCTGCCCTAGCCCTGTGAATATCTCTGATTTCTTCGGCCCAGCTGGCCTGGTCCGCCCTTTTAGCTCATGAATCCCAGTAAATCATCCCCACCAACCCGGGGAGCCATGCCGCCCGATCTGTGCCACCAGAATTGTCCCCAAATCTGGCTGTGTCAACAGCTTCTTGGGGTCATCACACCCACACACACAAAGACACACCCCCTCTGAGCGTTCCCGATTTCCCTGGATATCCTCTTTGCCGTGTGCTCTCTCCCATGTCTTTGGGCATACATTAACGACGTCTAGTAACGGCCGCCAGAGTTTTGTGTGCCGATTACATGTTAAAAAAGGACCTCAGCAGTGATCCTAGCACTCAAAGGCCAAGAGAAAGCTGGTTAGCCTTCGGAGCCAATATACAATAAACTCCGTGGCAAAAGGCCAAACTCCCCACAGGTCATTTTACCCACACATGCGTCCTCGAGTCTTCCAGCCTGGCTTCCAGCTTGGCTACACCTAACTTTTTTTTAAAAAATTTTCCGGTCTTGCTTTTTTTTCTCCTACTATGTCAGCTGCAGAAGCATCTGGATGAATCTTACGGGTCAAGTAACCAACCAAACAGCCATACACAAGTACGACGAGCGGGTAAGGCGGAACATGGTGGGAGTGGTGGTTCTTTTCCGTGGGTTTCTGTCCTGTAAAGCCGACGATGCCTCGTATAAGCCGTCTTCGTCGTTGCTTTTGGACAATACTATGTTCAGTCTAGGTGGTGTGGGTGTGTCTCTAAACCATCAATGTGCTCCCGTGAAAAAAAATATCACTTGATTAGTACCTGAGAGCGGACATAGCCGGAGCTTACACACTTACTCTTTTTGTTACCCAATTCGTTTGAATGGTTCCTTGCTTCCGTCCTGACAGATGGAACCGCCTGTCTCTACCTGTCTCGACCTGTCTCGACCTGTCCATCCTATAATGTGCTAACTGTCCGTACTTGCTCGTTCGCTTGTTTCTTGTGCATAATCTGGCATAGAAACCATCCTTCCACCCGTCTTTTCTTGCATCCAACTGCCTTAGTTTGGCACAAATGTCTATGGAGACGTAGATCCTTCACACCTCCTTCTCCTCATGGGATTTCTCGGCCACTCCCTAGCCGTCCGGATTTTGGCTTAGACACACCTCTCTACTTGAATAGTAGTATCCATGTTCACATCCAGCAATCCAGCTACTTTGCCCCCACGCCAATTCTGTCACAAGCCTATTTCTTATTACTCGACCTCGCTGGTCGCCGCTATCTTGTGCACCACACACACACGCACTCACACTCACACACTCATAAACGCGCATATACTTATAGAAGCCCATATGTCCTTCTGCGCTGACACACAAAATCCCTGAATCAGCTCTAGTGTCAGCATCCAACTGTGTATGTGTGCTTTGTTCGCCCTGGTCCTCCGAGCGCGCTTGATGTCGAATCAAAAACTGCAGTATTGATAGCTCTAGAGACACCGTTAAGGGATCACCATCACCTATTCAGGAAGTTGACTTGTCTTCTTTGCCATGGGATCTTTTCCTTCTTTGGAAAGCCGTATATACTATTATGGGAGGGGCGTGCATTTAAGTGGTGTGTAGTCTGTCGTCGGACGGGAAGCCTATGTAAGCTGGCGGCGGCGTCATGATCCTCGATTCCTGTGACAGGATCGTGGCGGACCCATCTATGTGTCCCAGCTGTGTCGAACAAAGACTTTGTGGACTACCTGTCAATCTTTAGTCCTCATTCTTGGGATATATTGCCTTAATGGTTCTTACTTGCCAACTACCAACCACGAGGTCACTTTTAGGGTGTCAGACAAACAATAACAAGCCCTTTATCATTATCCCTCGTGCTCATCGGACCGTTGCCCCCTCCATCCCGAGTACCGCCCTGGTATCAGCTCCGTCCGCAATCCGCCTACAGTTTCTTCGGTGGCCAATATCACAATAACTTGGCCCCCTCTTCTACATCCCTCACCTCAGTTGACATATTTATATATATAACTCGTCAGCCCACATGCCTCATCCATGCATTTCACTCCTTCAATCCTGTCTACTCAAGCCTTCTTTGACTTTTGCCTGTTCTCTATTGTTACTCGCCCGCTTAGGATTAGTCTCTCGCTTCAGCTTGTTCGGTTTTCCTTTTCTACTTCGTCTCACAATTTACTGAACAAAGCCGTCGCCACGAATCGCCACAATAAGAACGAACACCATAACAACAACAACAAAGATCCTAGCGGCCTTAGCTTGTTCGCTAGTCAACCTGCCAGTTCTTGCTCCTCATTCTACTTAAACCCCCCGTATCGACATAAACTCCCCGGTACCCTGTTCTAGTCCACACCTTACCCTTAACTTGACTTGTCTATCGACTTCAACTTTGTCCCTTTATCAACGACAAATCAAAACTACTCCACTCCACTTCATATCCCTCGTCTTCTTGCTCTCTTTACAATGGCACCATCAACTTCTGGAAAGCCTACCGAGCGTCGTTCTCGCAAAGAGAATGGTCATCTCAAGTATGCTCGTCTTACCCTTCCCAGTCTTACTGAAGAGGAAAGAGGTCGCATCTGGCATCTTGTGGCTACTGGCTGTGCCAAAGGTGCTAGCAAGAGACATCTCGACATGGAGTTGACAACCTCCGCTTCAATCTCATCTGATCTCCAACACATGGGAGCTCCATACGCCACAACAGGAAGCAGTCAAAAGAAGCGGGGAACCGTTAAGCCCGGACGACCTGCAGCCATTACCGAAGAAACAGCTACAAAGCTCAGACTAGCTTTGATATTACAACCAACGGCCACGGCAGAGCATTTAATAAGTCTCACAGGATGTACATGCTCCATTCGAACCGTCCAACGCAGCATGGCTGCTTTACGAGAAGAAGCCGACTTGTTAGCCGAATATGTGATTGAAGAGTACAACCACGACATTCTAGATCGCAGAAGAGGCGGGGAAAACGAAATGCCACGCACGATTGAGACACAGGCAGTACCGACCATCAACACACCAGTGATACAACATCCAACATACACTGTAGCCGGAGAAGGCTATGCTGTAAATGGGATGGAAATGGCTGGTGGGTATAGTTATCCTGTTTCTGACGATTCTGCGCGGTATGGTTACCAAAATTACGTACATACAGAGAGTGCCCGACAGGACTGGGCTACTGGATACCCAAGTGTGTGTCCGTCAGAGATGACAGGAGGATATGGATATGGATATCCACAGGAAAGACGTTAGCATGGCGTCATGGTAGTATTTGGTTTTATGAGTTTAAAGGAATTTTGGTTTCTGTTCTTACAGATATATTTGGGTTTTGGGATTTCTTTACTGTAGGTATCCTGTGAGGTACACGCATCACATGTAGCGAGTTTGTTTGATGATTTTAGTTTTCTATTGTTTCCGGTTTTGGTTTTTCCCAAAGTTAATATTAGCGTTCAACATTGTTCTTGTCGTTTTTTATGTCTCTCTTCCCATGAATCCCAAGCTTCGTGTGACTTCAATAGGACATCACTTCACTTACACAATGAGGTCCCAGTTACACCGGGCTGTGATGGTTGACCAGGGCTCTTCACCGAGACTAAGGTCCGTGCGAGCGTCTTGGGATATAAACCTGAGGGGAGTAGACGTAGATCGATGTCATCAACGACATGTCAACAATATAAGGTAACATCGTGACCTGCGTATTAATTGTGAAGTTTAAACTACTATATTTGACTGTGTCATGACAACACATCTTCAAATAGTAATGGTGGCTTACCACATAACACTTCCGGTCTCATGAAGACTAAAAACTCAAGTCACAGTTCAATACAAATCTTTATGAAACCTCCAAGTTACTTTCATGGTAACAATGAGCTCATCCCAATCAGCCATCATGTCTGTTCACATTAGAGTCAGAACACTCTATATGTCAAGCTGTCGTCTCTCAGTCCCCACCTCCAGCCACGTGAGGTGGCTACAAAGCAACATGTCGAAACAAAGCCATGCCAAGCTATAAATTATTCTTTGTCTGTCCACCCTTTGAGTTCCCGGTCGATTTCTTCGTCAGCATTGTTACACACTTACGACAAGAATATTTTTTTGTGTGTCGCCTGCCACAAACATCACATGGTCTGGAGTTTCAGATCCCGTAGTTTGCCAAAACACGGCTGTAGGGTAATTCCATGGTGGTGTCCCGTATGGCTGGGAATAAAGGACGGCATATGATGTTGTTGTTAGTCTATGTGGCTGTTCTTTTCCGTCGGAATCTGGCGCTCTGTGATGGACTTGAAGACTTGCCTGTTATGGCAGTAACCTCTTTGTCTCATGCAATCACTTGTGTTACACTTCATTTTTCGGGGATTGAGTCATCAGTCAAATCAAGTCTTATTTGAGCCTTATAGCACCTATTCCGAAATTTCACCACTGCAACTATTTTGCCCTTGGCGGATCTATAACTCTCGGTTGGTGGCATCTATTTGAGAATGTTATAATATGCCGGTAGCCTGAAGCGCGTACCCTCTAATCAGTACATTATAGTATATCACGATCATAGCCACCATCACCGCATACATGTTTCTAATGTCTAAAATCTGAATCTATCTGTACGGTCAAACTTGACGGTCAAGATGCTTGCCTTGAAGGGTTTGCTTATTGTATCGGCAAACCGACAGTAGGGAAGTGGGGACTGCGACTATTATGAATTCGACAAAAGTCTACACGGCTTTTAAGACTACCCAGACTCCGTGGTCAATATCTCTCATCTTTTAACTTACGTCTTTTGTTTTATCTTATCCTCAAAATCGATCTTGTTATGGAAACTTGGACGCAATCTGGCTGGTCTACAGACCCGTTAAATTTAACTGAATCGCGTGCAAAGCTCCCGGATACTGCGGCATCAAATCAATATGCAGTGGATTCACATTGGGATACTAGTTCAGTCAACTCATTCACTCCGGACGACTACACCCATTGTACTGTACCAGCCTTAGTGCCTCAGCGAGAACCCCGAGGCTTACAGCCATGTGTCGCTCAATTCCCAGCTACTGATCAGAATACCAACAATGAAGGCGACTGCCAATTGTGGGTATCCGCAATAGGAGAAGACGGCTTTCACGCCGACAACTCGGACGCCTATGTCAACTACGACATTACATCACAGCCCACGGACATGCCAATCGAAGCCCCGGAATCCGAATACCCGCGTTACAAAGTCCTTGACCCGCCTGGAACTTCACAGCCTAATGCTCCACTTTCAGTTGAAGCCGCGCCATTTGCTCCGGTAGCATGTATCTCAGATACGTTTAAGAAGCTTCTCAATAGCAATCAGTTGACAGTAGATATTGCTCTAAGTCCCCCTTTCTTTCCGTTTACCAGCATCTCCGATGCTACGCAGGATTCTGGAATGTATCATGTTGTTAAACTGACAAATGTACGTGAAGATACGACGCCCGGTTGAGACAAGTCCATATATACTAACGAATGCGTCTCTACTAGATCCCCTTCAACGTCTCTCGGAACGAAATCGCAGCCTTCTTAGGCCGTCACCACCGCCTACCAGACGTCCTTGAGCCGATCCACATCATGATGTGTCGGTCAACTGGCAAAACAATGGAAGTCTTTGTCGAACTCGAAAGTACCCGGGATCTTGCAGCCATATGTGAGCGGTACGAAGAAGGTCAACGGCTCAATCGACCCAACAAGATCGGCGACCGGGCTATTGTAGTTAGTGAATCATCGCAGGCCGAACTTATGCGGAGGATGTTTCCGACTGTCGGTGGGGTTGACTGGGTCGGAAATCAACCCGTCATGAGTCCTATAGCTTCGGGGAAGAAGATGGGTAGAGCAAGAAGATGCTTTAGGGGACTTATCAGTGAAGAGGAGGTTACCATGGCTATTCGGCACGTTGAGTATCCCCAAAAGGTATGCACGACAGTCTACATTTCATAAAAGAGTCTACAATGCTGACTTTGTATTTCGGTCCGATAGTCCCCATTCTCTCGTGGCTGTCCCGAACGTGCTTTTGAATATCTCATCAGTACTCTCCGAAAGTACCCGTGGAAACACGCCAGCTTTATCACCGTTTCAGAGCGCCAAAACATTTTCAAGTTGAGTTTTCAGCTGCTCGATTTTCTACAGGCCTTACTCCGCGATAACCGCCATCCTACTCGTATCACCTCAAACTTGTTCCACCGCCTAGTTTCTACCGTGCTAAATTGTCCGGGTTTCACGCCGTTTATGCGTGGCAATCTCGCCGAATTAGTGGGGTTAGACGACGAACAAAGAAGCGCCTATGGAATCCTGGGGCGCGCAGAAGGCTGGAGACATCAATACGGAGTTGTCCCGAGAAGAGACGTTCCGGAGTGGATTGTGGATTGGTACGTAGCGCAAATCCGGAAAGCCAGTGTGACTACAGGTGGACGGGGCAGTCGACGAACCGGAAATACAGAAGGTGGGTTGGATTCTATTATTGAAGGCGGTGATAAGAGAGACGATGCATGGTACTGGGGCAATTTTTGGACTTATTTTCCGACTCGACTGGTGGAAGGCCACTTGGACGACATGGACCTGGATATGGCAGCCGACGAAGAACTCCAAGTCATCAAGACGCTCATAACTAAAGCCATGAGTCAGGTCTAAATTGACCCTGCTCACCAATATGTGGATTTTTACCTTTGTTGTTTTCTTAATCCCATGATGTCGCATGTTTGTAAGGGTTACATATCAATTAAACCCATCTTAGGCAACGCGTATACGCGTGACCAGGGAATGCGTTTTAGCCCTGTTAACAGGGTTGCGAAATAGACGCGGCACGAAGATTGATTACGGTAGTGGATCACTTTTACAGGGATTTAGTTCTGGGGCGTTAGTGGAAGGATCAGGAGGAACAGGAGAACTGCAGAAATGGGACAGTAGAGCGCGTTTTGAGTAACAATGAAGATCTGGCGTGCAGACTGTCACGACATGCAGACAAGAGAAGAGGTCTGATTGGACGAATTGAACAATTTGTGGACTTGAAGCTTATTTGGCTGTTGCGTGTGTTTTGGGTATGTTGAGCTGGTGGCGGGAACATCCGGACTGTGGAGGAGCACATTGCATGTATCCACATACAGGCCAAAATTCATGTGTATCGGGTCGTGAATGTCTCGGAAATGATGGTGGGAAGCTAGACGCCGGAGGGTCACATCTATGGACGCCTCTGAGCCCGTGAGTGACTGGCTTGAAATCAAAAGCACCTAAATAGGAAAAAATGCCCTGAGAGCTTCTGGCAGAAGGCCGCTGAACTGACCCAATAGAGACTAATAACCTTGTCAGAACCTCGTCCCCTGTTTAGGGGCTATTAGCTTTCATGTATAACTGTTAGTGTTCAGTCTGATACTATTGTACATACACACATACATATGTACATACATACGTGCCCTACATAAGAGTAATGACAAAAAAAAAAAACATACGTGCCGTCAAACTGGGCCGATTGCTATACATGTGCACATACATTTAATGAGAACTTACATACGGTGGCGGGTGTTGACATATTGTACCGACATCAAAGACCAAACTTGCAGCTTGTCATTGATAGGGTTGGCGAGACACGCGAAATACCGTGGGACATGTGTCTTTGACATCACAGCGTAAACCAAAATAGAACAGACAGGTAGTTGTTTAATAGTCCCCTAATTTCGATTCGGAGCTTGTACGGAGACAGATGTGGGTGCCCTTCTATCCCGGAAGTTCTCTATCTGGGTTAGCCACGGGGGCTAGATGCGCTAGTCTCATAAGAAGCTTGTCTGGTTGTCACGCTTGACTTTGTTTTTCGGCCTCATTGTAGTCTATATGCAACGACAAGACATCCCACTTAACGGCTGGAATTAGGACATCCCCAAATCACCTAATGATCGACAAAATATAAGAGGGGGCGCTGAATGGCAGCTTAATTCGCAAAGGAGGTCGTGATGGGTCGGTGCTCGGTCGGTACTGGGATACGGGTCGTGGCCGGTGGAGATAGAGGCGAACGGGGCGGTAGTATTAATTTCTCGTCAAGGGTCACCACTGTCAGTGCTGGGTGTAAATATCGGACGATCAGCCTGGGGACTCTGGAATTTTCTTTTCTTCTGTCGTTAAAAAGAATCGTCATCCGACCTCATTTTTGACTTGTCGACTTCACTGAATCGTCTACATTTTCCACGCTCGTTAACTTTCAATTTTTTTTTCGTAAGTCGCTCTATGAATACGTACTCGAATTTCAACCACAACACACCCTTTTCCAGCGTAGTAGTTCTGCGCATCATGTCATCATGAATTATCGCTTCGTAACACTGCAATAAAAATCACGCGGCATCTTCTGTTGTCAACCGACAAACAGTCTGCCATTGGCGCTGTGCCCGCGTGGTTGGAGTGATGATTGAACAAGCCAACCATAACATTACACACCATACCTGCAGTTTGAAGTGAGGCCATTGGTACTCACGGGGCAGAGGAAACCACATACGGGTCTACATACGGTTTTAGGCGCAACTTCCGCATTACATCTTCCTAAACGGAAAGAAAGCAAAGTTTTCCCGTCGCGGCTGCCACCCGATGGGAATCCAGCATGGAGTTTTAAACCTACCGTTCCCCAGAAATCCCGTTTCTTGTTTTTTCTTCGTCCTTCATCATCTGCTTTTTTGCTCTCCACGTTTTTTTTCGCCAGTCCGGGATTCCATCAACATTCATTTCATAACTCTTCGAATCGTCCAAAGACAATACTGGCTTCCATTTCACAAACGTTGATTGTTGTCTTCTCTCGAGCCCACGCTAACTCGCCACCCACAGTTTGTCACATCTGTTCGTGATTAACACTCTTTTGCCTCCCCCCCAAGCTTCACACAATCCACCAAGATGTCTGAGGTTCAGAAGCTTGAGCAGGTTGCTGCTCCCGTTGTTGAGGCTGTCGTGGCCGAGATCCCCGCCGCCGTTGCCGCCCCTGCCCAGGAGGTCGCTGAAGAGGAGGCTGTTAAGGCCCAGCCTGCTGCCGAGATCGCCGCTGTCGCCGCCCCTGAGGTTACTCCTGCGACTGCCCCCGTTGTTGAGGCTACCGCTGCCCCCGCTGAGGCCGAAGCCCCTGCCGTTGTCGAAGCTCCCGCCGTTGTCGAAGCCCCGGCTCCCGTCAAGGAGGAGATCACCCCCGAGGCTACCGGTGCTGATGCTGCGCCTGATGTTGTTGCCGCCCCTGCTGCCGTCGCGCCTGCGGCTACAGAGGCACCCAAGGAGCCTACCCAGGAGGCTACTGTTGCGCCCGTCGCTTCCGAGCCTGAGGCCCCTGTCGCGCCTGAGCTTTCTGCCCTGGACAAGCTGACAGCTGCTTTGCCCAAGATCATCGAGGCGGCTAACTACGCCGAG
Organism: Huntiella decipiens; assembly: GCA_003032515.1. Classification (NCBI taxonomy): domain Eukaryota; kingdom Fungi; phylum Ascomycota; class Sordariomycetes; order Microascales; family Ceratocystidaceae; genus Huntiella; species Huntiella decipiens. Next base: position 70,562 of record NETU01000531.1, read on the forward strand.
ATGTGGGGCATTGACCTGAAGATTCCTTCGGTCCCTGCCACCATTGTCCTCCAGAAGTTCCTGAAGGCCAACGACGGAAACGTTGAGACTGCCCAGACCCAGTTGACCGAGGCGTTGAAGTGGCGCGCCGATGTTAACCCCATCCACCATTTGGAGTCGACCGAATTCGAGGCCAAGTTTAAGGATCTTGGCTTCGTCACGATCCACGCCGCCAATGACAAGCAGAATGTCATTGCGTGGAACATCTACGGTGCCGTCAAGGACAAGAAGGCGACCTTCGGCAACGTAGCTGAGTAAGTTTAATGTCCCTATTTTTTGGTGTTGTGACAATTGCTAATAGTGTTATAGATTTATCAAGTGGCGCTCTGCCTTCATGGAGCTCTCGGTCCGCCAACTCAAGATTGACGAGGCCACCGAGATTATCAAGGATGGCCAGGAGGACCCCTATCAGATGATCCAAGTGCACGACTACAAGGGCGTGTCTTTCCTCCGCATGGACAGCGATACTAAGGCTGCTACTGCGGAGACCATCAAGGTGCTGTCGACGGCATACCCCGAGTTGCTGTCGCACAAGTACTTTGTCAATGTGCCGACCATCATGGTAAGTTGATGTCGCTATATTTTATACACATGTCCAATTGCTAACACATAAACAACAGGGTTTCGTCTTCTCTATTGTGAAGCGTTTTGTTTCTCCTGCCACTGTCCGCAAGTTCCATCCCATGTCGTCTGGTAGCAGCCTGGCTACTGAGTTGAAGGGTTTCGACCTTCCCTCGGAATACGGTGGTTCGGGCAAGTCTGTCAGGGAGGGTATCACCGTCAAGATGGCCACTCCAGCTGTCGCGGCTGAGCCTGTTGCGGAAGCGGCTCCCACAGAAAGTGTCGCCGAGTCTGCTGACACCAACCCTACTCAGCCGGCGTAGAGTACCTGCTGTTGTATGTCGTTCTAATTAAAGAGCGATAAGGATTGGAAGAGGTGGTCAGGTTGTGAAGGTTCATGCAACAATTTTGTCTTTTCTTTTGTTCATTTCTTTTATTGTTAGATAGAGTACTGTTAATACCCATTTGTCTTTTTGCACAGGATTTTAGTCGAGTATATCTGTTGCCTCAGTTTTGTTTTGTATAAAGTGGTTGAGTGTGTGTTTACTAAACTTGGGTGAATGACCCTTGTCGCTGTACATGGGTATTTACGTGTGTGAGTGTGCATATACATCCAGATATACATGAGGGCCGAAGAGGCCCAAGAGGTGCAGAATATGGAAAACAAATGTGCAAGAAAGGGGCAAGTCAACTTTTTGAGGAGAGTCTTTGTCGGCTAGTGAGGCCTCGGGCTGACGATCCCGACTTTACCTTGAACTGGCGGTGGTTTAGACTGTGTATATACTGTGTAGCAAACTGTATACCACCCAAGTGAAGAAAAAGGGTATTCTCAGAACGGCAAAAACATGTACATGTACATAGGTGGTGGCAAGAGATATGGATTTAGGCAAACATGAGCATTGTAAGAGGAATCATGACGAGGCTAGTAGTTTGGAAGTGCATGTGAGTAACAGTTTAGCGGGAAGTATCGAGTTCCGGGTCATATGACTAGTCCATGATGGTGGAGGGATATTCAAGGTCGGAGTAGTGAGAATCGGCCCGGGGGTGACAAGGCTAAGAGGCATCTCATTGAGTTGTGTTTTAGTCACAGTGTGTATGTTTTCAAGGTGGCCTCTGTAGTTTCATCAATTACTTTGGTCTTTGACGATATCTCACATCTTCTTCAATGCATACCCTTGTGAAACAACTGTCCATTGCAAGGGTTAATGCGTAATCATCGCCTTTTCGCTATTGAGCGTGAAAAACTAGTGTTAGGGGCGGAACACTGGGAGTGAATATGCTGCTTGATTGGGCTTATTCTGGAAGGGGCGGTGCGACGTTGATTGGTGATGGGACTAGAAACGGCAGGAGGGAGAAAAGAAAAGGGTTTGTGTTGGGTTACGATGGCGCCACGTTTTGGGATTGATTGGGACCAATGAACGAGGTGTGGAGTAGACTCTTGAGATAGTTTTGAATTGTCAATGACTACGTTGAATTTGATAGAGACTGCGAATATTACACATTCTATATTTATGTTTCGGTTATTTGGTAAGTGAACATAATGAGCGCCATTTGAGTATTGGGCTTATGCTCGTGATGAAGTTGTGGTGTTTGTCGGGGTCTGATGGTTGATTATCGGTGACTATTTCATATCGGGAGCATTAGTCAAGGCATCAATGCTATTGGCTTAGTACCCATGATAAATTTGTGACCAAGTTATACGATCTATTGCGATGGATAGTATCAGTGGCAAGTGTCACCTTGGACTATGTGAATGAGAGATATCGTGGCGTATACAGATGTGAGATGTCACAGATGTTTATTGGAATAATACTATGAGACAGCGTTAAATGTACTGAGATTCAGTAAAATTTGAAGTGAGTAAGTGCTCATGGTGATATCTACAAGTGTTGATATTACATCTTACCCCATGGCTATGGGAGTGTCTGTAGGATGTTAGGCCATGACCTCACTCGCGATGTTGAAATCTACTACGGTATACGGGTAGATGGAACAAAACTCTTGTTGCAAAGGCGAAAGAAGAAAGGCCATGATGCTGGATTTGTTGAAAAATGGCCTTACCTATCCCCTTACGATCTCTAAGAAGATGGTACAGTCACCTTTACAATGGCTCTTCAGACTATATACATATGCCTCATCACCAAACTCGTGGTTATTCACCGGAGGCTAAATAATTCTGTGGTACTACAGTAACACATCAACTAGTGATCTGCAGGCGAGGCCAGCAATGTCATAGACTGAGTGTATAGTTTATTGGAAACAGTTACTCAGGGCCACTCCTTATATAAGGTCTGTCTCTTCCTATAGACATGTGGTTATCGAGACCTATGCCCGACCGATACCCCATACTGTGCCCAACCAAAGAAGTCACTCATAAAGAACTGTAAATCTGGTTGCACTCCAGTCAAAGACAGTTGCTGTATCTGTGTTCATGTGCATAATGTTAATGCCCACAGACAGCCAGTCAATACTCAAGTGAGCAATCGACAGCGGTTTTCTACAGCAAAAATCACGTCAAAATTTCCCAGTTTCCTTCTACAGCCTTCTATGGATGGATTACTGAGAACTCGTGATTTATATTTCACTTTTGAGAAAATCCGCCACCCCGTTATTCGTTTGCATTCTTTCATCACCTGACAGATCGACTTCTTTTGTTTAGTTGCCTGTGCCATTGATATTCTTGTCTATCTTGCACGATCAAACCACTCATTTTCTCATTCACGATTGTCAATTGTTGACGACCTATTCACTCAAGCAACCCACTTTCTTGTCATATAGCCTCATAACCCGCCATCAACACCGACAGCCTTGTCTTCCGATTCTCTGTACAGAGCCGTTTTGCCTCATCCGGCGTTCATTCACCCTGCAAGCACCCATCAAAGTCGTTTGTCCTTAACAACTAATCATCGTCTCGGCTTCCACTAGCACTCATTGTTTGTTCACCGCCCATCTCGCCTGGGTTATATCATCCGGTCCGTGATACACATCTCATCGCCGAACTTTCTGGACTTCTCTACATAGCTGTTGTTTCACTTCCGCATCAGTAAATTCCGACAAGGTCCCGCCGCCGCTGCCTACTGAATCGACCTTGGGCGGCCACCAACTCCCCAGTGCTACATAGCACTGTCTGCAATTCTTAGGACTGACCTAGAATAAGACGGGCTTGAGCGCGGTTCCTTTAGCTAGAGCATTCGTCAACTGCACCCCCCCCTGTCTGGCAACTACCTCTCACCTTTTTGGGACATGCTCTCTTTATGGAATTACTAGCCAAATGCACTAGTGCTTCTTTTCAGATTTCTCTTTCTTTTCTTTCCTCTTTGCCGCATGCGCGACGAAAATAAATCGTTTTCTTCCTGGCAGCGCATCCTTAACTTCTGACTTTTGCCCGCGCCTGGATTGAACGCCGACCTTTAGTTTTCCATTTTCCGCATTTCGGGTTATTTTTCTTTGGCTTCGTTTTAATACTTTTCATCATCTGTAGACATTTCCGTCTCATTAACTCGCCGTTTTGCGCGGTTTCTATTGTTGCGCACAAGTGCCAATCGCATCCCAAGAATTGACCCCATCGTCGCTTTTCTTTTCCCATTCCTCACTGACCAGGGAGTAATCGGTCGAGACATTCCGCGCTTTTTGCTGTTGGCAATCCACGAACACACACGCACACACAACACACGCCAAACTTTGCGCCCCAGTCTTGTGTTTATTTGCTCGTCCATCGTGACAGCCATATCCACTGCGACTCGACATTTTTTCTCAGTTTACTTTTTTCCACAGAGTTGTAGCGGCATCCCACTCGTGATCGATAATAGACGGAACTCGACGCGTGCCTGTCATGGAGCACGTCCGTCGCCTCATTGGGAAGTCCACTGGGGGCTTCACAAGTATCAACAGGCCTTTTGCCTCTGCCACGGTAAATCCCCCGATTTCATCAACACCAGACGTATCTTCTCCCGATGCAACTCCCATTTCCTCCAAATATGCTTCTTCCGTCATAGAATCACCACCCACTAGCGTTGTTGACGAAACTATGCACGACGCTGACAACCAACACTACCAGCAATCACCCTCAAACCAGAACTCAAAATCTGCCGCCGACTCTTCAAACGACCAATCACGCGACACCTCGGAGCCGATGGATACCACGACCACCACCGTAACCCCACCACGCGAATCCTTTGCCATAGACGACGAACCCTCTGAAATCGCCCAACAACTTGAAGAGGGCGACTCTGAGATGCGAGATGTATCCATGATTGACGTATCGATGTCTGATTCCGTTATAACCTCCACTACCAAGTCCGGTAGACCCAGAAAACAGCTGCCTCCTCCTATTGAGCGGCCAAAACGTGCTTCTCGCGGCGCTGCCGTTTACAATCTCTGCAAGCTATCTGGCACTGATGTTCATGGTAAGCGTGCTGCCAAGGGTGATAAGGTTAGTGGGAGAATTCGTCGTAAGAGTGCTGCCACTCGGCCAGTAGAGGACCCTGATGATGAGGGTGAAGGCCAAGACGACAAGGACGACGCCAAAGACTCAAGCTCTACGCACCTTGCCACCAACAACAAAATCGTACGCAAAACTAGCTCTACTCGATTATCCAGCAACGGGCCAGCGGGCAGAAAGTCCATTGCTCACGAATCTAGCAGCCGTAGTAGCTCCATTGCCCCGACTGCTTCTTCTACTTCAGCAAATGCCAAGCGCCGTCGTAGTGAGCCTGCCTTCATGGCAGCTAACAAACGAGCCCTCATCTCCGGGCCATTGCCCGTCAACCCAGCAGCAAACGTCGAGGTGCCTGAACCTTCGGGCCGTGCCATGAAACGCGAGTTGCGCAGATTGCGGGACACTGATGAGTTTGCTCATATTGATAACAAACCTGTGTTGCATACTGTTTGGAGCAATGGCAAGCTCATGCTGGTTCCTTCTCGGAGTAGCACTCGTGGAAGCCGGGGCGCTGCGGCTAGCTCTACCGCCAACTCTGATTCGGCTCGGTCAACCCCCACCATTGTCAGCACCAAGGGTGCCAAAAAGGCAGATTCTGCGTCCTCGGATAAGGACAAGGATAAAGAAACGTCCATCGAGTCGGACCTTCCAGAAGTTCCCAAGAAGCGGCCAGTCAAGAAATACATGGAACACGGCTTTTATGCTGGCCAAACTTTCAAGGCTTCCGAGATTCTGAAGTCACTTAGTGCCGATGAGAAAAAACTGCTTGCTCAGTCTCCCAATCTTCAACCTAAGAGCTCAGCCAAAGACAACAAAGTTCTCCCCGCTCCTGTATTTGCTGGTCTGCGGATGCTCCTTCAACCTAGAGATTTCAAGCTCCCATATGACGTGTTCAACCCTCTGCCACCCGGCCAATCGAAGCCAGGAGATTGGCGCAAAATGACCAAGAGTAAGTCCTTTTTTGTTCCACTTGACCTAATACCTTGTACTAACTTTTCACTTAGACCGGTTCATTGGAGACTCTCGCGACTACTGGCGCAATACCCACGACGAAGAATGGCAGTCAAAGTGTGTCTGCAACCCCGAAGACGGCTGCGGAGAATCTTGTCAAAACCGCATAATGTTGTACGAATGCGACGAAGAGAACTGCAACATCGGACCCGAACACTGCACCAACCGAGCATTTGAATCGCTCGCTAAGCGGAAGGCTCAAGGAAACAAATACTCTATGGGTGTGGAAGTTATCAAGACAGAAAGCCGTGGCTACGGTGTTCGGGCCAATCGTTGCTTCCAAGCCAACCAGATCATCGTGGAGTATACGGGCGAAATCATTACAGAAGAAGAATGTCAGCGGAGAATGCAGGAGGTGTACAAACACAACGAATGCTTCTACCTCATGTCATTCGACCAGAACATGATTTTGGATGCTACAACGGGTAGCATCGCGCGTTTCGTCAACCATTCGTGTAAGCCCAACTGTCGCATGGTCAAGTGGGTTGTTCACGGCCAACCTCGTATGGCGCTTTTTGCCGGAGACGAACCCATCATGACGGGCGACGAGCTCACTTACGACTACAAGTTTGATCCGTTCTCTTCGAAGAATATGCAGAAGTGTCTTTGCGGTTCAGAAAACTGTCGTGGTTGGTTAACGTCGAAGGAAGCTCCCCAGGTGAAGGAAGTCAAAGAGGCTATGAGACTGCAAAAGGCCCAGGTCAAGGCTGCTGCTGCCGAGGCGGCCAGAAAGGAAAAGGTTGCTGCTCAGCGTGCTAAGAACAAGAGTGTGAGCAAGACCCAGGCCCTTGTGTTGGCCACGGCGGCTAAAAAGGCTGCGGCCGTGAAGACGAAGGTTCAAGAAATGAGAAGGGCGAACAACCGGGCCGCCGCTAAGCCTCTGGTTCCAGGAAAGAACCCAGTGGGTCGGCCTACGGCGGCTATGGCTGCTGCCAAGCGCAAGAGAGCGCTTGAGGAAGCTGAGGCCGAGGAACGGGTGCGCAGGCCTTATACCAAGCGCACTAAGTTGCCCATGGAACCCACTCGGCGGTCAAGCAGACGTGTTGACCCCAGTAACGCGGGTGACGAGAAGACTGAGCTAGTGGAACTCCCTCCGGTCCAACGAAAGCGGTCTATTCGTCGGGCTAGTTCACGGTTGACATCAGCTGAAACCCAGACACCAGAGGTGGATCTTGATGATACGCCAACTCTGCTAGTTGAGAATGACGACGACATTGAGGTCCAAGCTAGCCCCAATGCCGTCCCTATGTCAATTCCTGAGGCCATCTCATCTTCCAGTAAGGTGGAACAGCCTGTTTCCGTTTATGAAATTCCTGACAGCGATTCCATCTCTTCTCTTAGCGATGTCGAGATTGAAGACCTTGATGAGATTGCCGAGGCCATTGAGGGCCACCACGATGAACATTCCGGCCGGTCTGTTACTGGAACCACTTCTCACGATACTTCCAAGTCAGATGACCGGGAAGATGACGATATGGACCAAACTGATTCTCTGGGCATTCACGATGATGACGATGAACCCAACACCGTCGACGAGGATAAAGGCTCCGAAGCTGAGAACGCAGCTTCCGAGCCCCGTCGTCGCGGCCGTCCCTCTGGAAAGGCCGCCAAGAAGCCCGAAGCGAAGGAAAAGAGTAAAGACATGGGTCTTACTGCTGCTGCCACCCTTCGCAAGCGTGCTCCCCAAAAGTCACGTGTCAAGCGTCTTCCCAATGGAGAGTTGGCTGTCAACAAGAAGTGGAAGGTAGTGGCGCGTAACCCCAAGGCGCTGGCGGCTGAGGCCAAGGCTAGTGAGGAAGCTGCTAAGCGGGCCGCCGAAGCCGCTACTTCTCGTGTCCCCAAGAAGCGGCCTACTCATGTCATTGGTGGTCCTGGCCCAGCGTCAGCCTACCGTTCCGGGCCAACCAAAGATGCTCGTGTAAGATGGGAGGGTCCGAACCGGACTTGGTTCAGAGTGCAGCCGACTTGTGGGTCGGACACGTTTAGTCGGATGGACAACAGACCAACTTCTTATAACCGTGATATATGGCAAGCCAAGATTAATCCAGGTCCTTCGCAGTTTGTCAGTGAAAATCCTCGGGAGGCCAGAGCTGATCGTGCTCTTAGAGCTGAAAGACCAGCCCCTGTTACCCAACGGCCCCCTCCAATGCCTGTTCAGCCTCAGATGTTCAACGAAAGACCTCCCCCACTGGCTGACAGACCGGCGCCTTTGGCAAACCGTCCCCCGCCGCTTGGAAGCCGCCCCCCACCCTTGGGAGATCGTCCTCCCCCATTGGCCGACCGTCCGGCACCACTTGCCGATAGACCAGCCCCGCTCAGTGACCGTCCGCCTCCCCTGGGCCACCAGTACTCGCCAGCTGCGGGTCGTGTCTTGACCCCCACCCAAAATCGCACCGGCGGCCGTTCTGGTGGTAGCACCCCGCAAAGCATGACCAACTCTGTGATGTCAGCTCTCTATAGGCCACCTCCTTTGGCCCGCGAGTCGCCATTACCAGCCCCGCCGAACTTCCCCTCTGTACAGAAAGCGATGGCACAGCATGAGCTGCTAGTCGAGTCTCCGACACCCAAGGGTGGCGCTATGCCCCTATTGCCAGTTTATTCCCCCTCTCAGTCTATGGGGAATGGCCATCGCGATAGCATCGGTAGTGGGAACTACCCGGCCGACAGTCCCGCAACCGTTCTTCCGAACCGGACGACTGTGCGCAGACAGTCAGGGGTTGATGGTATGTCAACGGCCCCGTTTTTGACCAAGTAGGCTCACAGGCCTCTTGAATGGTAGCGATTTTGTCAGATAAAGATGGTAGGGGTTTCATTTGTCTTGTTCTTTTATTCTTTTGGCGATGCATGGGATTAATTTGGGAGTTGGCGTTTTATGTTTGTTTTTCTTCGCGCTGGTAATTGTGGTGGATATGGTTTCTTTTTCTTTCAGAGTTGCTTTGAATTTATTCTTGATGAGTGAGGTATCCTTTAATTTCATGTGCGATTTATGTGAATATGTTTATGTAAGAATGAGAGGACACGGACGTCATAGAGATGACAGGAGTTTTGCAGGCTTCTAGGGTATGATGGGTGGTGTAATGCGTATGTACAGTACATCTCTTGGTGTTGTATGTATCTACTTAGGTACATACATACATACCAGTCCGTATTTGGTGTATGTGCATGTTGTACCTGCATCATTCAGTTGCTAGTCTAGATTTGGTCGATTACCTGATGACTTTATGTACCGACAAAGCCTAACACAATGTGCTTGGAAATATGCCCAAACCCACGCACGCAAGTACTCGTGGTATCATGCCAAGTACCGAAGCTGACTCGCTATTTATTGTTCACCAAAACTGGGCACGGGCCGAGCTTTGGCATGGTAGTTGGTTGGACGGGAGATTGCCTGAAGCAATGACGATCGTTGTTGGGTTCCAGTGGGCGGCTACCTTGCTTCCTTGAGGGTAACTCTTGTTTACACTTGCAATTTTCGCTGGCGATTAGGAATGAGATCTTCAATGTAGCTTCTGTTCTTCTTTCTTGTTGTTTTTTTCCCTTCGATTTGTGTTTTTTTTTTTTTTTCTAATTCATTCGTTCTAAAGTTAACTCGAGTCGTTCATTTTCAATTAACGCGTTCATTGTTTCTCCGCAAATTAAACCAAGCTCACACCCGATTTTTGCCGCCGCCACTAAGCCTCGCAAGACAGTGCCTATAAAAGCAAAGCTAAGCTACACGCATTCAACACGTTCAGAACGCATCCGGATGGATTTCATCCCCTCACAGAAATACGAATTACTTCAGAATGCAGATATGGCGACGGAATTGAATTCAAGTATCAACGATGGTGGGGGGCCCAAGACTCGAAACGGGAAAGGACGCGTCAAGGGCTGGTTTTGCGCGGATCCGAATCGCTGGATTATGAGGGTTGTTCCGATCGTTATGGCGGGGGTTGTGGGGTTTGCTTTGTATGCGACTGTATATCGCGACTGTGGTGAGTTTTTTCCCCCGAATGTTTGGACAACAATTTCGGTATACTGACGTATTTAGTTGTTTACCTTATTCGGAAACAAGGGGAGACTGCTGCGGCTGTGGTCTTTCTGACACTTATTTTTGGATTTCTTACCCTCACTGCTGCTGCTTATGGGAGAACCGTCTATACTATTCGGACGAATCCGTCATTGGTACCACTTTCTAATGCGGCGCCTGCCTCGGATGCAGAGATTCGGGCTGCGGGAAATGTTGAGATGAAACCGCAAAGTCGTGTCGGAGACGACGTTGAGCGTGGAGATTTTCAAGAGGATAAGCCAGCTTGGTATTATACTACGGATGTGTTCTTGTGCGAGGCAGATGGTCTACCGAGATGGTGCTCCTCATGTCTCCAAAGAAAGCCAGACCGTGCGAGCCACTCGAGTGAAATTGGACGCTGCGTTTTCAAAATGGACCATTTTTGCCCATGGGTGGGCGGTGTCGTCTCAGAGACTTGTAAGTTTAAAAGTGACGCGCATTTGCTATTGTTTTAAGCAGTACTGACAGTGAATAGCCTTCAAATTCTTCACGCAGTTCACGGGACACTGTTCGGCTTTGTGTATTGTGGTCTTCGCTTGCAATCTTTATTGTGTGGTACGAGGGCAAAAGACGGAAGGAAGAACCGACGGAGTCAGTATCGCCAGTGCGGCTGTCGCGGGTTTCTTTGGTGTTTTTTGTTTAATGATGACAGGGACAGCCATCAGATATATTCTGTCCAACATGACTAATATCGACGTTCTCAAGCGTCGGGCATCGAGTTATCTGGCTGTTTTGGTCCCGAATGATACACCCCTGGATTCTCGTGAAGGGTTATCACATAGCGAGATGTATAAGTTGAAGACTTACCCTCTTGATCCCAGAGTTGATTTCCTTCCAGGACCACCGTCGTCAGGTACAGAAATATATGGCAAGCGGACATTTGCTGTGTTACGCATGGAGCCTGGCGAGAATGTTTGGGATTTGGGGTGGCGTCGTAACTGGGAAATGGTTATGGGAACAGGTATTCTGGGATGGATTTTGCCCTTTGCTGTGCCCATGGGTCACAAAAAAGATGGCGGGAGTGAGTATCCCACGGGACCGTTGGTGGAGATTCTCAAGCAACGCTACGGCTTATCAAGCAAGGAGCGCATTATGGACGAGCTGTCGTGAATTGTGGGTTCATCATGGGATTACATTGCATTGTTTGGCGTTTGGGTATACCATTGTTTTAGGTCTGGCATAGATACATGGCCGACAAAATTATATTTTGCATACTCTATTTGGTCTGGTTTGTACTTTTGATCGCGTTGTTCAACATGTGCGGTGTGTGTGTGACAATTGGCGTTTGTTTACTAACCCTAACGACACAAAACCCTGAGGTGGCGGGTGACTAGCCGGCAGGGGGGTTGAAGGATGCGGGCAGTAGCAGTCAGCCGGCCAGCGGCGGCAGCTACAGGAGACTGCTGATCAAGGCAACAGCAATTCTATAGGAAAGGAGGTAGGTTGTGACTGTTTCTTTTCTTTTTAGGGGACAACGCTTCATGATTGACCTGGCCTCTTGTAAATTGCAGATTGAATTGTGGCCTTTTCTCGGGGTTTACTTGGATTGAATACTTGCTCCTTCAATGGTCTTTTACCTTTTTCATTTATTGCCTAGTAATTGAGCATCTGGCAACAATTGACGATTCTCAATTGACTCGATCAAATTCATTGCAGCTGTCATCGGTTCCCGCACAAATTCGCATATCACTGACGTAACTAGTTTCCTGAAGTGGATTTGCAACAACATATATACCGACACGGACCACATTTAGCTCGACTCCACTTTCGGCCGGACGATACAGCATCGGACCCACTCTCGACGTCAGGCGTATGTAACGAAGCCCAACGACTATACCAAGATATTACAATGGAGAATAGCGATAAAGAACGGATAGAGGAGGTGGAGACGAAGAAGCCGAGATATACCTCTAGTTTTGCGGCGAGGCCTGAAGTGGAGAAGCCACCAATAGCGGAGAATCGGACGCCCAAACAGGTACACATGGCGGGGTCAGGGTCGGGGTCGGGGTCAAGCTCGACTCTTATGTCTAAGATTCGGAAGGCTACGTCGCCACCTGCTGCGCTCAACCGGTTATCCCTCAAGAAGCCCTCCTTTGAGTTACCGCCGTTGTTGAGACAGTTCCCGGGGCGAGATGAGGATGAGGAGGATATTACGCCGGCGGCTGGTGGAGTTGTTAATATGAATCAGAGTTTCTTTGGTTTGTTAGCGGCTACGGGGAGTGGTGATGGTAGTGACTCGACTAGGCGGATGGCGAAGAGCGTCGTGTTGCCGGGGAGTAAAGGCAAAAGAAGGGTTAGTGGCGGAGTTTTGAAAGGGCCTTTTTCGAGATTGAGGAGGGGGAGTTTGGGGAATAAGGAAGAGTCGGACACAGTGAAGGATGTTACTGAGGAAGTTGTAGAAGAGGCAGATGAAGATGAGGACGAAGATGGCCCAAGAGAAGAACAGGAACAAGAGAGCGATGGTGAATCTGAATCGGACGACGATGACCATATGCAACATTCCCTTGATGGCTCTGCAGCTCCTGTTATGTCACTCATTCTCGATGGACAAGCGGAGATGGCATCGAGGAAAAGCTTTGACTTGGAGGGTTTCCAGAATTTGACTATCCAGGAAGAAGAGGAAGATGAGGGCTCGTCTAGTTTGGAGCGGAAACTCAAGGAAATCTTTGGCTTCAAGGAGGCAGAGAGAGTCATTGGGGAGTTCGCTTGCGCTTTGTTAAAGAGTGTCTTGTTGCAGGGGTTTATGTATGTTACCGAGGGACATATTTGCTTTTATGCGTACTTGCCGCAGAAGACGGTTAGTATTGATGGATGACTTCAGCGGGTTGAACTAACGGATTCTAGAAACAAATTATCAAGTCGGGGTATCTCGGGAAGTCTGGACGACGTAACCCCAAGTATCATCGTCATCATTTCAGATTAAAGGGTCACCAACTCACATATCACCAGACAGCGGCCGATCTCTACTTCCAGACGGGGTTAATCGATCTGTCGTATGCCTCCTCGGTCATGATCTCTCCCAAACCTAAAGATCAAACTCACTTCACACTTACTCTACCGTCGCGCACGCACCATTTCAAGGCTGACTCTGAAGCCAGCGCCAAAGACTGGGTGAGATGTCTGCAAAAGGTCATCTTCCGAAGTCACAATGACGGCGATAGTGTAAAGATCTGTGTGCCAGTGAGTAACGTGGTTGATCTTGAAGGCACGAAGATGTTGGATTTTGCTGAGACTGTACGGGTGAGAGTTGTTGATGAGGAGGGTGACTTTGCCGTTGATGAGTACCTATTCTCGTTCTTCAGGGGAGGCAGCGAGGCTGTTGCTTGTTTGGAGGAGGTTATAGGGGCTGACAGAGGCAGGGAATCAGAGAGAGTCAGGGAACGGATTCGGGACACCATGTCCCCTGTTAGTCCAAAGTCTCCTCGGTCTCCTCGGTCTCAACGTGTTAGCATCGATGAGACACGGAGTCCTATCTTGAGAGATACAGACTTTGCCGGACGACGGAATGTCTCGGGCGCGACGGCTTCCACGAGTGCCACAGTTGACTTGGCTGCTTCTACCGATAGTTACGGAGTTTGCGGCCAGGAGATGATGAGCTCAATGGATGAAGTCAGTGTGGGGACCGAGGGCGGTACACAGGCCAGCAGGATCTTGAACGGGAGTGGGGTTTTCCGGAGACCTGTCACGGAAGAGGGTCGGCCACAGAGCGCTGGTAGTCACATCCCAGAAGATACTACCGGGCAGGGACAGGGCCGTCCGACTTCGTCCAAGGGACGTAGTGAAGCTGTTCTTTCGAAGATTGGTAGTTTTCCGCTTCAGAGAGCTGGTTACATTGCGGGATATCTTGGACGGACGTCGCGGAAGATGTCATCGATTTTGGCAACCGAATCCTTGCAGTATGTCGAGAGGGTTAGCGGTATGTTGAAAGGCGGTCGCAAACATTATCCGGTTGATAGCAAAGCTCTGGGAAGCCCCCCAGCAAACGCACCTGTTGAAGATGATGACGAAAGGATAGAGCAGTCTAACGAGCGGTTCCGGACACACTTTGGGTTGCCTAAAGATGAGAAGTTACGGGCTACGTACTTTTGTTATATCATGCGGGTAGTGCCGATTTATGGCAAGGTTTACGTGGGTGAGCGGTGGTTCTGCTTTAGAAGTTTACTACCTGGGACACGAACCAAGTTGATCTTGCCGGTGGAGGATATCGAGACTGTGGATAGGGAGAAGGGCTTCCGGTTTGGATATAATGGTTTGGTGGTTGTCATTAGGGGACATGAGGAATTGTTCTTTGAGTTTTCTAGGGCTGACGAAAGGGACGATTTGTGTGAGTTCCTGAGAAGTATTATCGAAGCTAGCAAAGCGGCCAAGGACGAGACTGGCAGTGGTAGCGCAAGCGAAGACTCAGAGGCCAAAATTGCGAGGGCAGAAAGAGATGCGTTGGCTGAAGAGAGAAGAGGAAAGAAAGCGAGTCAAGTTTTAATGATGGATGACGATGAGGAGGAAATTGGGACTGGACTGGCGGCTGTTAAGTCTGTTTCTAGTCTGGCTCCTACCAAGCCTCTCAGAATTGTCTGCTTGAGTATTGGTTCGCGGGGTGATGTGCAGCCGTACATTGCGCTGTGCAAGGGATTACTTGCTGTAGGACACCGACCGAAGATTGTCACACATGCCGAGTTTGGACCGTGGGTTCAGAAGCATGGGATTGACTTTGCTCCGGTTGGTGGAGACCCGGCAGAGTTGATGAGACTTTGTATTGACAATGGAATGTTCACTCTGACGTTCATCCGCGAGGCAACTAGTATGTTCCGTGGATGGCTTGATGATTTGTTGGTTTCGGCGTGGGAAGGCTGTAAAGATGCTGAGGTGCTTATTGAGAGTCCCTCTGCTATGGCGGGGATTCATATCTCTGAGGCTCTTGGGATCCCGTACTTTAGGGCTTTCACTATGCCGTGGACGAGAACACGAGCGTATCCGCATGCCTTTGCTGTTCCGGAACATAAGATGGGAGGCGCGTATAATTACATGACTTATGTCATGTTTGACAATCTGTTCTGGAAGGGGATAGCATCCCAGGTGAATAGATGGCGCGCGTCACATCTCCAACTGCCACCAACGAATCTTGACAAGATGCAGGCGACAAAGGTGCCGTTCTTATATAACTTCAGTCCAAGTGTTGTTGCACCACCGTTGGATTTCAGCGACTGGATTAGAGTCACTGGGTACTGGTTTCTAGATGAGGGGAGTGCAGGATGGGAGCCACCAGCGGATTTGGTGGCGTTCATCAAGAAGGCACGTACTGATGGGAAGAGAATCGTGTATGTTGGATTTGGAAGTATCCTTGTTTCTGACCCGGGGAAGATGACGCAGGATGTCATTGATGCTGTTGTGAGATCTGATGTCCGGTGTATCTTGTCAAAGGGGTGGTCTGAACGTACTACAGATTCACAACAAGGGAAAAGTACATCGAAGACGCCGGAACCGGAAATCCCTGATTGTATCCATGTTATCAAGTCGGCACCTCACGATTGGCTCTTTGCTCAAATCGACGCAGCCGCTCATCATGGAGGATCCGGAACCACTGGTGCTTCTCTCCGTGCCGGTATCCCAACCATCATCCGGCCCTTCTTCGGCGACCAATTCTTCTTCGGTAGTCGCGTGGAGGACATTGGTGTAGGCGTGTGTCTCAAAAAGTGGGGAGCCACCTCTTTTGGTATTGCCTTGTATACAGCTACGAATGATCGGGGAATGATTGAACGGGCCAAACGGCTGGGAGAGAGGATTCGCGCCGAGGATGGAGTTGGCACGGCTATCAGGGCGATTTGGAGGGATTTGGCATATGCGGAGGGTTTGGTTAATGAGCGGAGAGGGTTAAGTGGGCAGGGAGATGGAACTGCCGATGGAGCTGCGGAAGGAGAGGAGTGGATGGTTTTGGGTGAGGGTGGGTTAGTTGGGGAGGAGGTTGAGGGGGTAGAAGTTTAGAAAAGTGAGGTTGAATTGATTTATGTTTCACTGTGTTTGCCTAGGTTATAGTGAGGATTGATGGTGATACTTCCTAATGGCCAATCTTGAGTCTTAGGGTTACGGATTTATCTCGGGTTGTACGGTGTCTAGCGAGTTGGAGATTGTTACACGATGACGTGTGATGGTAGTTTCTTTAATAGATATGTTTACGTTATTTCATTAAGATGGTTTCCAACGAGTTTATCGCGGGTTACGCGTCTGGAATTGCATCGATTTTGGTGGGAAACCCGTTGGACGTGGTTAAAGTGAGGATTCAGGCTGGTTTAGGGGCTTTTGGAAATGCGGGGTTTGAAGCGGAGAAGAAGAAGAATGGTTCTGGAGTTGGAGGGTTAAAGAGTCTTGCTGGAGATGGCCCATATCGAAGGGTTTGGAGGTATCTTTCTACTGGGACTGCAGCGCCGATGATGGGGTGTGGAGCGTTGAATGCGTTGTTGTTTGTGGCTTATAATCGGACGAATAACTATCTCTCTCAGTATCGAGGATTCCAAGATTCGCAGGATAAAAGTAACATTCTTCGCCCGTTTGTCGCGGGGTTCGCTGGTGGGTGTGGAACGTGGATTGTCACGCAGCCCGTCGAAATGATTAAATGCCGCGCACAAGTAGGGAAATCCAACGGGTCCAGCTGGGGCGTTTTCCGCTCGATTGTGAGAAAAGATGGAGCGAGAGGGTTCATGCGGGGAGCGGGGTTAACCTGGTGGCGGGAAGCAATGGGGTATGCGTGGTACTTCGGCGCCTATGAATATGGGAAAGGATACTTTGGTGGCGGAGTGAAAGAAGTCTTGGTGGTTGGAGGGTTAGCGGGGGTTATCAGTTGGGGTGTCGTTTTCCCGGTGGATGTGGTCAAGACGAGAGTTCAGACGGGCGGAGGCACGATGAAGAGGGCTTTGAGGGAGATTTGGAGGGAGGCGGGGTGGAGGGGCTTTTGGAGGGGTTGGGGCGTTTGTGCGGGGAGAGCTTTTGTTGTTAATGCCGTGCAGTGGGGGGTTTATGAGGGTGTTTTGGGGAGGCTGGGAGGTTCTGAGGGGATTTGATCGGGGGTGGTGTATCCAAGCCGGCGCTTGCTGAATGCACACATCGTGAAGTCCCAATGGTAGTGCCGCCGTCGCCCCTGGAAGTACTCAGCGGTAGCCGTTCTTCAAAAATACCGGCTGGCAGCGAGTGTTCATCTAAACTTCCGCATATACACAGAGGCTTTCTGGGTCTTACTTCACCAGGTACATCCAAGCTGACCATATTCAGATTCAGGTTGCCACATACATAATCTTCAAACGCAAAAGGCTCATGAGGCCCATTGATGGTTGATCTGTTGTCTCCACCTTCACATAGCACAATTGATAGCCTTTGATGTCCATTTTGTATAATTATAGTTCAAGGCTGACCCAATCCACTTCCCAGCAATAAGGGTAATTCTCTGCTCCCAAAAACCCCCAAGTCCGTCACATTCGAGCATAAAGACTTGCTCGGATTCAAATCAAAGACCGTCGTGCTTTGGCAAACCCGAGGACAAACATTAATGTTCATAGATGTCATTAACTGTTTGACCAAATGCTCAACATCGTCGGATGTCCAATATGTGACAGCAAAGTACTGCGGATGGTCCCAGAAAAACCATCCCCACACGTAACAAAACTGGCTACCGGAAAGAGTAACTGGCCAAGATTCAGGGTGATAGGAAGGATACCCCAAATCAGGCGGCTTGAACATATTATCAGATGAGATTTCCAAGTGCTCGCACCAGTGAGACATCGAGCTGCCCTCTCCATTGATGTATGGGTAGAGATTGGGATTGAGCATATCTCCAACACTTCTGGTGTCAATTTGCGTTGGGTGGGGTTCATATGAGATGTAGGGTAGGCTTTGTGAGCCGCTTACCGCGTGACAGCCCATAGATAGCGCGGGGGGGTGGCCGTTGTCGTGATGATGAATAGAGGTCATATCTAGGCCGCTGGCATTCGTCTGTTCCTGCTTGATATGGCGACCTTCTGATTTCTTCCAATCTATTTCTTGGGGCGGGGATACCGAATTGCCTAGTGAGTTCAAAAACCCCATTGTGCAACACGTAGTTGAGGTAGACTTGAGCATACATGTCCCAGTGTCGAATTGGTATGTGAACCGGGAAATGCAAGCAAAGACGTTGTATGAGACATTGTCGGTTCGATTGGCGAGAGAAACTACAGACGGAGTGTCCGGGCCAATGAATGATTCGGCTTCAAGTCTCGGAGTACTACTTTTCTGAATTGAAAGACAAGTCCCCCGCCATTCACTATCCTCCGAGGCTCCGTCTGCTCCAATTGACCGGGGAGTTCCATCTGCCTGGTCACCACTGGAACCGCTGGCATTGATAACTTGTCTTCCCAAAACTGGTGTTGTTTTTTCCCAAACGGTGAAGGCATAGCCTTGGGTTCGCGGTCGAAATGTGAGAGGGTCTGTGGCCGCGTGGTTAGTTATAGTGAATGCAATATATGAAGTTCGCAATGTAAATTACCATGGTTGGTAGATTCCTAATCACTTGCATTCTCACCAGGCACGACAGAACTCGTACGACGTGATCCAGGGCAACAACAGACAGTCCCTGTCAGCATGGTCCGAAACAGAGGGCCAGAATACAAGTTCCCACAACGAAGCATTATTGATGACGATTAGAATTGTTGGGAGTGGAGAATATCTAACACTGTGGAAGTGAACTGGCCAACCGGACCTAGGGCCGTTTCAAAGAATAATAATGCTGTAAATGACAGATTCCAAGAGTCGCTATCAGGTCGCTGAAAATAATACTATGACGCTTGTGTGGATGCTATACGAATGATGTGAAGGATGTACGCTCAAAAAAGTGAATTGGGACAACAAGAGGATATGTATTGCGAACACGTTTTCGTTTTGTTTTACAACGTTAGTTGTTTCCTATTATGGCCAATACTTAGGTTTCCTTTGTACTTTCCTTGCTTACATGTGCAGTTTCCATAATTGTGAACTTTCCTCGAAATTGGTACATGAAGTGAACTACGTAGCGGACATGAATGTTGTTGATTTTGTCGTCTTTTCTTCTCCTGGGGTATTCTCCTCCATAGCCTTTGTCTTGTATAAACGGCTTATTCTGTTTCCTGAATCACCGACACTTGGAAAATCCTCGAAAGGGTCCTTCCAAATGTAAGTACCCGTGTAATCATTAGTCCTGTCTCAGGAACGAGCCAATATCTAGGCAGACTCTTTAACCTATGTGCCCAACATAACAACTGACTTCAAACTAAATAGATGTCGGTCAGCCGCATACAGATAACTTGCAGGAAAAGGTCCACGGTTGACATGGGGTCTATTCTCTCCGGCATCGATCGCTTAGCCATTGACACCTATGAATCCAAACAACAATCAAGCGATCCCGATGACGAGTTAGACCGTCTTTCCACTGTTGGGGTAGTCGATGGTGTTTCCTTCCCACGCAAAGACAGCTCTTCAGCCTCTCTCATCAAGGAGATTGACCCGGAACATAAGACAAAGAGTGCTACTGTGCCAACATCAGACGATAAACTGCACGTTGATTCTAGCAAGACTGAGTCTATCACAGTATTCAGACAGCGTCGCAGAGTGGGGATAAAGGCTTTAAACACACGACAAGGTGCCCTGATTAGGAACATGTTCCATGGCCTTGGGGGAGATAGTGGTTAACAGGCCGTCAATAATAACACGACATGCAGTTGTCGCTCTGTCACACTTACCATCATCGTATTCAAAAGCACTTGTATATGTCTATATGCCTTTTAACCCTCATATTTTGATACAACTATACAGGCATCCATTTTAGTTGGTAACACAAAGACAAACTAATTGTCTATAGTGGAACATGCATGTAACACTGGATTTTTAGAACACCCCGTGTTCGGAGTAGATGCGCCTAAGCCTGTTTAGCGTTGGCTCGAGCTAAGCGCGAGATGCAACGCTATAGTAAAAACTTTGAATGGCTGCGCTTTGTATGGGATGCCCCTTGCGGGAGTTAAGGTCTCATTCTGGCGCCAAAACAAGGATAATTGGGCCGGTTTCACTTGAGGTTTAGAGACCACGTGGGGAGGTTATAGACCGTAAAGCTTCTGGTAAATTGTTTAAGAAGCCTTTGTTCGGTTGGGTTGTCAGGCATGTGCTTGGATGTTCACAAATCGTATCAAGTGTTTGACGAGCTCAATTGGAGTGTCAATTTCTAGGCAGGTGTCACAGGCATTATACTAGTACCACGGAAACCAACATTTGGGTTTGTTCAACCGAACATAAATGGCACTACGGGTGTATAGTAAAAGATATCATCCAAGAAGAATTCAACATGCTGGCGGTTTCATCCCATTCCCGACAGCAGTTCCAATTGTCACGGGTCTCTGGTGAGCCCTAACAACTAGGGTCAGATGTTTACCTAGGGTCTTTGTTTGCCCTTTTTGTCGTTCAAGGAAATCTTGTGGCAGGCTCTCATCCAGCCGACGTTGCATCATACATACAGAAAACACAAGTCTCCGAACAAAGCTGTGATTTTTCGTTGCGTCTATCAACTATTTCTGCATTTTGTCATTTCCATTTTCCTCCCGCGACTGACTTTCCGGCCGGGTGTATCCAGAATGTCCGATGTAAGTTCTGTGGGATGTTTACTTATTACCTGCTCAACTGACTTGTCATTTGTATTAGTGGGGTGGCTCGTCGGATGACGGGAATGGAAGTGTGGGGTCACCGAACGACTCTGGCTACGAAGAGGATCCTCCCGTTGGCTATGAAGAACAACAGCACGATGACCCTGAGGTCTACCAGGAAGATCATGAGGTCGTCAATGAGGAGGATTGGGGTGGTGGTGATGGCTCTGATGTGATGAATGGGGACGAGGATGCTCATGATGAAGTTTATAGTTCCAACAGTGAGTGGGGTGTTGGTTCAGACGGAGCTGAGGGCCACGGTGATAACTGGGCGGCAGGAGCTGAAGATTCAGGAGATTACGATAATGATCAGACGGACGAGACAGGGAGGGCAGGTCATTATGGCGATGGTGCTGATGCGGGGGCAGCGCATCCCACTGACTTTGCTGATGATTGGACGGTCGGTGCGGCGGATATTGGCGGTTATGAGGATGAGCTTGTCGATCGTCCAGACATCCGTGATGGGGATGACGAATAATCAGTCTTTTTGGAAATACAAGCTTGCTGTATCGAGCATGTGGGTAACGATACATCCGCGAGCCAATCCGGACACACCTCCGTTTGTCCGCAATTATCATGCCTATTGGGAGGTCTCATGCATGTAAGTACACATTTATGCATGTTTCTGTTACCCCGCTTCCTCTTTGGCTGACTTAATCTTCGATTCTGCATAGTTTAGCGTATTAGAATTCTTGCCTTGACCACGGCCTGTTCAAGAGGTCTATGTGATGCGACGCTGCATGTTGTTGCAGCGTCTTTGTTCAGCCCTTCATTCAATCTCGCTCCCGTACGTCTCCGCCACAACTGATGTTCTATAACATGCCGTCAAGTGGGGGTGAGTCGGGGATAGGACAAAATGTATAAATATCAGCCTGATGTCGCCTAGGTACTTATCATCGTAGTACCAAGTATCGTCTATCGCCTTCTGTAACGTTGAACATGGATTATAATTATACCAACAACACCTATAATATTAACCGAGTTGGCCCTAAGTAAACTACATGTTCAACCTTTAGATCCATCTGCCACTGCTAACAGGCGTATGACCAGCCCGTATCACTCTGAACGTGTCCGCATGCACTCCGAAGCCGCAGCTAGTCTGGCGACGAAACCATTATTACAGAAATATGAATCACTCAGTCTACACAATGAGTCTAAACGTCCATTAGACCTTAAATGGGATCGAGCGAGGAACGATTTGGAAAGTAAGGTGAGGGATGCTTATCGGTAGATAGGCGATACGTACTACAGGTAGTCTTTTTTGTTTTTTGGTTGGTGTGATATGGTGTTTTTTCGGGTAGGTGATCTGATAGTTGTTCAAGTCTATCATATATTAATAAGAAGTTTCTGTTGATCAGGAGCCTTTGATTAGTGGTCTACTCGGATTCGCGACCAATGCCCTCTTACCCTCTTACCCCTTGAGGGGACTTTCCGTAGGGTTAGGGTCGCCACAATCACCACTGCCATCGAGCGAACATGAATGAAGGGGCTATTCTGACCACTGAATACGTGATGAATATCAATACTACCGCAAAATTTCTTGATTTCACGAGTCGTTCTCTATCAATGAATTATGCCCCGAGATCAGACGATGTGCACCTAGGCAGCACATGAACAAGGTTTTATGTATCTAGCATAGTATCAAACGTTGCCGCGTCAGTAATTAAATCTAAATTTACCTGTCGAAGCGGTGACGTTGGTGGTTAACTTTCATTGTAATTTCACTACAATGATATCTCGTTACGGCGATGGTTATGCCACCCGCGGTCGACGGGTTAGATATCACAGAGCTTTCCGATGGGAAGGTCCCAATCGGTGTGACATGCCGCCGATGGATACCCCTTCCTGGGCATATACTATGGCCATCCTAACTCAATACCAAGTAAAAAAACAACGTATTGGTCGACCCGTCTTCTCGAGGACATCTTGGAGTAAGGCAAGATCTTGACAGACATCTGGAAGCTTAGTAATCTCATTTCTTAACAGGGACCCTATGGAGAGAAAACAGGATGTTGAATCGAATTCGAGGGACTCTAGAAACCATCAAGACATATTGTTAGATTAGGCCTCGTCTGATGGACACTCACTCTCCCAGTGGCGCTTTGCTGAGCTACAGGAAAAAGGACACGTCCTCTGTAGATTCTTATAATTTATATGGTTGTGATAGGTATCGGATGCGTCCGCGAGATTCTATAAATGGGAATCGCTAGCTTGTTAGTTGTTTATGCCGGGATATTTCTGTAGGCAATCCAGGGAAGGCATTTGTACCACCCAGTTGAAGAACGTGGGGTTACTTGGTTCTAGGGCCGGCCTATCCCGTAGTGAACTTTGGGGCATGCCAAGAAGGATGATACAGTCTTCTTTCACTTGATAGATACGAGAAACTGTCAATATGTCGCGAAATCTATGTATTGATGTTAAAACTATCAGGCAGAATCACCGTATGACCGGGCCATGTGCTATTCATGCTCTAATAAATATCTTTACTTGGGCCTTGTCTCGTGGCGCAGATATAGTGATTAATGTAGAGTACCATAAATTTATTTAACCTAGTTGTCCCGACCTCTTCTTGACGATATAAAATCACCGCAACTTCTTCACCGGGACCGGTTCACTAGGAACTCCTTGTAGAACTAACCTGGAATGGATTCATTATAGCTGCATGTGCGTACGCAACGCTGTCCTGTTGGAACGAGCTTCAATGGAGAATGATAGTTCGGTACAATGACGCATAATCTTTGTACACGTTATTCCCCAAAGATGGACGGGGAACAGGCTTGCACTTCCTCCAGCGTATATATTGGAGCTGACGCTTTTGCCTTTTGGTCATGCGAGCCTGTGTGTTGCCCAGCGTTACCTTACGTTTACCCCGGTGTTCCGATGACCCCGGACCTTCACTCCGCTTTCGTGTTAACGCGCGTATAGCTTTGAAAAAGAAAAAGATCGGAGGCAGTATCTTAGCTCTTAGTTGATCCGAGTGAATTGTCCCCTCGGTACTGGTGAATTCTGTCGATTTCGATGTTTCTCTTGAGCGGTCGGATAGCTCAGTCCACTTGCATTTGGCAGCACGTTTCCTCCGGAGCAAGGTATTGCGAAGGCGCCGAGACTTTAGCCTGGTCAAAGTTTGGATTGCCATCGGGCGAATTTTGGCAAGACTGCGGGGCAGCATTCGGTGGTCAATTCTAAGTTCCCCGTCCTTCATAATACCGACACGTCGAGCATGAAGGACATCACCCCCATGAGCAACTCCTGGTGGGCTAAACGGTTCAACGATGATTGAATGCCTATGGTTGTCGAGTGCGACAGTCAAATAAATTACCAAACAGGTAGAGGTGATAGGGTATTCCTCGACATCAGGATGTACCCAGCGGAGCTCACTTGGTTGGATAGGCCTGGCTCTGGCTCGAATAACAAGTTGACGATCAGAAATATCAGTCAACATTCTCGTCGGAAAGCCACTTTGTCGTAAAAAGACAATTCGTTTACTTGGAGGAGTGAGGGCGTGTAATATTCTACACAGGGGCCGACGTTTCCAGCGACTACCATACCATTTTATCCCTCCGCCCAAGCGCGCCCAGGACCAACTAGGGAAGTCACTGTTACACTCTTCGTACTCACCTGGCATAAACCAAGCAAGAGCACGGTGTATGGAACGAGTGGGAATACCAAAAATATGCTCAATCCCGCGAGTTTTTAGGAGACCAGCAATTGCGTCAAGTTTATCTGAGGGCATGGAGAGTTGACGGCCAGAATACTCCTCAATTAGATCATAGGCTGATTTCTCTTGTGCTACCGCACATGTGGGGCGACAGTCTGGTATTTTCGCCAGGTGCGCGTGATGATATGCAACCATGGGGCAATTGATATGCCAGAGTACAGTCGAATCAGCGAAATAGAGTCTACAAGGAGAAAGATATTCCTCCTGCATTGTCCACCCACGTCTACTCCAATCCGGACGATAGCACAACAAAGATGGAATTCCCTTGGCAGTTGCCCAACATTGATCACCCGGTTCTGCCATCCATCCGTCAAAGTCGTACGTGTAACCAGGGAGTCCAGAGTGTATGTCCTCAGAGAGAGCACAAATCATGGTCAAGTAAGAGTTGGCGTAAATATCCCCCATTGCATGGATCTGTTCTGCCTTTTCCTTATTATCGCCCTGCATTATGCAATAGCGATCGATCCAGATGTATGGAATTTCGAGAAGCTTGGCCATGGTCATACAGTCATAGAGCGTTTTGGACATGGTCTCCAGGGACAATGACCCAGGAACAGCAAAAGTAGACTAATTCTCCTTGGTGAGCATATTCTGGTCTTGATTGTCCCATCTGTAACTAATCGCAGAGTATCGCTCATGTTTGTTCCCGATATCCACAACACATTTCTGGTTGACGTCAATGAGTCGGAAGGATTGGGGATACTCTAAATGTATTTGTTAGTCTCTCATCGAAGACGCATAAGAAGCCTCCTTACCGGCTGCTTGCTGGAGATTCTCGTCCGGGTAGATTTCGAACTGAACCTGTATTTCTCGTTTGAGAAACACAGGATTACATCGATTGAGTTCGTAATGTAGCAGTGTCGGTTCATTTGCGAAATTCGAATCGACTAGTTGGAATTTCCGCCAATGGAACCCTTCGTTCACTGCACCTCCCGCCGGTATCTCGCCCAAGCGAAAGTGTATCTGGAATGAAATAATATTTGGATAATTTGGACCCCACAACCGATATTCTTTTATAGGCCTAATATTAAGGTGCCGAAGTCTGACCTTTGTGTCGGGTTGTATGTCAGATAATATGCACCGTGCCAACTTAAAGCAGATAGGGCAACAGGACGAAAACCCGAGGTTTCTAAGTCCGACCCCGTTCGTATTGTCGACG
Organism: Huntiella decipiens; assembly: GCA_003032515.1. Classification (NCBI taxonomy): domain Eukaryota; kingdom Fungi; phylum Ascomycota; class Sordariomycetes; order Microascales; family Ceratocystidaceae; genus Huntiella; species Huntiella decipiens. The sequence goes on from NETU01000531.1 coordinate 96,221, forward strand.
GTACTTGGCCAGGGATCAAATCCGCTTTGGCCAAATGTCATTGTCGTGTTTTGTAACTGCTGGATGTCATCATCTTGCAACTAACACCACCCAGGGTTGTTCATAGTGTAAACATATGAAGATGTTCCGACCGAGTTCCGCGGGACACCATCCAAACAGTCCTGACAGTCCTTAACAACCATCATAGCGACAAAGATTTCAGCGCACGATGCACACCAATTTTGATTGATGGCCACCTTTTCGACGACTCGACGCTTATATTGTGTGCATGACTCTCCCCCATCGCCTTCAGTCTTGTTGTGAACAACTCCATCAGGTTTCTATGTTGGTCAGTACCACAGGACTACAATGATTAAGTGCTTTCGCCATTTGGCTCAGCAGACATACCTCTTCGGGGTCAACACAGTAGAGGGCGGTCGGGGTGAAGGTATTACCCTCATCTAGCTTTTTTACCCCAAACATTTGCCTTCTATTTCCAATTCATGAACAACTAAACAGATTTTTGATCAGGTAGATGTAACCGATTTCAGTTATCCAAGAATCACAAGTGACCCGAATCCCCGTATTGCAGCCCGTCATACCCATGGTTCTTCTAGGCAAAAGGCAAATGCAGGATATCTATATCATCTTACATAATCAGTTCAAATTCCGCCAATCATTCTAACATGCATGATAGATAAATCCAACGGAGAGTTTACACGCGCGTAAGTATCCGATCAAGGTGGAGTCCTATTCAACGATCACTCGCGTCATCCGCGAAGAATATCTGAACTCGGTCACACTGGCGAAATTCCGTATGCCTCTACATACTCTTGTGCCCGGAAGTGACTCTCAGACCCACCGCTTTAATCGCCATCTCCTAAGCCCTACGCCTTTCCTGTAGGTTCATATGGTCATCAAAATCGTCTAACTCCTCCTAGTTTTCCAGGTCGTAGCACTTGGAACTGTTTTTGTTCGTTGTCTAAGGAAGTACACATGAGGGCAGCGATCGTCAAGACGCCTCTCAGGGAAGCGCCTATATTTAATGACTAAGAAGTCTACTGGGGCAGGTGTCAGATTGTTCATGCCATGTCCCTAGATAGGATAATACGCATTTGTGATTATAAAAAAAAAGAAACAAAAGGTGTCAGATTGATTTGATTTGTTCCATTTGTATCCTATTTGCAGGACTAGGTCCTCTTTTTACAGGCCGGGAGACGGTTGATGTCAGCCTCTGCCCTGTCTGATGGCTGCTCACTGTGACCTCTTCTCACTATATACGGAACTGACTCCTATATAGACCATGATAGAAGAGCACTAGTAACAAAGTCCAAAGATTCCGCTTCTTTTTAGCGCAGTGGTATGCTGATGCCTCCCAATCCGTCAGTTGAACCCCGCCATACAGACCTCGTAGATTTAAAAAAGGACTATAACCCTAACTAACCCCTCCCCAAACGCCGTCCGGCTAACCCCCACGGGCGCCTCAGGACCGACCTCCGTCGCTGCGGCCTCCTTCTCTCCGGTGCAAACAACGACACCACACAACCAAAGACAACTGTATATCGGACTTCAAACCTTCCAAAATCATGCCAGCCAGTTGCTTGTAAAAAGGGTATCCCGAGTATCGCGCGTTGTTGGGCTGATTTGTGTTGTCTTGAGGTATCGACAGTCGCTAAATTAGGGGGCAGACGCGGCTTGTCAACGCGGCTGACCTTAAGAGGGTGTAATGGCAACAATGAGCCCTCGAATAAACGAAGAAAAAAAGTGAGAAAGTGTTGTGAATGGGATCTCTTGTCCCCTCAACGACATATGGGGTGAGTCTGTCTTGAGTCCCATGGAAAAGGCATCTCAAAACCTCAGAGGTGCCATCTCGAGGGTTGTAAGAGGGAAGCGTGGATATAAGTGATCGTAAGATTATAACATCTGCTACGCAGAAACTCTAACCGGGACCTCCAGATAGGACACAATCTGACAATTCCATACGCAGCGACCCCGTGTTAACCGTTAGACTGGGAGGTATGAAGGTGCCGTGACGTGAGAAGAGAAATAGAACCTTTGATCTGTGTTACTATTACGTGTGCTCTTAAGAATTCTAAATGACAACGCTCCATGTACGGAAATAAGAGATATCTTCTGGTGATATTAGCGCTGGAGAGCCCGTGACAAACGGGCAATAGCGGTATTCCACCCCGTACGTACCGATTGTATCACCCGCACTGGTAGAGATTTCCGCAAATGACATCTTTTGTTGCATCAGTACACAGTCATGTATCAGGTCAAATTCACATAAGCATCGTCACCTCTCTTCTGTACTGCACTGCCCATGCTCCCCAGTTCGTTTTGACAATCGGGTTAATGTACTGGTGGTCGTTTCTACGCTTCGTACAGCATCTAGTCCAAGCAACATTGTTGTACAATATGAAGCCCACTATCACATATATTTAAGCTATCTCTTCATTATACTGATCCTGCGGGATATCATAATGGGCTATTGAATTTCAGTGGTCCCAACAACCCCAGGCTTTAAGATCGACTGCTTTGGAGCTCCCGTAGGGTTTCATCTATCGCTATTTCCGAAGTCAAAATGTCTATAGATCTATCACTCAAGCTGTTTCTTCTTTGAACATGTGGGCAGATCAAGTCTGCTATATCGTTCTCATTGGTTCCGTCATGTTGAAAAGGCCCGCCATGCTACACACATGGTCTGTATACAACTGGCCCGAACGTTCTGTTCCATAAACAACCTTCATAGTGAGGTTGGGCTATTTACCATCTGGGCCATTGGAAATTTGAGTTTACATCAGCGGTATCCTCAAGAGCCCCTTTGGTTCCCTCTTAAAATCGCATCAATACAAACTCATTAGGGCCTGGTAGCCCGCAAAAGACAGCTCGGCCCTACATTCCGGCGGGTATAATTACAAGACGCAAGCTGGGTAGATCTGGTTGGGGATCTCGGCGGTCACAAAAAGCGACGGGAGCAGTCGTTGTGTAAATGCCGAGTCAGCTGGTTTAATGGGGCTATCATTTTGACCAGGAAATCCACTAGCCCCATAGGTGTCTAGGTACGCCGAACCTCCCATTCGATATTTGGTACAGAACGTGTTTTCGGGATGGAGAATTGAATGGGAAGGTTTGTCCCTCTACTATCGGTACTTACAAGTGCACTTAAATCACATTGGTTAAATGGTAACAGACTAGATGAAGTCAGCTTGGCGGCGTACCTAACTGGAAGCGTTCCTGATATCGAGATGCAGGCAAGTGTTGCGAGGAACTCTTGTTCAGAAGGACAAGTAACTCGGGTTGTCGCAATCATATAATAAGAATCATTTACAAACTACAGCTACTTCCTGAACTGACTGCGAAATGCTTACAAGCAGATCAGATGAACAGTAGCAACAAATCTTCCCAGACTATATGTAAGCGTGCAACATCTTCATTGCTGGGGCAGTTACCAAAACTAGAAGCACACAACTTGTGGAACAGTAAAACTGCGCTCATTGCTGGTGAAATTTCGCTCGTCGTGGTTCCTAGTTTAATTTACTTTCCGTCTTGCTTGACTATGTACTAAGTCATTCTGTCCCGAACAATCCTGTTTGCTTTGATTTGCCTTTGAGCCTCTTCCTGATTCCAGTTGCAAGACAGACGTCAATTCCATCTCTGTTCCCGACAATACGTTTATTTGCTTCTTATTTGATTCTATCAGCATGTCCTACCAACACCTTGTGAGTCTTGTCATTCAGTCCTTTAGCAAACCATTCCTAACCGCGTTTCTTCTCCAGGCCCGCCCCTCGGCTAAAGAGGCCTCCAACTCCACAACACATGAGGAACAATTGGAAGGCATCATTGGAACTCTCGACCAGCTCAAACTCAGTCGCGAGGGTATCAGCTCGGCTGCCGACCCCCTCGACGCTTCTACCCATTCCGTGACTGGCCCAGGGGATCAAGCGCCCGAGGTTGATACCGCAGCCGCCACCATCTCCTCGTGTAGTCGCACAATCAGTGACACCAACACCGAGCAGTTGGTAACCCCGCCCCCCAGGAAGGCCCTCACTTGCTTTTTCCATCCCCCGAGCTTGAATGGGGGACACTATATTCCGCCTACCAAGGAGGGGTTTGCCGATTACGTGTCCCTCTATAATTGGCGTTACCTACAGTATGAAGTGGCCTATAAAGAAGCAATGCTCGATTTCTACCTGGAAAATCTGGGGAGGACTGTGCAGGAAGACGACACCCCGTTCCAGGGTTTGAAAAATGAGTCTGAGGATTCCGTGTCACAAGAATCTCTGCGAGATGGCGAAGACGACGAGCAGGCCGAGTGAGGAAATACTTTGGGGTTGCGATGCTGCGACGAACGGTCTAGGCTTGAAGATTTGGTGAGATTGCGATGCTGCTGGCGAGTAAGGGAGGCTCGTATGAATTACGGGAGTCTAATCACTAGGCACACAGCGTGGGAAGCACAAAAATAAACTCTGATGTGCAATGCACCATACCACCGTTCCGTTGACCATGTAAGCCGTGGAGAGAGACTTTCACACGTGTAGTAGTCAGCCCAAATCTAACATACGCCAAATGCGTAGTCAGGACTTTTTACCAACAGTATCCACAAAAGGAAAGATACCATCTAGTACGCCGGTGCCAGTTGAATCACATCACTACAATGAACAACCAAGTCCCTGATTTCTGAAGGTATTAAACGTTGGCTTGACGCTCCCATCCTACCTGGCTACCTATGAGGCCCGTCTCGTTGATGGTATGCTTGGGAGACATGGTCGGTAAATTAAAGTCTATATCACTGATCATGTGTTTCACGGTTCAACTCCAAAATGGGAACAACCTCTAATGGTATCCATATATGCTTCTTCACTACCGAGACGGCGATACAAGTGTCGTCTGTTGAGATTTCCTAATCGGGAAGATTCCGGGGCCTATATTCCCTAACCCTACGGACTACACTGCCTCACTAGTATCAAGTCATTCGGCCATCCTTGCTTGGAAAGTGTTTCAGATCATTGAGTTATCGTATGTAGATGTTCATCAGTTTCTTCCTAGGTATAGAAGCTCACTGATCAGCCGTTTATTCTGCGTTCAAGGTTGCCTCGTGGTTTGAAGCCGTATTCTATAGTCTATGTATAGTTGCCATGGCGCTGTTCAGCTATTTACTCGTGATGGGTTTCATGTACAAAAATATCCAGGTATGGCTGGTTCATGCCATGCCCCCGTGAGACATTGAAAGTATTACTTTTGGCTCCGCTCAGATAGATCATCTTGTTCCGGTCAAATATCGCGAGAAAGCGGCCGCAATGACGGTCACGTGACTGTCTCAAGCACCGATTTCTTGGGCCCGCTCAGACAGATCATCTTCTTGCGGTCAAATATCGCGAGAAATCGACCGCAAGGACATTCACGTGACTGTCTAAAGCACCGATCTCTTGGGCCAAGACCAATCTGTTAGTTGTCTTTCATGAATCTTTGGGTTCCATCAGTTTTGTTTGATTATTCTCTCAACAGATTGGTTACGCTTACTTTTTTCTCATTTCTTTACGATACACAGAATTCCTTGGTCAGAGACGATTACACGTGTATACCAATCGGCAGACATACACCGTTCCGGTACCAACTAAGACGGCAAAATACTGTTCTCCAATAGCGCTGGGTATCAGGACAATGTTTGAAGTTATTGCGATGCCGGATTATGATCCATGGCAGAAATTTCTATTCAGCACCCTAGGTGATGATCGGGATGTAAGTTAGATAAGTGAATTAGACGACACAGTACGTCGACCACTGGGAGTCAAAGGCTAACCACGTTAGGCTCCCATTGAAATCTCCCACAAAAGAAGTGGCATTTATTCTGGAGAGTCATGTGCGGAATATAAGCTTAGAGTTATTGGCAACTTTGCAGGAAGCAAAAGCTGGTGCCCCTCTTGTATGGACCTGGTCTCTGGCTTGGTCATGGTGAAAGGCTGCAACCCGTGTCAAGACGAGTTTGCGACGAGACATGACAGTCCGATTCCGTATCTATTACAAAAGAGCACTGTAAAGCCCCGTACCGCCGAAGAGAACATATCCGAGTTTTGTATGCCAGTTCTATCTTTCGACGACGCTGACATTCAGGCCCTCCGCTCTGTGCCGACGACATACGGCCCTGATGGTACCATCCCTTGGGCCATCCCGATCGACAACACCGACGGGGCTGGGCTAGGTAAATTGGGACTGACTCCGAAGTGTTCCATATGTTTTGGCATCGCTAGAACAATCCTAGTACTGATCCACAGGGAGGACAATCCCCAGATAAAATTCGCCATCAAAAGCATCAGCTATCGCAGCAAGGGAACAGGAGGATATGTTTCTAAACGCTTTAAAATTACTTTAGCTTTGCAATTAGATGTGGAATGGTTCGAGTGTACCGAGGATGCGGAGCCTACACTTCACGAAGACCGTATAGAACTTCATTTATTTCCGAGTCACGACGAGCGAATGCCGGGATTATTTTATGGAGATGCCGTTCGTTTCAATCCCAAGTTTTTGAAGGAGAGGCTAGAACTAGAAACGCCAACTTGCCCTGCTGTATTAAGTGCCAAACCTGCTGAGGATCATGGTAGGTTCTCCACACCTAGCTGGATTACATGGGACTAACATGGCTCTATAGACTTCCCTCCCTCTTTCCGGCTCATTGATATCCGCAACCGGTGCGTGGTGAATATCGGGCAAAGATTGGTTAAATACGCTACGGTCAGCTACCGATGGGACTCAGAAGATCCAAACACCCTGACATTCGACTCAGAGGTGCAATTCATTAAGCCTGGCTCCCTGGGTACTGAAACAATGTCACGGACACTGTTTGACCTGATGAATCTAGCTGATGATCTTGAGATCCCATACCTATGGATAGACCGCTACTGTATCCGCCAAGACAATCCCATCGAACAAACCGAACAAATCCAGGCCATGGGAAACATCTATTCAAACTCATATCTAACATTCATCGCGGCATTATGTCTCGATATCCACGCCGGAGTGCCAGGGTATAGTCGTGACTTTCGCGGTGTGTTAGATCTCGACGATGCCAGAGGTACCTACGGTATAGCGACTGACTGGGGCGTATGGCCCGTGGGAGTGGATAAACCGGAATGGATAGGTCGTGGCTGGACTTTTCAGGAGGAATACCTATCACCACGTCGATTTTACATGATGGATGACACGGTGACCATGCACATTTATTGTCCCCCTACCATGTATCACCATTTCTGCTACGGGATAAAACCGGACTATTACGATCGAGGTTGTTCTAGCGTGGAAGACTCCTTGTCGCAGATCCTAGAGCAATCCACCGGTCGCCAATTTTCCAACCCAGAAGATAGGGTAAATGCCATTGCCGGACTATTTAACAGCCGTGGCATTGAACATCTCCAAGGTATAGGGTTGAAAGACCTTGCTTATAATCTAGTTTTCAAACGATACTGGCCTATATGGGATGGTAATCCCCATGATGATTTCGGTACATGGTCATGGGCCCACCTGAACTTGCGAATGATGTGGACATATAAAGTTCCAGTAGGTATTCAGCCGTCATTGATGGCCTTACATATCAAGACCCCCGAACGGAAAAGACCAAAGCTCCTTCGAAAAATGGGACTACCAGCGAGCGTTCTAACCCATCTAACCGAAAAACACCTCATAATCCGCGCCAGAACCCGCGGTTATCGACCCACAAAGTCCATATATTTCGACGACACCAAATCCATGAACCCGCCACCAGAAGGATCCATCAGCGTCGACATTTACCAGGCCTCTGTCCGCGGTATAATGCTATACAGCCTAGGACTAGTAATGTTCGACCCCGAAGACGACCTAACCGCCAACGTCATCCATGCCAAAAGATCCGGTCTCGTCCGTAGAGAGCAGGATGCTGCGTTTCCACTGTTTCCGTTAGCTTGGATACGGCCTATGGCGTGGCAGAGTCAGACAAGGTTAAAGGCGTTTCGAATGCGGCGGCGTTGTATTATTGGATACTGGCGGAGGGTATTTAAGAGAGAAGAGTCTTCCCGAGGAGAGGAGGATGAGCTGGGGTTAGATGATCTTAAGATTGGAGAGTCAAGCAGCTCTACTTCGGAGACGGAATCAATCAGTAGCTCTACTTCGGAAACTGAGAACGCCATGCCACGATGTGCTAGAATTCCAAGGGTAAGAAAACCAGTCAACAAGGCATTCTGTGGGCGTGATCTAGAGAACGAGTGCAACGCATTCCGCACGATTGTCTTGCATTAATCTTGAAGAGTTGCGGGAAGTTCAATATCATCATTTCCCCGCCTATCTGTGGTGTGAACCTCGAGGCAACACTCATAGCAGTCAGTTGGGTACCTACAATCAAAGTGTCCAACATGTATCAAAGGAGTCGCAGCTATAGCTCACTTGTCTAAGTCACTCAACCTCAGTCACTCAATCATCATACACTTCAAATCACAAAACACAAAAGCAATGACAGTACCATGATATTAATGTATACCCCTAACCATAAAAATAAAGATAGAAACTACATCTACCGCCCTCTAGAACTGGTTGAAACCCAACTCGTACGAGAAAGCCAAGCAAAGCTTCGCAAACTCAACCATATGGTTGTAATCCACGTGATCCAAGGTATCAGTCGAAGCATGAATATAAGGCGAACTATCCTCAAAAGAGCTCTCAAAAGCCAAGGCACTAGGGAATCCATAGCGATCCGCCGAAGCGTGATCCGAGCAGGCATATCCACACTCACTCTCGGTCCAGCCCAGACGGCTGTACCCCTCAATAAGAAGCTTAACAAAGCGGGTAAGGTCCTCGTCGACATTGTCGATAATCAGACCCATTTGCTCCTTAGTGCCAGGGGCCCAGTAGCCGGTCATGTCCTGGTTGAGCATGGCGACGACATTGACGTTGCGGGAAGAGTAATCGTTGAAAACCGCCTGCGAACCAAGAAGACCGGCCTCCTCACCGGCGTACCAGTGGAACTCAATAGTGTTCTCAGCCTCACCCGCGGCAACCTTGGGGTCAGAAAGAAGAACACGGAACGACTCAAGAACAGTCATGGAGCCAGACCCGTTGTCATCAGCACCAGGGGCACGTGCGGTAGCACGGTTACGTCCGTCGGCGATGGAATCCTGGTGGGCACCAACAACAACGACCTTGTCAGACTTTCCTGGGATTCTGACAATCAGCGAGGGCTGAGTCCAGCGGTGCTGCATGAAGTGCGAAGTGACGTTGGCAGAAGGCGCGGCAGCGGTGATAATACCATCGACCTGGGCCTTGAGCCAAGTAGCAGACTGCTTGCCGTAGTTGGAGTTGTAGTAACGGTTGTGGAAGTTGGTGAAGGTGGTGAGAGTCGACTGGAGCTTGGCAGTCGACAGAGAAGGAATCAAATCGGTGATGGCGTCCTTGTGCTGCAGGGCGGCGGGGAAGGTGGTGGCTCGGCGGGTAGTTGAAATGATAGGGGGGGTTTGACCCTGCTCGGTGATGTCGAAGAAGTTGACACCGGACTATAGACTATGTTAGTTACTATTCACATATAAGGGGGCCTGAAAACTCACCTCCTTAAGCTCCCACTTCTCATCTTCCGTAACAGTACGAATATCATCCGCCGAAAGCTGTAGGGTATAAAGAGGTTCGCCAGTCTGGTTCGAGGCATTAGGAGACCCCGGGATGATGCTAGGAGCGGGAATCACAGCGGCCGAGGTAACGGCCGAGAGGGCAGCGAGGGCGATAGAGTAACGCATAATAAATAATTAAGGAGTAAAAATGATATAAAAAATGCAATAAAATAGTTGATAATACAAGGTGGATGCTAATAATGAATGCTAATAGCCGAAAACGTAGTGAGTGAATGAAATGCAAATGAGGACGGCGATGAAAGAAAGCAAGCTGCTTGGAGAGCAAAGAACAAAATTCACCATTTTGATGTCCATCTCCTCCATATTTATATCCTCCCCTCGAAAGAAGATACCCACCCAAATCGCAATATCCCTTAAAATCCACACCACCTCAACCATCTTGGCAACTCCCATCTTAGACTTCAACTTCCATCACGGAGGACGCACGGACGGCTCTCGGTCTATGTATAGCAATTGACTTTCCTAATTAGGAAGGCCCCACTGATGAGTTCGTTATGCCGGATGGACAGATTCAGATTGTTGGGGGACATTTAAGGTTTTCGAGATGGCGATTCCGACATGTGGCTATCAGGAAGTTGGGGGTAGCATTTGGGGTGGGATGAAGGGTTTGTAGATGTGGAGATGGCGGGGTGAAAGCATGTCGCCAAGATGTGAGGGAGATGGAAGTCTTTTCAAAAGTGCCTTGACCTTCCTAAATAGAGCGCCAAGACAACCTGCAGGTATGTATGGAGAATTCAGAATCGCCATACTACAATGAAATGCACCAAGGTGGCCTTACCGTGTACACATCACATATACACCCAACCCAAAGCCTCACATTTCCAAAACTCCTCCAGCACCGCCCTCAACTTAGGTTTAAACCTCGTGCTCTGGAATTTACTCCCCTGGAGAAACTTCAGGTCATCTAAGATGTCATCGTAGACTTCCCAATTAGCAGGGTCTAATACAACCTGTTCCTCAAGAACCGGAAGGGGCATCTCATATGGGAATATCACATCACCCCATAGACGCACAGCAGCAGACATATCACAACCCATGTCCTCCAACTCCCTCTCTGCTATCACCTCAATAGACCCGTCAAGCTTTCGCTTAATCCACTCTCTGATAACAAGATTCCCATGCTCCGTAACCGCCCAGCCCGACTCTCCTCTCATAACCCGTCCAGCCCCCACAGTCTTAACTCTATTCAACTTCTCCCGCTCAATTCTCTTCCACTCATGAGTTCCCAGAGGAATTCCATTCCTTAGAGTGTTGTCGGGTAACTCATCGCCCTGACCAGTTCTAATAGCACGTCTAACAACCCTAGCAAACTCTGCCGCTTGCTGTCCAAATGTATTCGGGACAACCCAGGTTGACGCCTGTCTCCAACTCTCCGCTTGCTTTGTTGGGTCCGGTATTGGTCCGTGGACGGGGAGTCGTGGGTCATGATCACACGGAGTCAATCTGTTCGGCATCTCATGTTCCGCTGCCCTCCGGACTTCTAAATCCCCTGCTGTAACAGAATGCACCAATACCATCTCTGGAACCCGTAACCCTGCATCCGGAAACGTCAAAACAACCGGCTTGACACGTCCATATAGCCCCTCTAACCTCCTCATAAGGTGGGAAACATCATTCTGATCCGGAACAACCTGCCAATGGCGTTTCGACTCACCAAAGGTGCCCCATCGATCATCTTCGCTTTGTCCTTCTAAATCATTCCACATCTCTTCCATCATACTATTGAAACCCTGCGCAACAGGTGGAACAACAACCTCTTCGAATTCCTCGTCCCATGTCTTATCAATGTGTTCTGGGGCTTTAAACCCCGGCGTCTCGAACATGAAGGCAGGGGAAACGAATGCGTCGAATAATCCAGCGGCCCCAAACTTTCCAAATAACCCCGATAGTCGACCCCGCATCTCCCTCAGCTTCCATCCTCCACCGCCTCCACGAAAAAAGCTCCAAGTTGGATGATCTTTCAGAAACCACGTCCAGTTAAAGATTCCATCCCACGTAATGATACCCCTAATAGCGACTCTCTGTGTCCGTCTACTCTCCGTCAACGCAAGAGACATGGCCATCGACGCACCCAGATCCTCCCCGTAAACATACAAGTCCCTTCGCCAGCCTTCTTCACCGAGCCCACCCAGAACCTCCAATAACTTGTGATATAGCAATCCGACCTCATGTCCCGGAAATGGCCATCTCATTTGTGTCGGATACGTTCCTTTAGACATACTTTTTGCATCCCATTGGTAATGAAACACCGCGACCGGGAAGCCCTCAAGGATCTTAGGAAGTTGATACCCTTTTGCTTTCGTCAGTCCGTTTGCTGGTAAATATATCAAGACGGGGTTTCTTGGGTGTAGATCCCGGCAGTTATGTAGCGTCATGGTTGCTTCGCCTGCCATTCCCATCTGCGTTGTGACTGTAACAACGTCTGGGACTTTTGCCGACTCCCCAGCTCTCTCCACTGGAATTTCAATTGGCGCCTGTATCGGGGCCTCATTACCTCCCCCCTCTATGGTCCCATACCGTCGTGTCTCCAGCAACGACCTCATTCTAGGCATCAACGGTCTCACCCCGTGAACCGTCCTAGTCATCCTCCCAATCGCCAATTCTCGGGTATAAATCGCCCTCCGCCAAAATGGAGCCATTCGCATAGCCATAGTCGTTCATAATCATCAGGTGACGTTGATTTAAAGATTCTTATTCGGAATCCGCCGTTCCACAAGTAACACGTGAAAACTCATTCGTCGTTTAACCCTTATCTATGTGTTTAACCCTACTGTTTAGTCTCATTCAAATCCGCCAAACCACCATCAAAGTCGGTCAGGTCGTATTCATCTGGATATCTCTCCATGATACCTTTCAAATCCTTCATCTGAGCCTCCAACTCCGGAGTCAGCGTTTCATAAACATCCTCAAACATACTTCTCAACCCCGGTTTCCCACCGCCCTCAGCCTTCTTAAACTCCTCCAAAATAGTCCTTCTCACTTCCCTCCGGGTCTCACTTTCCTTTTCTTCACTCCACAACCCTTCTCGTTCAAGCCATCTCCGCATCCGGAATAACGGGTTATCTCCTCTCCGCCAACTTTCCACTTCATCCTTCCCGCGATATGCCAAACTATCATCACTAGTACTATGATGCGCCACCCGATAAGTCATCATCTCCAACAAAACAGGCCGTCCTCCTTCCTCCAAAGCTCTCTCCCTAGCCCAACTGACCGCCTCCGTAACGGCCCAAAAATCATTCCCATCAACCCTTACCGTTAAAATCCCATATCCAGCCCCCCGTGAAGCTATCCCATCTCCCCTATACTGCTCCTCCGTCACCGTAGAAATGGCCCATCCATTATTCCGACAAATGAACAGAACAGGACATCCCTTGGTAGCAGCAATATTCAGTCCCGCATGAAAATCTCCCTCGCTAGCCGCGCCATCCCCAAATATCACCGCAACCACCCGTCCCGGCGCTTGCGGATCCGCCATTTTCTGTAGCTTTAACGCGTACGCAGCCCCAGCCGCCTGAGGAATCTGAGTGGCCAGGGGACTAGAAATTGTATGCATGTTCAACTCGCGACTACCATAGTGAACAGGCATGTTTCTCCCTCTTCCCGAGTCCTTTCTCCCCGCAACCAACTGCTCCATAAACTCTGACGTACCAAGTCCCCGCGCCTTATACACACCCTGTTCCCGGTATTGACAAAACACAACATCCTTCTTGTCCAACACTCCGCCAACTCCAACTCCAATAGCCTCTTCGCCTGCACAAACCATGTAAAAACTAACACGACCTTGCCTCTGCACCTCAAGCATGGCCACATCCATCTCAGAAATAAACACCATATCACGGTATCTTGACAAAATTGCTGGCACCGGAAGATTCGGCTTCCATTTCGGATCAAGAGGCTCCCCGTTAGGTGAGAGAACCCGGAATGTTGCGATGGGGTCGATAGTTGGTTGTTCGCTAAGCCTATTTGTAAAGGGCGATTTTGATGCCCCTGGAAATTGAAGGTGTGTTTTATGTACTAGTTGGTCGGTCTTAGTGGTAGTCGAGGATAGACGGGTTAACGGCCGTAATCTCTTCGAGATTGTGTAACGTAAAGAAAACATTATTGATGGTCGTTATTTGATCGTTGACGACTTGTAGAAGATGAAAAAAACAAAACTACTCCTGTTCGTTATTAACGGCAGTAGTAACATGTATAATATACACACAATATTCCGCATGTAATTACCCCAAATATGCACCCTTCGTCACAGTCACATGACGATTTGGAGATATCCCAACCGCTGTACAACCAAAATCACTTAACCCGATACAACCCGTTGGTGAAATATAATCTGTTAAAAATACTGGCTATACACAAAAAAACGCTCTGCTATCGGCGAAAAAAGCCAAGAAAAGAAGAAAAAAGGGAAACACACAAGTATAAAAATACTATCCTCCTCTCCACACAAACCCATGCCAAAGCATGCCAACAAATCCAAACAAAAACTTGAACACTCCAATTCCCACGCGCAACACCTGAATGCCTACCACCAACGCCACTACCCCGCGCCTCATCGATCCCCGCGTCAGCTGCATAATGTCAAAGGTGTTGCGCCCCGCAAGTCAATGTTGACCAACCATTGTCGCTTTGCTAGCCTCCTTATCCTCCATGAGCTCCGTCAGTCCGCACGAGCGCCACACCATGTCCTTGTTAATCTTGATCAACTTATTGAGTTCATTCTCAAGTTGATTCCGTTCCTCCGATGCAGACTTGAGCATCTTCTCGCACTCATCAATACGAATAGGCCCCGGACTTTCCATCATACGAGACTCATCACCTCCAAATCCAGGGACATGAACACCGTCAATGACAGGACGTCTTCCCGTCTTTGCCGCAATCTCCACCGCGGCCTGGACAGTAAATGGAGTCTTAGCTGTCTGCGCGTGAACAACTCTTGCCATCTTATCGCCAATATCAGAAGAATGAGACGTTCCTCGGATATCCCTAAAGGTGCCCTGAGCACCTGGTGTTTGCGAACTAGCATCGCCAGACACCACCGGAGATCCAGCATCGCCTGGTGAAGAGCTAATCATCATATGAGGTGACCCTCCGTCGGCGCCTCCGTAAAATAATGAAAGCAGTGTGTTCATGCTGGCTGCCGTGGCTGAGTCTGTGCCCTGAGGATCAAACTTAGTTCGTGGCATAATGAACTGGTTAATATAGCTTACGGCCTCATCTCTTTGGATCTTACCCACTGGATCGCCCACGGGAGTCTTTCCGCTTGGGAAAAAGGACGGAGGTCCAGGTGGGACCGCCCGATTTTGCAGCAACGACAGCCCAGTCTCCTTGCGACGGTAGCCATGGTAAGACCACGCAAGTGGGTTATCAATGTCATCAGCCACGAGCTTTTGGTATGCCAGGAAAGACTGCTCCTCATCCTGGAACATGTGCCGAATGTAGTCGCCATTTGGAGTCACGAGAACTCGCGTGCCATTACGGAGCTTGCGGACCGGTCTGCCAGACGCGAGTTCGTCCTTATCCTTATTCGTCAATATCGCAGAATAACCTTCTTCCTCGTCGTCAAACTCCTCATCCAAGATCGCACTGTACATTGATTGCTGTATCTCCCCTTCATCTGGGCTAACAATCTCATCCTGCGGTTGAGCCATAAGTTTCCGGCAGTCATCCTGGAGATTTTCATAGTTGATAGGCTTAAAAAAGCGCAGCATATCAGGACCAGGTAGCTGCTTCGAGTCCTTCAGCCCCTTGTAGATGTAATCAATCCGCGGAGCGGCGGCATCCTCTGCAGCTGCAGCAATCTTGTTATGAGTTTCATGAGAATAAACACGGGTTGCTTGATTGCTACCTTCAATGGATGCCGCCTTTCCATGTTTGCGCTTTTTGCTCGTGTTAGAATCAGCACTCGTCTGGGCCATGTCTTTGGGTTCCTTGGAATTGCTGGAAGCGGTAGAAGTTTCGGGGATATCAGCAGTGCCCGACTTTGGGATAGTGGCAGACTCTTCAGTCTTCCTTGCTAATCCGGTCGTGGTGCTGCGCTTCTTGTCCTTTTTGGTGGACTCTAACATATCAGGTACAGCCTGCGAAGACATCTCAGCAGCAATCTCGGCTTGTCTCTCCTTCTCTGCCTCTTCCTCAGCTGCAGCTTTTTCCTCCCTCTCGATTCTCTCCTTCTCTGCTTTTTCGGCCTTGGCGATGACTGCCAAATGTTTAGGCGAAGGGCCCTTCTCCTTCTTCTGCTTTTTCTTCCGCCCAAAAACTGGAGCATGCTCAGATGACACAGTTTCTGTTGTGGTATATAAAGCCTCAGTAGCCGCTGCTACCTCTTTGGTAACTTCACGACGTTGCTTGCGGACTGAGCTCTTGGTGGCAGTTCGAACTGGTGCAGTTCCAACCTTGCTCACTGTAGCAGAGATATTACCCGGCGCGGGAGATCCAGCACGGGATGCAGTAAAAGAAGCCGAAGCGGTCACACTGGTGTTGTCACTAATAGCTTCGCTCATGCCACTTGGGGACATAGAACGACCAGCGGATCCCCGGGTCTTTGCTGTGGGTGTATTGGATGCGGCCGCAGTTGACGTCAGTGGTGGGTTGGAAGGCTTTTGGCTCGCCATGGGAGAGGAAATACGCAATGTCCGTGTCACATTCCGTGGAACAGTCGCAGCCGTAGTTGTAGAACTAGCTGTCGAACTTGGTCTCTCTGTGGGCACAGGTTTGGGAACTACAGGCCCCCCGATTGATACAGCACGTAAGGGTTTGACAGGTGTTTCCTTTCCACTTTCTAAGGCACTCTCTCCACTCTTTGACACAGATCGTTGTGCTGTCGGTATGGCATTACCAATAGTCAGTACAATAGACCGGCGTGGCTTAGATGTCTCCATACGTTTAGGAGTCGAATGGGCGGCCATTTTAGATGGGGTGCTTGATTGGGGAACAGCCAAAGCTGGAAAGTCCTCCTCGTGTAACACCATAGAAGAGCCTTTCCGTGTAATTGTTTTGGCGGGAGTCCGAGGTTGTGGGGTTCGCGCCAAAGTAGCTGCAGAAGTCCTAGGTGTCCCAGCTGCCGAGGTATTGGCGGTAAATGAAGGCTCTGTAGAACCTTCGCGCTCTGTGTCCTTGGTAATACCAGCAACAGCGATGCTAGCGAATGATGGTGGGTTACGATCTGGAGTTGATGGTATAACCGATCCTACTTCAGACGCGTCGCTGGAATTAATAGCTCGAATTGGTAGGGCTGCAGAGCGAAGAGTAGGCGAAGCCACTGGAGTAGAGATGACTGCAGTACTCTGTACAGATTTTCCCTTCTCGGCTTTAGACGGAGCCCTTGGCTCGGCATTCATATCAGGAACAGCCGGTTGCCGGTCTGACACAGATGCTGTGCCAATAGGAGGAAACGGGGGAATAGGTGAGCTGGAAGATATCGAAGTAGACGTCTCAGCCACCGAACTTGCAGGTCGAGTGAAAACTGCGCCCTGAAGACGAGCATGTGTGGTTTTGGGCTCAGGAGAAACTCGGGAGTTCTGAGTGGCATACTTGTGTTCAGAGGAATGCAACTGCTGCGCTTCCAGTCCCGGAGGGGCGTCTATCGAATTTTGCCGGAACCCTGGAGGCGCATTGATTTGTGACGAGAATGGCGTAGAAGGTTTCAATCCGGGTGGAGCACTCATCAACCGGGCATGATCCGATTCAAAATCACCATGATGTGCTGCAGCCGGAGGCATGTCTTGGACATCATCACTGACCAAAGCATCGACATTATTAATTACATCGAAGTCGGGTATGTCGTCATCTAAAAAAAGAATGTTAGCATTGGGATTCGGAAATTACACATCACAATCAATTTAGCAATGGTTATTAACTGTTGAGGGCGTGGAATCAGTGGTCAATCGGCAGGCTGAGGTTGGCTTAGATCCAACTTGTCATCATCATTCTCTCTTCTTTGCCTCTTTGGTTACGTCATACACAAGCACACACACATAGCTGCATAGAAATACACACATAATCATACACTCTTGGGGCTTTGGGGACTGGAGGCCGGGTTTCAACATAGTGGGTGGTCTTGGCCCGTAGCAATATTGCTACAAACCTCACGCCAACTCCATAGTTTCAACCCATTATTCCGTCGTTCAGCAGCATCAGCATCAATGGCAGTAGTCGGCAGCGCTTCCCAATAAAAACAGTAGAGATGAAATCATTGAGAAGGCAAATAATAACAAAGAAAAAAACCTGAGAAATTCAAGCTGTGAGGAGCAGAGACGGTCGAAGTATATTGAACCGACAGGAAAATGAAAAACAAATAAACACCACCAAAACGTACACTAACAACCCAAGGAAAATAACAAGCCAAGTGGCATCGGGTATCAGAAAAAGAGCCAACCTAGAGAACATCCAAGGCTGGACACACTCATGATAAGCCCCATAACCAAAGACAAAACAAAAAGGGAAAGGAAATCAAGAAAATCATTACCGTCTGCTGCCTGCTTCTCTCACTCTCTGCGTTAAACTGTCGCTCGCCGTTTGCTGCCACCATTGCTGCTGTTGCTGCTGTCCGAGTAAGCCATCGAGTGAACAATCGAGTAGGCCATGACCCGGACCTGTACAAACCGATAAAGAAAGCACAGCTGAACGACAGCGAGAATAATGTCAGAACTTAAAGCGACCGAGTGCAAAAGGGCAGCAGACGACAACGCGCCTTGTTCCTTCCCGGAACATCCCAATCCGGGAGAAGCCCGACACAAAACCAGCCCTCTGGAACGCCGTCCATATATCCCGCCCCAAAAAAAGAGTCCCAAGCCCAAAGTCGGCTGTTATCGCGGCCGTCTATTCATGTGCTGATCATTAAAAGAAATAAGGAAACCGACAAACGCCGAGTGTGTGTGTGTGTAAATATGAAAGGCATAGAAAAACGAAAACGCCAAAAAAAACAATCGTAACCAAAGATATGAAAAGAAAGTAGAAAAAGAAAAAGAGAAATGATGATAAACAAGAAGAAAACGGACAAACCTCACCATTTGGTCATACACATTACCAACGAGTAGTAAACGCGGCGTTATAGACCATGTTGTTGGGATACCCAGTGGGAGCCTGCCCATTGAAGATACCACTGACACCAACTCCACCCAATCCGAGTCCAACCCCACCAGCTCCCTGCTGCTGTTGCTGCTGCTGTTGCTGTTGCTGTGCTTGAACCTGCTGCTGCTGCGCGTGCTGTTGCTGGGCTTGGGCCTGGGCCTGGGCCTGTTGTTGCATTCTAGCCTGCAGTATGTTCGGGTCCGAGAGATCTACTAAGCCACTCCCCCCCGAGGAGGAAGTGTTAGCATGTCGGGGGTTCTTCTTCCCTTTCTTCTTCGGCTTCACCCCGTAGTCAGTGAACGCCACAGCATTGGCAGCCACAGCAGCAGCAGTAGCGGCTGCATGCTGTTGCTGGAGAGCTACATGCTGCTGCTGCTGATGCTGCTGATGCTGTGTCTGCTGCTGCTGAGCCTCGTACAGGGTCGCCAAAAGACTAGAAGCCTGAGCCGACGCTGTAGCGGGGATTGACGCCAGAGAGAACGACGAGGTTGAGTTCAGAGTCAAGGAGGAGGTGGGGTATTGGTTGCTGGAAAAAAGAGAATTGATGTACTCACGCTTACCGGCTGCTGCCTGAGCTTGAGCCGCTACTTGGGCTTGCACCTGTGTCTGGTTGTTGGTGCCACGGAACAGGTTCTGGAACATGACATCGTTGCCGTCCTTAGCAGGAGCAACGAAGCCAGAACCGAACGCCGCCTGGTTGTTGAACATGCCGGTTGGGGGGGTGCTAGTCGGCTTGAGCCCAGGAGGGGGGCCCGATACCGATGTGGGGTAATACTGATTGGCCTGGTTATAGGCATTTTGTTGGGCAGCTGCCGAACGTTGTTGAGTCAAAAGTCGCTGTGAAAGGGGCATTTGCTGCTGAGAAGAGCCGGCCACAGGCTCGAAACCAATGCGAGAGCCCTGGCGGTTGTGGGTAGGCAATGGGAATCCCGAGTTGGGGGTGCTAAGCCCAGAGCCAGTGTGATCGGCAAGACCGCTTTGGGTGCGCATGTAAAGTTGTTGTTGGGGAGTCATGCTACGGTTACCAACGAGACCGGCCTGAGGAGACGCCTGAGCAGCCGCGTTGCTAATACCATTGGCAAAGGCCGGCTCGCGCCAGTACTGGCTTCCCATGGGGCGCTGAGCAAAGGCATCGCGAGTAGCCTGGCGGTCTTCGGGTTCGCCACCAAGGGCGAGACTACCGCTGCTCTCTAGTTCCTCGGTCTCACTACGTACGGTGTCCTGGCTAGCCTCGCTTTGAATCGCCTGCCCAGATGTACTGGCTAAATCAGCTACTTCGCGTTCCCGCATGGGTCGACGAACCTGGCCACCATTCAGCGAGAAAAAAGGAGGATGGCGGGCCAGAACGGCATGATCCTCAGCGGTCAAAGGCTTGAAACCCCAATTGCCCTTGAGGTCAGCTAAAATTCTGGTTCTCGGCGTAGACTCGACGACAGGAGTAGGAGCAGGAACAGCAGGCTCCTCGTCAGCCTCAGGTTCGGGAGCAGCCTCTTCAACTGGCGCTTCGACCTCTTCCGGCTCAGGTTCCTCTTCTGGTACGGGAGTGGGCTCCCGCGGAGGTGGGGTAGGCTCGCGAGGGGGCTCAACAACTTGAGGGGCCGCCTCTTTAGCAGCCTTAGCCTTAGCGGCAGCTGCTGCAGCGGCCTGTGCAGCGTGGGCAGCAGCGATTTCCTGCTTTTGGGCCTGTTGAGCTGCCACAACTGCGGCCACTTGGGCAGCCGCCTGAGCGGGTGTCGGATCCTTATTGCTAATAACTGGCCGGTTCTTATTCTTATCGTGGCTCAAGGCAGGCGGTGGAGGACCGTCGAGCTGTGCAGAGTCCTCACGGCCAGCAGGTGTAGACATAGAAACCGCCGGGCTAGAACTGGCAGTAGCATGGCTGCCGCGGCGACTTCTCTGCTGTTGGGTCCTGGCCCAATTGGCGGAAGACGGAAGAGCGGACCCATCATGATCTCCGCCATCCTTGCTTGAGCTTCGGGCCATACTCTGTGAACTGCTAGCGACCTGCAGAGTAGTACGCAAGGGGGTTCCGCGGGGAGTAGACGCAGTACCTCCCTGTTGCGAGCCTGAGCCCAAACGCTGCGACGGCAGACTGTTCATGGAAGACAAATCTTGACGGGTATAACTATCGGCTTCATCGCCGAGTTCGTGAAGGAACATGCAAAGACGGTTTGTGCACTGTTCATATCGCAACCAAGCAGAGCAGTACTTGGTCGTGCCTAGTTGCGCCTTGAGCACCCTGTCGCCATTGTGAGAACCGTTAACTGCTGTGATGCAGCTGGCAGCCTCTTCGGGCTTCTCGAACGTAACATAAATGCCCAGCGATTGGTTCTGGCCATCCGAAGTCTTGCGATTGCTAATGCTGATCTTCTGGATAGTACCATACTGACCGAAGAACTCGGGCTTCCGGAGCGTTTTTAGAAGCTCGTCTTCTTTCACGGTGGGAGTGAGACCGGTGACGTAAACGAGGTTCTTCTGGACAACACGTACGCCAACCAAATTCTTTCGGCTCTCTTTTTCGGCTTCGCGCTTTTGGGTCTCGCGAGCACGCTGTTCTTGAGCCTTTTTCTTTTGGTTCTTGGCTTGTGTAGCATTGTACTGCGCTGCTCTGTAAGTCGATGAAAGAGATGGCGTTAGCGAAACATGAGGCTGGGATGAAGCCAGGGATTTGGCTGCGGGGGAACTTACTCTTCTGGGGTGAACAGCTTGTATTTGATCGTTTTGTCATCGTAGGGTCTGCGACAGGCAGGGCAGAGTCCATTCATGTTACTACGGATGTTGTTGAAACAGAATTGACAGACCTATGGAAGAGAAAAACGTTAATTGTTGGTGAAACAGCGCGATAGAATGGGAAACTGACCTGATAGCCACAAGGGCATGGAAAGAAGTTCTTGTCATTGAGGTCGAACTCTTCGATACAGAGGGGGCTAGAGAAAACACTGTGTTAGTCGACATCACATGGGTCACAACTACTATTAATGGGCATTAGGAGGAAAGACGTACCAAAAGTCCTCTTCATCGTCGAGGAAATGATCTTGGGGGGCCATTGTGCGTAGGTATGGTGTGTGACGTGTGTAAAGAAAATATGGCGTCGAATATTATCGACAGCACGGTATTGGATACAAAGGTGATGATACAAAAGTTATGCGCTTGGTGGCAGACGGAAAGGAAACAAGTTTGTGTGTCGAGTCGGTTTGCGAATATTTCGGCTGATGTAACAAAAGTTGGGACGGCTTAACGGAACAACAAGTCTCAGATGAGTCGAGGCTAGGCCAAAACAAAAGTGCAATCTATCTTGGAGACAATTGCGGGCAATGGAAAGGCGACAAATGCAGCTTGGCTGAGAAGGGAATAGCTGTTGATCTGGTTGCTGGTAAGGCTAGGCTGAAGAACGGCCAGAATCGGAAAAACCAGGTGACTTTTGTCGTGTTGGAGGAGAAAGTCTTTGGAAAGATGAGGTTGTTTGTGTGAAGTGTGTGTGTGTGTGTGTGTAAACGGACGGGTACAAAGGTTGAAGAAGAGGTCTCACGCGAAAAGAAGCTCGTTATTGACAAAAGGTTCGTGTGCGGTTGCAGATGATGAAGAAGGGATTATTCAAGCAACGGGTCGCTTCGATCAAAGGTTGGTAGGCAAGGTGGGTGAGTGGAGAAAAGAAACAAGGCCAGAAACCAACAACACGCCCCCGACGCTAAAACTACAGAGCTCCCCCCCAGTAAAGTCCGTGATAAAGGTCCACTGTGGCCAAAACTAAGCACCTGGGCGCGAAAAGAAAACCCTTCAAGCTGGCTTCTACTGGGCTCTAGGCTCTCGGACTCGCCCCGCCTATGACCCCTAACACACCCCACTAAAACACACTAAACCGCCCCATTGTACAGCTATAACGTTAACTGGAATGGATAGGTATCTACATACCTGCGTGATGTTTACGACATAGCAGGCAATTCACATCCATATTGAAAAATGCACGACAAAATGTCAGGCAAGATCCAATCTACGATTCACATTCCGATGCAATTGTACATGAGACGAAATTTATCAGGAAATCACAAGCTACTTCAAGAAGTCGCTATCATGCCATGTCACGTGATTTAGAGTTCCCCGCCACGGCATTTGGTAAGAACACATGAGCGGGGATTCATTGTAACCCTATATGGACCCTACCATTTGCAACATCCCGCACGGCTGTGGTAATGCGGGAAATCGGATTGGGTAGGGTAATCAATTGGGTTACATTATGATGATACGGCTGGTGAAAACCCACCAGCATCCCAACTACAAGTGACCATCAGCTCGCTCGACACCCGGAAATCGAACAACACCTCAAAATACCAAAGTCCCCAAGATGCCCCCGCGTCTCACTACGCTCCCTCGGGCCATTGGCCCCTCAATTGGCCCCACTTTCCGCCCGTCCGGCGTTGCCCGCGCCCTAACAACCACGGCGACCGGCCAAATTGCCATGCCATCGCAAGCGCCGGACATGCGTCTGTCCCCGCGTGCGCCTACCTCCGCGTCCCTCGAAGCTCCTCTTGTCAATCCCGCCCTTAAATACAATTCAAAAGCGGACGCTCTTCATAAATATGGCGCGTGGATCACCGGGTGTCTGCCTAAATACGTCCAGCAATTTTCGGTGTGGAAGGATGAATTGACGATTTACATTTCGCCTCAAGGCGTGATTCCCGTGTTCACTTTCCTCAAGTGTATGTGCGATATAATCCAAGCTAGTAGAGCTCGCTAACACAAACTAGACAACACTTCTGCCGAATTTACCCTCCTCAACAACGTAACCGCAGTAGATTACCCTACCCGCGCCTCTCGTTTCGAAGTAGTCTACCATCTCCTCTCCATTCGTCATAACTCTCGAATTCGGGTCAAAACCTACGCCTCGGAAACAACACCCGTTCCTTCTGTCACGTCGCTCTACAGCGGTGCCAACTGGTACGAGCGTGAAACCTACGACATGTTTGGTGTGATTTTCTCTGGTCATCCTGATCTCCGCCGAATCATGACTGATTACGGGTTCACTGGACATCCTTTACGTAAGGATTTCCCTTTGACTGGATATGAGGAGGTTCGTTATGACGAAGAGAAGAAGAGAATTGTTTATGAGCCGCTTGAAATGACGCAAGCGTTCCGGAACTTTGAAGGTG
Organism: Huntiella decipiens; assembly: GCA_003032515.1. Lineage (NCBI taxonomy): Eukaryota > Fungi > Ascomycota > Sordariomycetes > Microascales > Ceratocystidaceae > Huntiella > Huntiella decipiens. Next base: position 120,063 of record NETU01000531.1, read on the forward strand.
GTACTACGGCGTGGGAGCCGGTGGGTAAGGGAGTTGACTCAACTCCGGAATCCTTTAAACTTCCAGTTCCGGCGCCTGAGAAGCCAGAAGAACCAAAGAAGTAAATGGACGATAGGAACCTCAACAGTCCCATGTTCTCAGACTTGGGCGTTTCCATTCTACCCCAGAAACATGCAACAACAGCACATGTACAAACACAGATCCACAGACACAGATATTTCGACTGATTCAGCCAGTTGCCAAACCAGATGGATAGTTTATTCAATTGTATTAGTTTTTCATTATCAACAGTTTTTTTTTTTCGTGAACAAGTATGTATATTGAAACAAACTCTAGAAATGCACGCTCCATAACCGACAATTTTCCAAACCACCCATCCATTAGCAACAGTCGACAGACTAGGGAATAAAACAAATAGCTGTCTAGAATGCAGAACCAGAAAAAAACACCATTAACAATGCCAGTATACGCAGACCATAGGCCTGTCAGCCACAAATATGATAACAATAAAAAAACATCCACCTCGAACTCTTTAAGACAGGTGGAAAGCGCCCTGACCTTCCTTGATGGCAACCCCCAAACGACCCCGCATCGAATCAATATTGCTGTAATCGGGAAGCTTGAGATAATTGGCGCACGTCATGACACTGGGAAGATAGTCATCGGCCGTGTACGGAGCCTCATGCGGCCGACGGACAACCGTGAACATGGGTTTAAGAGCTTTGAATCCACCGATCGGCAACTTGGGACTACCCGTCGTGAACTGCAAAAAGTCACGACGCTCCTCAGTCGTATAAGAGCTCATGAGGTGCAGCAGATTCTGGATACTGCGGCTGTCCATGTTGAATCCATGGTCAGCTTTGATGGAATCCAAGAGCGTCTCCAAAGACCAATCCTCTTCAGATCGTCCAAACAGAAGAACAAGTTCATCTGGGGTAAAGGCATTCAGAGCTGTGTAGGGGAATACTGTAGTGAACCCAGCACGGAAGGCATCAATCTGGCGACTCACACCCGAACCTAAGGTGAAGTCAATTACCAGGTCAAGATACTTGTCAACGTTGGCCATGGTAACACTAGTATCAGCACCCTTGGGGATCATCTCAATGTTGCTGTGACCAGGGACCGTGAAGTCAAGGCATAGATCGTCAATGCTACAGTCTTCAATGCGGACATTTTCAATCGCAACAGCCTTGTCAGCCGCATTACGAGAATAATCTTCTTCAATTTCGCGCTTGGCCACGACGAACTTCTTGATCAACTTGAGCGAGGTGGCCAGAGCGGCATCAACTGATTTGACAGCGCCAAGAGATGGCCGCACATCACCTTCTCCGATGCGGAAGAAGAGTGGGTTGAAATTGATATCAATCAAACGTGAGTCTAACATCGAACGAGCGACAAACTTTCCTAACATGGTAAACATGTTGAGGATACGGCTACCATTCTGTCCATTGGCCTCTTCTTCGCTCATGGGTTTGGGGAACAGACCAGTGCGGCCGTTGACATACTCGTTGTCATCATTGTCGGCATCGCGCCACAGACGAAGCTTCTTGAGGGCAAACTCACGGCTGATGGTCGAGTAGAACTCGAGTGTTGGACCAAGACCAGTGCCAACCTCGTCAAAGTACTCGATCTCAAGAATACTTTGACCGGCTCCATACAAGTTCATGACTTTGAGTGCTGACTCAAACATTTTAGAGCGGGCTATCCGTACCTTCTGGCGCTGGAGACGGCCGAGATGCTCGTTCCGGTTACGTCGGTCATCACCCTGCTGACTTTGCCAGCGTGCCATTGATCTTGCATAACCGAACGATGTCGATTGTACGAACAAGTAGCGCGTGTCAAATGGAAACAGGAAGGGATAGCACCGGGCCAGATCCTCTACCCATGGAGGGAGACAGTTACTAGCCACAATCAATGGCTCTTCAAGTTGGCGGTTAAGCTTGGCAGTGAGCTTGGTGTTGACGAATTGTGAGAGGGGCTCACTAGTGAGGCGAACAACATCCGTATGTTCAGTCATGACATCCTCGATGTTGGCGTTGAGGTCATGAATGATGCGGAGAAGGCGCAGCACCGAAGCCGTGATAGGGTGTTCGCTAAGGGAGAGCGGGACTCCGGAGGCATCAACAAGTGGCTCCGTCTCCGCAGGAGAAGTACCTGTGGCGTTGACAGCTGTAGACTCAACTTGTTCGGCTTCATTCTCAGCTGGCTTGGAAACGACGCGGAACTTGACTTCGTGGATCGACGACCAGATCGCCCTCTTGTCCTCTTGCTCCTTCCAGATGAGCTGGAAAATGGCAGCATCTTGCGGGACGACTCGCCCATTGAGAAGGAACTCGATGGTCCAATTCTCCGGGAACTCTGGGGCATCCGAAGCTCTCCGCGAGCTGGCTTCACTGCTACCACGTCCATGACCCGCAAGTGGGCCGTCATCACCCCAAGGGTCACCTGAACCATTCGGCGCAAGTGATCTAAGTAAAGCGTCAAGTTTGTCACGTCCGGAGACTGGGGGACGATTTTCCTCACGAGAAGGCATACTATCAACAGCATTGGCGTTGGACTTTTTGTCTCTCTTACAAGTGCTAGACTCGCCAGCGACACCCGATCCAGGAGCTTCAGATTCAGCCACCTCAGACTCAGGGAAATCACTAGCTGTTTGCTGCGGAGCTCTGGTAGTAGCACCCGAATCAGAAGCCTCATTTCTGAGAGGCTCTTCATCCGTAATGTGGCCATCCTCTTGGGTCGAAGCTTCGGGACTAGCGTTTGAACTGTCCCGACCAGAAGGACCAGGTGCATTGAAGCGCTCCAGCCGTCTCCACAAATTCGAATTCGGACGCTCACCATCCCGAGACGTATCAGACGGCATTTGTCCAAGAGAGGAGCCAAATAGCTGATTGAATGTCTCGGCCGACATGGAGCTATTAGCCGTGAGCAGCTCGAAAATATTTTGTGGAGCCCGGACAGGAGGACTGTCAATTCGAGGGCGGAGATAATCTGCTAGTGAGCCAAAAGTGGAAATAGCGTGGATGTAGACAGTAAGGCTACGATATTGACGAGGGACGCAGGAAGGGGGATCAGCGACAAGCTTGAGCTTGATTTGCTTGGCCAAATAGGAAGCAGAACTGCCACGCGAGTCACCACCCGAACCAGGCTGAACTGTGACAACGTCGAAGTGCTCCGACCGACTAAGCACGTCCTGTAGCTTGTTGATCATTATACCAAGTGACGTGGACGGCCCGTCAGAGTCAGTAGTCGTAGCTCCATCTTGAGAGCCACCAATAAAGGCTGACAGGAAGGCAGCTCTGGCAGCACTAGCAATGACCGCATCGGAGTGACTGAAAATCTCCAAGAGAGTGTCAACTAATTTCGAGGCAATGATTTCCGAACTAGTGATGCTTTCTAATACATTTTTGTCAAAGTAAGAAGCCAAACGAACAAACAGGTTACGGCTAGTTTCAATGGAGACATCGCCGCTTCCGCGGATCAAGAAGTGCTTGCGCAAATCCTCAATCAAATCAGTCAGTTTAGCCATAATGGCCTGGGCCTTTTCCCGCATCTGCACGGATTGCTGTTCGGTTTCGTGAGTGGAAAGGAATTTCTTGGCTGCAGTCTTGAGCATCTCGTCGGGAACTGTGTCATGATGAACACGAGGACGGCGATCAGAATCCTCTGAGCTATCGGAATCATGGTCATGGTCGTGCTCGTGGTCGTTATGATCCTCGTCATTTTCGTTACTATCGCTCTCATCGGGATCTTCGGGATAATCATGATCCTCGCTTTCATTGTCACGTTCATCATCGCTGCCCTCTTCAACCTCGTCATCGTGGGTAACCTCAAGAGTATGCTCCTCGGCGTCACCAGTAGCACTAGAGGACTCTGGGTAGCTACCAGGAGCACGATTATGGCGGTTACCAGGCTCCGCATTAGCTTCGATATCTGAACTCTCATAATGGCTACGGTCACCATCATCGGATTCAGTATCGCTACGGTGGCCCGGAAGAGGCACCCGAGGGGGAAGCTCGATTTTGGAGAGTTTTGTGATTTCACTCATGACACCTTCCCGGTAGAGTTGGTAGCGGTAGACATCGCCAAGGCGACTCAGGAGCAACTCGCTACTGTCAAGTGCAAGGAAAACCAGCTTAGGGTGATCCTTCTGCGAGAAGATAGAAGCCAGGAAAGACGCATAAGGAACAGATGAAAGAGTATCCAAAAGGATGTCCGGATCGACAGTCGAAAGAATGCGAAGTTGCGCAATCATAGCACGCTCGCGAACATCCAGGTTGACTGTGCTGGAAAAAACATGCGTCAAAGTAGGAAAGAGGGTCAGGACAAAACGCCGCACTTGCGTCGGAATTTCTCCCAAAAGTTTGACACGAAGGTCCCGCTGCGACTTAGAAACAGGAGTTCCTGGAGTCCGACTGAGAGAAGCTGGTCTAGAAAAGGCGGCGATCTCAACCGGAAGGAGCTCACAGATAGCACTGAGAGTTTCCATGATCTGGTTACGAGGACGCTTAACCAGAGCATTCATGATATCCACGCTATCAATGTTCGCACTAGCATTGCCGTCTAAACTAGGGGGGGATTCGCCAGTGAGCATCTGGTACAATGTCTCAACTACGTTAAGCTTAAACAGCTCGGCAGCTAATCTCGGACTAGCGTGAGCCGTGGAAGCTAGAATGCGAATGAATTGTGTCTGGATGTCGGCACTGACAAGATTGGTGGTACCAGGGATCAAAAGACCTAGAATGGCGCGCAGTAGGTCCACAGTGACGAGACCTTCGAGTTGTTCATGATGTCCTCGGAAACTTTCGACGATGCCGGAAACACAAAGAGACGCCTTTTCAACAACCCGCTGGTCACTACTACCAAGGACGTCAAGCAACTTGGGCATACAGTCCCGAACAACAGGGAAGAGATCTGAAGGAATGTTGCGGCAGCAGTTGGCAGCAGTGGTCACTGCTGTTCTCTGGGTGCTAGTGGCGAAAAAGTCCAAGTATGAGAGACAAGCAGTCAACCCACCCTCGCGCACAATGGCACTAGGAAACTCTTGTGAAATTTTCTCGAGGGTACTGAGAGACTGCTCAGCAACATCGATAAAAGAGATTTCTAGTAGTTTGCTGCAAAGAACGGGGACGGCTCCGGCATACACTACCGAGGAAATGGATGACGGAAGGACCTCCATCATATTTGCCAAGCAACGGCAAGCCAGCAGCATTATTTCTGGAGACTTGTCAGGTTGCATCAAGGCAACTAATTCTTTGACAAGGACACTTGTGTTAACCTGTCCCTGGAGGGTGTCTTCGGAAGATACTAAAAGAACCTGGGCAAGATCATGCAAAGCCATGGTCTGGGTGCCTTCGTCGCCACTGCGGAGCTTGCGGGTGATGTCGCGAAACCGGCCACCTGAGCTACGGTGAAAGCCAGCCAAACTACCAGTCAATGCCCTAAGTGTCTCATTGAGTGGGTGGCCTGCCATAGAAGCCGGCATGTGATAATCGTTGAACGGGTCAATATCCTCGTCGTCTTCGTCATCTTCATCGTCCTCTTCGTGGCCAGCAAACATATGCCGAGCGGCGGCGGCTTCAAATTCGTTGATGGTCATGTCTTCGTTTTCCTCGTCGCTATCGAGGTTTCCCTGTACCATTCCATTCTCTTCGTCGAGTGACTCTTCATCATCTTCGTGGTGGGCATGGTGACGGCGGGATTCCGAGTCGGACGAGACGTGCTCCTCGGTACCCGTCATGGTAGTATCCTGATCGGAGGAGGGCAAAGCTGCATCTTTTGACTGACGGGAAGAGCTAGGGCCGGCGTTGGTGGTATCTATATGGGGGGTGATTGTTAGTGATTCATGGTGACGTCAGAGTTTTGGTACAAGGGAACTAAAGAACTTACCGGCTGATGGTCTGTTTTTACGAGCACGGCTTCTCCGTGCCGACGACGTAGTAGGTGACGACATGGTGACGTCTCTAAAGAGGGGCAAAAACAGTAAGAATTATGGTCAATTATTTTCAGAAACGAAAAAAAGCTTACTCTTGGTCGGCCATGTCCGAAGCCAATTGACGGGCCGTGTTTCTTGCAGAAAGCCGCCGGGACCTAGCTGATTGGGCGGGCGATGGCGATACTGTGTGTTCAGCCGCAGAAGTAGACGCAGCTGCGGCAGCAGAAGAGGGCGCTCTGCGTTGGCGCTTTGACAATCTGGAAGGAGCCGAGGCTTGGTTTAGTGGTGATGATACTTGAATAGCAGAACTCTTTCTCTTAACAGACGTCACTGTTGTTGGTGGTGGTGCAGGAGGATATGTAGAAGACGGGGTAAAGACCGGTGCAGTTGGTGAAAGGGGAAAGGTAGAGTGAGGATGGATTCTGGACTGGCTAGTCGTAGGAGAGGCTAATGTGGTATGTGGTGTGGAAAGTGATAATAATGATGTCTGGTTTAGTCTGAGACGAGAACGAGAAGAAGGTGGGGTTGTAGGGACCGAGATATCGGGGACAGCAGAAGAAACGGCATCAGAAGTGTCAACGGCATCAGCATTACTAGCCTGCGCTGCTTTGCGAGCGGATGACCTAGTGAACCTAGGCATTTTGCCAGCCTTTTTTTTTCCTTTCAAAGCTGCACTTTTTTTTCGGTGACGTTTTCCGCTTGTGACATGCGCCTACAGCGATAAGCAGCGACAGGAGTGCCCGATGAGGTGACAAGCCGTCGTCAAGTGCGGAAGACGAGACAGAAGGACAGGATGTTTTAGGACTCAAAAGCCGATAATGATTGAAGGGAGATATTGGCAAAAACAAGCCAATGCTGATTTTTATCGACGGATTATTATGTCAACAGAGTAGGTGAGTGGATGATTGATGGGACTAAGAGGACTAGGCTTTGTAATGGGGCCGTCCGTTAGGCTCTATAGTTGGCTAGAGCTGGAAGTTACAGCATTGGTCGCCGCGCCTATTAATTAAGAAGCCACAAAAAAGACACCTGATGATGGCCCCGTCACAAGAGACAATGGGATGAAGGTTATGGGTACAGATGGGTGTAAAGAAACAATGAGTAAAGCAAACCCATACAAGCCGTCAGAGATACGACAAGCAAAAATCAGTGAATAGTTATGATGCGAAAAGTAATGATATTGCACACCCAGCCGGATGCAGGCTAGGAATGAATTGAATAGAGCCAGGTCCTCGTAGCCAGTATCACGATGGCGAACAAAGGAGTATTGGTCCTGACAATATAACAGTGACTCAGGGCATTCCAGAAGCCCCTGGTACTTGAAACAGTGGGCTGAAGGCAAGGTTCAGTGCCATGACGCCGAAAAAATGAAGCGTTCACCTGGGAGCTCCAGTTTGATGGGTAAGGCCTGTCTTTCGGTGGGCACTAGCTGTGGAAGACAGGCGGGGTCATTGCAACGACAACGGCTGATTGATTGGCGATTAATGACGTCGCGATATAGCCATTCCAGAGAAGTATCAACGATAGGAAAGATTTGAAGCCAAACTGTGCAAAAACAGGGTGCTTGAGGACGGATGAAGGCGACAGGGGCAGACAAACAAACAACAAGTTTGTTTCAACATATCAAACAAGCAAAGAGTTGGCCAAGGGGACTCACTTGAGTTGACGGTTTTCTGGCGACATTCACGATGTCTATGATGATATCAATGGCACCAACAACAACAGCAACAAATGACAAAAAGAAGATGACAAAAAAGACTCACCCTTTCTCCGGAGACACTGCGTTGCTAGCACTTCCAGTTGAGCGCAGCTTACGTCTTCTAGATTTCGCCTTGGGCGGATTATCGGGTCTTCCGGCCGCTGCAGAGCTGGCGGTGCCGGGTTCGACCTCGGTATCAGCGGGTTTAGCACAGCGAACAGCTGCTCGTTTTCCTCCCTTCCTTATGGTGAAAAGCGACGAGCCGAAGGCTAGTAAAGTATGTCTATGGTAGGAAAAAGTCAGCTTGAATGTTGATGTTGTAGTGGATGAAGAGTAAGAAATGGCACAGGGATTTCAGGGTATGACGGAGATGACGACGGAATTAGAGTTGGGTTATGAATGCACTGACAATTAACGGGAGATAAGTGGCAAGGCACTAAGTAAACAATAACCAAAGTGTGGTTCAGAAAGATGTATAATGACCGACGGGATGTTTAGGAAAAAGAGCTCAAAATCCAGAACTGGTGTCGATGTCAAAGGAAAAGAAGAAGAAGAATGGAAGTGGGATCCAGGAGTCTAATTTGTACTGCGGCCCAGACAACAACACTCTACTTCCAACCGGCAAGACCTAACAAGTGCGGTAAGCTCTTCTCCTTGCCTATGTACCCTACTGTCAAGGCTGCTTCCAGTGCCCCAAGAATGAAGCCGTCGATGGAATCTCACGATACTTGAGATCTTTATAGGCAAGCGGAGGCAGTTTCCCTATACGGACTTCCTTTTGCTTGAATAGTGTTGAAGTGGGTGAAACAAGGCAGGAACGAGTTGAGGCAAGCTGGACAGATTGTATTTTATAGGGTGATGCTGGGTAGACAGCAAAGAAGCAATGTAGAGAAGATGAGTGTAAATTACTCTCGACACAGTTGGGTCGAATTGAGTCAAACAAGAGATCAACGGGGGGAAACGGTTGATTTCGTGGTGATTTTGGAGAGATTCTGGGCTGCACGAGGTTCGGGATTGGTGGGGGCGGGAGGGATTTAGTGGGGTTCTGTTAGCGGATTGTGCTGGAAGGATATGGGCCTTAGCTGGTCGGGGGCTTGGTGTTACGAGAAACGGCATCATCTCGTAACAAAAGTGTTGCGCTCAGTGTGGTCAGAATGACGGACATTGATAGGGTTATAGCGAACATACTAGGGTCAATATACTTATCAAGACTCTTCTACATATAAACTCATCAGACACTTTCCTTATTCGTATTTGACGATAGAGTTACTAAGGCCACTTCCACATTTCCCCAGAAGTAGAAATTACCACCATGGAATTCACCATGGCCGTGAAAAAAGTTGTGTGCTCCTCCTTTGGGAAGACTTGAATTCTTTCTCTTTTTCGTAGATTGCCAACTTCTTGTTCTCATTTTTCCCTTCACCTCCCCACCAACGCCCTCCATCGAAAATGTCCGAAACAACCACCTTGGGCATCGCCCTGACCGTCACTCTCTTCGTGCTATGCACAGCTAGCTTTCTCGTTCGACCAGCTCTACGTATGTTTTGGGAATAGTTCCTCCCCCGACAGACACGACCTCATGATGAAGAAGCAGCTATTGCGCCTGACCTTGCCCCCATCCCCGATTCAACCAACTTTTCATTTGTCGGGCCAGTACCTACTGGCATCTTTGCTGGGTCGCCCGTTGGAAGTCCTACTGGTCTATTTGGCGGCACTACCATTCCCGCCGGACGTCCCGCTTCAATCTTGCCTGCGCCTTCGATCTGCGTCGTGCCTACAAGTCCCGTTGTCCCCTTAGCTCCCATTATACCCTCGATTGAAAGGCCCCCCAAGACGCCCAGTGCCGTATCAAATGCCACCGCCGATCCCATCGCAAGAAGTCAGGAGTGGGTTGAATCCGTGAAGAAGAGCAAAGTTTCTAGCCAGATCAATCCCGATGCACTCCCCGCCTTCCCGAGCCCCAACCAGTCGAGCATTAGACATGTCACAGGTGGCTTCCCGGAAACACCATGCCCCGCCCCCCGGCCTAAGCTGAAAAAGCGCCGCAAGGCTGCTACCACAATCCCCGACATTCGCATCCATGCCCCCTCCGAGTCGCCCGATCCCGTGAGAAAGAAGAAAACTCCTGTACCGTCACGTGAGACATCAATTCCAATCCTCGTTACTCCCGCGTCTACTCCCGGCACGACTCCGCCCGGGTCCTTACGGAGCAACAGAAGTGCTTCTACGCATTTAAGCCCTCGTCCCCCCCAGCCCCGGAGCCGCATCGTTGGAGGAAATGCGCACGAAACCTCAGCTACCCGAGTTGCTTCACATAGCTCACACAACCACACCCGAGGCTCCCCAAGCGGCCGGGCTAACCGGTCCTCTGCACGCACCGGCTCGCATCCTTCGATTCAGCGTCTCACAACGAGTTCTTCCCGTCGTATTGCCCGTCACCGCGCCGACAAACGCATTGAAGAGCAGCTTGCCGGCGAGAACTGGTGGGGAACCGTCGCCAGGCGCTTCAGACATGCCGCTTTAATGAAGAAATTCGCCAATCTCATTCAAAAGAAAGAAGAACCCCGACTAAGCCATGTATCGAGCAGCCTTGTCGGACGCACTGGGTACGAGGAGGAATAGGATAAAATTACATCTAGTTAATTGACAATACACAAGTATCTACATACACACACCCGCCCGACCTGTCGTCCCCCGTGATATCCGCCGGATGTGACAATCCGCCACAGTGGCGTTATAAGCGCCACAGCCCCACATAATTTCAGAAGCTTCAACAGTCCATAAAAGAGCTTCACCCCGCGCCATCCCGTACTTCATACCACCCCAAGCCAGCCAAACGTCATAATGTCTCGCACGCTCCACTCAATGCGGGCCCTCCGCGCCCGGGCATTCCCGGCGCCTCGTCTTTTCCACACATCGACCGTCCGCCTGCAAGATAGCCGGCCTACCGAGTCGGCGCAAACCACCCATTTCGGATTCCAGGAAGTGCCGACTGCCGAGAAGCAGAAGAAAGTCGCTGATGTGTTCACGTCTGTGGCCGAGTCGTATGATCGTATGAATGATTTGATGTCATTTGGCTGGCACCGTGTCTGGAAGTGAGTTACTGGGTTCTTACCAAAATCTATAGAAACTAACATCAATAGGAACCACTTCGTCTCCGGCCTCTCTCCCGGTCTCCGCCCCACCACGGCCACCTCCCAACTCTCTCTTCTCGATATCGCAGGAGGAACCGGCGACATCGCCTTCCGCCTCCTCGACACCGCCATAACTCAACACGGCCACCCCTCCGTTAAAATCACCATTTCTGACATCAACCCCGATATGCTTTCAGTCGGCAAGACCCGTTCTCTTACTCTTCCACCCGCCCACCAAGCCGCGATAACATTCACCGAGGCCAACGCGCAAGAACTTCCCCCTTCTATCCCCGACAACAGTGTTGATTTGTACACTGTATCCTTCGGCATCCGTAACTTCACTGATATCCCTGCTGCCTTGAGAGAAGCGTACCGTGTGTTGAAGCCCGGTGGTGTATTTGCCTGCTTAGAGTTTTCTAGTGCCGACAAGTACCCTCTTTTCAACGCCGTGTACAAGCGGTGGAGTTTCTCGGCTATCCCGTTGATTGGTCAGGTTGTTGCTGGAGACCGCGACAGTTACCAGTACCTTGTTGAGTCGATTGAGCGCTTCCCAAGCCAGGAGCGCTTTGCTTCCATGATCCAGGAGGCTGGCTTTGAGATTTCAGGTAAGGGTTACGAGGACCTGACTGGTGGTGTGGCGGCTATTCACAAGGGCATCAAGCCTTTGAAATAAACCACTGGAGTAGAGAGACCGAGACTGGCCGACAGAGACCACAGACTCTGACTTGTACGATAGAACACAAACAAACTGAATAAAAAAAGTATCATAGAACCAAGAGAATATCCAACCACCCAATCCGTCCATTAAACCATCAAGCCTGACCCAAAAAGCAAACAAAATAAACTACAGCCTAGTATTAAGCTTCCCCACCTTCTCTGCCCCCTCTCCGACCGTTCCTCCGACCTCTGTCCGACCGTCTGCCGCCCCGTCTACCGCCAGTTTCAGAGTCACTAGCCCCGTTTCCATTCCCTTGACCGCTAGAGCGGTAACCACCGTCTCCGTTCTTACCCCCGCGCCAGGCACCGTCGCCACGAGGTCCCCGTTCCCGGGCACCGCGTTGGATAAACATCTTGACAAGAGGCTTGCTACGGTCGCGGTCATCGGGTGCTCTGGTCTTGAACTCTTCGGCTACGTCGGCCAAAGCAGCATCACGTTCCTCGGCTGTAGCGAAGTGGACAACCTTGTTTGATGGACCCCACTTGTCAACCTTCAAGTTTGGATACTTGTCAGGGGAGAAAAGCAATGGAATCTGAGAGTCATTTGTGACATTTGAAACGAACAGCGCAATGATTTCTGGAGCACTTTCCGTGGCCCCCTCTGCACTAGGAGCTGGCGTCCCTGAATTCGATCTGGTAGGCTCAGTCTGTACTGGCTTAGTTGCAGAAGGCTTATCAGATTCAGGCGCGGGAAGACTAGCGGATTCCGAATTCACCGATGGCACAGGCTTCTCTTTTTCTACAGCAGCAGCCGGGGTAGCGGTGGGGCTAGCAGCGGGTGGTCCGGCCTGCTTAGCGCCACGGTGGGCAAAGTTAAAACCCATGGCCTTCATCTCCGTGCTAATGCGACCCTCTTGGATCTCCATCACTAGCCAGCCAAAAGAAGCATCAGCGAGGTTAAAGTTCCACATATTCTTAAACGCACTTTCGTCCACCGATCCCTGAACGTTTGGACCTGAGGCAGCAGACCCTTCACTACCCAGGCTGGGCATCTTCTCTACCAACTCCAAAGCATTCCGCAAAAGGTTTTGTTGAGCCTCGTTGGCAGCCACTGCTGGCTCTACCACGCCGCGTACTGCTTCCCAGACGTCATTGAAGGATGCCTTGGACCGACCAAGTTTGCTCCGGTAGTAGTCCATCGTGGGGTTAACGCTAAACTCGTTGTAGGAAGAGCCATAACGGAAGTGAAGACCAGCGGAGATGGAGAAATCGGCCTTGAGAGTTACTGAAAGTTGGTTTAGAAGGCCCTCACGAGCAGGCGACGCATGAGTAATGAAAACGCGAGTCTCAGTAGGGTCGTAGACACGATGCGCTGTATCAATAAGCTCACCCATTTGAAGGAGGGTGGCCCACATAGTTCCCTGTCCACCGGCAATGGTAGTCCGGCCCTCACCGTTGTCAAACAGCTTGTGCATGACAACAGCACCACCAAGTCCCAGCAGACGCAACTTGACACCACCCAACTCAATCAAACGAGATTGGTTCTCGTCAATAATGTGAAGGTTGTTGACCTTGTATTCTCCCGATCGGAACTTCTCCAAAACCCGTACATCCTCGCATGCACCCCACACTGTGTACACAGGAACGTCGAGTTTAATGTTACCCTTGAGTAGATCAGGCAGTTGAGAAAGAGCAAGCTGGGCAGGCGTAAAGCGCGGCTTAATAGGAGCGCCACCCGATGTCTGAATAGACCGCTTCACCGCATCGTCGATCAGCGGCGAATACTGGGCAATGTGCTTCAAAGTCCTGAAGTCAAAGTCAGCCAATCATCGTCCCGCCCTACCATTGACTACCACACTTACTTTTCCGAAATACGGTCCAAACTGGTCTCATCGTAGAATCCAAAGTCACCAGTGTGAATAATATGGTCTGCCTTGGCCTCCTTCGCCAGCTTATTCAACATGCGCACATCACCCCTGACATCTGCCACACAGAGAACCCGATACGGTCCAGTCTGCACAATCCTCCCCTGATTCGGTAGCAGTGGGGCCGCACCAGGCGGCAGATGACCGGGCGCGGGCGACGGAGTGCCATTGGGCACATATCCAGCAGCGGCGGCGCTGTACGGACGGTTCTATCAGAGGCAGGGGACACGTGTTAGCGGACATTCCAGAAGTGGATGGCGGGGCAGAGTCGAGAGCTTACAGTGGCCATTTGTCGTGTATTTAGTGGTTGTGTTCTCGTTCAGGATGCTTCCAAATAGGACGCAGGTAAAACAAAGCTAGGGATTCTTAATGTCGCTGATGGCAAAAACCCACACAAAATAAGGTTAACCGATAAAAAGGTCTACAAATTAGAAACACTCTTGGAAAAATGCCAAAATAACGAATCGCAAATCGTCCAGAGACAACAACAACCCACGTAACCAACCATGCCAAACAAATCCCCACCCCTGTGCTTCTATCCTGTCCCTTCCCTCTCCACTCTACAGATAAAGCTGGGAGCTTTGGCAGTCACCTAGAATCCTACTGCTGCCAAAGAAGGCATTCCATTGGCAGCCTCGTCAGGGTTAATACCAGGGTTATCATAAACATGGCTTGTAGAACACCAGAGCCTGACTCTCCTGCAGAAGGAAGGGAATCTATCACATGTCACGATGACAAAGGAGCAAATAAGACGTCATTGAAACGAGAAATCATCATTCATCAAGCCTCACCCGACTGAAGATATACAATGCCAATAATCACCGGTGAAAATGTAAAATACCCATGAACAAAGAAAACCAGGAAAGAAGAGCACAACCCCCAAAGATATCTACTACAGCCAGTTGTGTTGCTGTTCACCGCCGCCACTCACCTGCGCATAATCATAATACCCTGGTTCTTCACCTCCTTGTTGCTGTTGCTGCTGTTGTTGTTGCTGCATCATCAACGCTTGTTGCTCTGCTTCTTTCTTCTTTCTTTCCTCCTCCAACCTGCGCTGCTGAGGTGACAACGGCACCTGCATCGTGGGATTCATGGCCTGCACGATGGCCAAGTAGTTATACATAAAGTTACTCAGCAGCACCTGGCTGTGCAAAGGCCGCCTAGGATGTGCCAGCTTCAGGTGTGCCATGCGATAAATGGCTCGTTCCTCCACCAACGGGAAGCGTGACCATGGATAGTCAATATCAGGCCGTAGCGGCTTGTATGCGTACTCATCCACCGACACCTTGAGGTGATGTCCCTTTTTCCCGCCGCCGTTAGACGCCATAGAATCACGATCAGCCTTCTTCTTTCCTCCAAAAATGGATGAGAAGAGGCCATCCTTGCGTGCGTCTGACTTGCCCCGGGCATGCTTCTTATCCTTTTCGTCAACAGCCACCCGGTTGTTTGGATCCTCACGGTCCAATACCGAACTCTCGCGCGAGCCGCCACGACCTCCACCGTCAATAGAGGACTGAAGTACATCCAGGCGCGCATTTTCGATTGGTACCGTATACTTTTCGCTTGTGCTTTGCTTGGACTTGTGCTTCTTGCTTTCCGACTTTTTCTCCCGATCCTTGTCGTCGGGAGAGCTGCTGCTACCAGACTTGAACCACTTCCATCCACTTCCAGCCGAGCGCGTGGACGTGACACTAGCAGAATCTTCATCCTTTTTGCTCTTCTTGTCTCTGCGTGATTCCTCTGTTGGTGGGGCTTGGTCGTATGGCTGTCCTTGTAACGGTTGTGGTGATTGTTGTGGTTGACTATACTTGGAATTTTGCAGTGACTGGGCTCTGGAAAGTGGCGCTCCATCACGTCCTGGCGGTGACATTGGTTGTTGTGGTTGATTCTGTGCCTGGGTGAGTTCGGATGCCCTGGCTCCAATTGCCGACCATTGACTTGTTTGCTGTTCCTCGGCTGACCGTACTGACCACTGGCCGGGGGACGTGGCTTGTTGTTGGGGCGATAGTTGCTGTTGTTGCTGATATGCTAGCTGGTCCTCAGAAGACGTAGCCACAATCTGCGGCACTGGCGGCCCAGACTCAAGTGAAGTTGATCGTACAGTCCGCGTCTCAAGAACCTCCTCCTCTGGAATGACAGAAGTATCATCTGCCAATCTTTGCCGTAGTTTTGGTCTTGAAAAGTTGTCTGTGACCGGTCCAGGTTCAGTATTCGATCTCTGTAGGCCCGGAACTGGCGGCGGCGTGCCACTGTCTGTGGTGGGCGAACCCTCCTGGTGTCTCGACGCCACTCGCTTAGCCAGGGCAGAGCGATCGCCGCGCACGGAATTACCCTTGCGGTACTGAGTCCTCGTGGATCTCTGTAAACCCATGCGTCCAGGGCCCTTGGCAAGTACGGGCCGATCACCGGGATCACCATCAGCCGACTCTGAGTCGAGTGATAGCTTCTTTAGTGCGCCGGGTACGTCATTCACCAGATCGTCCAGTGGTATTGATCCTCCACTATAAGCACGTTCCCTGGCCGCCTCGTCACTTTCTTCAAGAGAGTGAACACTGCTAGAAGACGATTCCACATGTCGTGAGAGCATCGACTTCTTCCTTTGTAGACCTTCTCCAGAAAACCCGCCAGGTGAATCGACTGACAATGAGGAGTCTCCTGAACGACGCTTTATGGTGCGCACACGATCCTCAATAAAGGTCTTGAACTCTCCTGGGGCGAGTTCAGGATGTACACGGGCCGGCACCCACAACAGTCGCGAAGGATCTCCCTCATCGTCATCGCCAGTCGGGGCCACTGAGGACATTTGGACGAGCGACACTCCATTAAAAGGGAGCAAATCCGGATCAGACGAGTTGCTAACGTCCATAGACATCCGACGAAGAGCCTGGAGATTGCTAAGCTCTTGGGCAATATCGTTGGGCTGCTGTAGATTCTCCTGGTCTCGGAAGTCGCGCAGGGATTTTGGCGACGCCAAAGCTGGCGAAGTTGGTGATCGAAGTGGCGAAGTAGAGCCTGATTGCTGAGCGGTAGCCGAAGTCGGACTCAGTGAAGCGGTAGATAGACGCGACGGGATATTAGACATATTGCCACCCCTTGGTCTAAGAGGACTGGGCGGGCCGGATACGGCGTGGATGATCTCCTCGGAGGCGGAGGGCATGAAGCTAAGTGGACGGTCTGGGGGCGTGTCTTCATCTTCGCTGCCGTATAAACCGGAGATAACCTCTGTCACGTAGTGGCTAGGATCGGAAATTGAGAGTTGAGGAGTGTGGCCACGGGCTCCCGAATTGGCACGACGGCCGAAAGACGAATTGTCGGGGTCATCGCCGGGGCGTTGGGACCCGTTGCCGCCTGCATTACGGTGGGGGTGGGATGAGAAGTTCTATAGCGGGGGAGAAAATATAGCGGAAAGGGTTAACGATTGCGACGGAGACGAGAGACAAGCGACGACAAAAAGAATGCCGACGGGACTCACCATTATGTCTCTACATTCAGGCGCAACGGCCAGACACTCTCAGCGAGAGCCACGGCCAAGCAAGGGACGGGCGGAGACGGTCGAGCGAGCGGACGGACGGCGAATTGTCGAGTATAATATATAAAGCGAGCGTTGGGATATATATAGTACAGTAGGGAGTTCAAGCTGCAGGCTCAGTCCGGAGTCTGAAAATCGAAATTGAGAAAGTAGGTGGTGACGAGTTTAGTCGTGGCGAATAGAGATAGTGGGATGCTTCTGTCGGGTATATAACGCAAAAAAATAGTCGGTGATATTGAATGGCCAGAATTAAGCAAGAAAAAAAAGGGACAAGAGTAAAAAAAGAAATGTAACAAAAACAAAGTGTCAATTTGCAACAAGGCAAGACGCCGGAACACGGCAAAACGAAACGAGCGACGAGCGACGATGGGTCTTTGCGGGGTATAACAATACACCAGTGAAGCCGCCAACAGTGCCTCGAACAAAGCAAACGAGCGAGTAAGCCAGGTAGAAAGCGAGCGACTGGCCAGTTGGTGGATCCAGTCAGTGACTTCAGGTTCTCGCAGCCCAGGACAAGGACGGCTCTTTCGAGTTCGGTGGGGTGAATTTGCTTTGGTTGGTCGGTTCGCTGGTCGTGCAAACTACCGGCGGTAAGGTGCAGCCGAGTAAAGGAATTAAAGTAGAAGAAAAAAAAATAAGAAAATCAAGGCGTAGACTCTAAGAACATGCCGTCTAATTAGGCCTCCTGAATCACAAAAGATACCACAAAAATACAGGCTGTTGGATACATCACCGACAACATAGAATAAATCCCCTCGTCAAAGACAAAAGACACTATCTATTCCCTTAATACATAAGTGGCTGATGCCCCAAAAACCAACAACTCTTCATTCATTATTCCATTATTCACGCCCGGCCTCCCTCGTTCCAAGCCACTGAGGCTTATGTAAGCCACCTTCTGTAACCCGCAAACTGTCAGCCATTGTGAAACAAAAATCGATTGTAAATAGCAACGACAATATGTAGGGTTAGGGTGTAAAATGGTGAAATTAGGCCTGTACTGTTTGAATCCAGGTGTTAGATATTCTACATAGAGTTTCACTTATAAGCTTTCTTGAGAATCAGCGACAATCATTGAAGGAGAGTGTGGAGTGGCGGGGATGCGTTCTTCGGGGGTATGTGAGATGTCGTTGTTGGGCCATATTAGGCTTAGCCCGAGAGACATTCCCATGTCAACTTCTCCGTCCATTCCGGCGCCTAATTGGCTACTAGGGAGGATATCCGGTGGTCGTACAGGATCTAGCACTTCTTGTGTCTCAAGTAAGACTCTCTTTTTCCGCCGTGTTTTAATTCCATCGCTCTTTCTCTTTTTCCGTTTTACTGGGGGAGATGAAGGTCGTGTAGACGCTGCGCTGTTCTCCGGCATATCAAATGCGTCGCTTCCGGGTATTGATCCTACGGGACGGCGCCAGCGGGTTCGTGGCGGTGTGGTAGTTGTAGAGGGAGTTCGGAACATGTTTGCCCCATTGACGACACTATATGTAGCTTGACGAGTTACTACCGCCGGAGACGGAGTAGGTGATATTTGTGGGTTAGGATGATCTTCTGGGAGTTGAGGTAGAGGACTATCCGGGATGTCAAGGGCAGGAGGTTCCGGTGACATCGGGGGGCTCTCGAGTCTAGGTTCGACTTTTCGTACAAGATTTCCTAGCCAACTACCAGCTACACCTGGTGCTATCCATTGTACCTCTTTCCCTTTCTTTGCCCAAGATTGCGCGATCATCTCCACCATGCTCACTGCATCATTCATTTCGTAAACCTCTCTGACAGTATAGCCCCAGTAATCCGCTTTCCCCGCCCAATGCCCCGGTCGCTCCGCCTCATCATTCGGAGGATCCACCAATAAGACATGCTGAAGACGATCAACCGGTGGCCGAAGATATAGCCATACACGGGTAACATCAGGACAATGACTCCTGATACAGATTGTGCCTTGTCTCCCGTCGATTACCGTCTCGGCGTACTCTTCATCTTCTTCTACCAAAACATCTGTGCCCAAACCTGGTGTCTGCATAGAGAAGAATATATCGGCAGGCAACCTCTGACTTTCCCATTGTGTATCCTTTTGTGTCTCTCTTCTTAAAATGCTCTTCCCAGGCTCCCCCCTTACGACCTCACTGTCCCCGTCCATAGTAAAAGATCCATGATTCCGATACTCTGCAATCTCCTCCGCAAAAGCTGCTCTTTTCCGTGGCCTCGGCCGTTCAACTAAAGACTCTTGTCGTCGAAATGGTCTTTTGGTAGAGAGTTGTTCCTCCGAAGCAGCAAGGACAGAGATAAGAGCTTGGGTTTCGATATGAGGATATTGTGTGTCTGGGGGCGGTGTCGGGTCTCTTTGTGGGGGGACTTCGGAATGTGGATTTGGGGGCTCCGTCTCAGGTTGTGTCTGTGTCTGAGTCTGCGTTTGTATCCTTCCCGACAAGCTCTGAGTAGTCCGTAATGAATCTTCAATAATTAGAGGCTCATCGTGATCATCATCGTCCTCGTCGTCTTCCGAGTCTCTAATAACCCAGTCGGCTGCCTCCTCATCATCGTCATCCGAATCTGGAATAACCCTCTCAAGTGTTGTCTCACCATCCCGCTCAGTGTCACTTTCCCCATCCACAGTTTCCACGTCATCTTCAATAAGCGATATCTGTCTCTCTTCATCACTAGAAGAGTCAAGACTATCCGCAATAGAACCACCAAAAACCCTTGTTTCAGGCTTATCCGACATCTGCATGCCGAGAATTAGTTTTCTCGGGGTAGCCTTTCGTGGGGTTCCCGCACCAAGCTCCTCATCTGAGCCCATGACGTCAACGAATGAAGGACCCTCCACTAACATCCCATCCTGACCCCGTTCAAGTTGAGATTCCGGCCTGTTCTCCTTTTCCTCATCATCGTCATCGTCATCTTCGTCATCCTCTGAATCCGCGACGACCTCCTTTTGAATCTCCGTGCTCTTCCCCGCTTCTCTTGTATCCCCAGATCCAAAATTTAACCTTGCCTGCACCTTTACCTTTCCCGTCCCTAGACTCTTTTTCGCCTTCACCACGGTCCTTCTCACTGGAAACACACTTTGCTCAAACCGCTTTTTTGGCCCCGTAGCCGGAGTGACCGTGATAGATGAGCCCTTTTTTCGTCCCGGCATGACATAAAACGAATTACTCAGAATCGAGCATGTAGGTCAGTAAAATGAAACATCAGATGCACGAAACATGGGAGCCTATATCATCAATCTCACGTCAGAATTACCTCCCTCACGAGGTAACCCATCCACCCAAACCCTAAGTCCATGTGATCACGTGTCGAAATCTATGTGTTTGTAGACATCAAATTGGTCATCATCATTACTGTATAAAACTATAACTCTTTACTTCCCCGCAAATGCATTCTTCACATCAGATCTAGGCCACTCAAACAGAACATCACCTCCGTAAACCTCTGACGTGACTGCGGCAATCCGCAACTCCACCTTTCCATAAAACTTCTCACACTCATCTGTAACCTTATCCACCAGTTCGCGACTGCCAGCATATCCACCATAAGTCTCCTTTTCTTCACTCTCGCCAAAGTGTTTCTCCACACGCTTCTTCAACAACTCAATACCCTTGCGGACTTCCTTGCCATCATACGAACTGAGGATTTTGTTGAAGACAGCTTTGGTGTTGGAAGGCTGTAGGGCGATCTTGTCGGCGGCCTTGAGAGCTTGAAGTTGCGCCTCAACGTTCTCAAGGTAGTCAAGAAGCTTGCCCAGAGGACGGCGCATAACAGCGTTGAGATACAAGTCCAAATGCTTAGCATATTCACCAGAAGCCTCGCGCTTCTTGTCCTCAATTACGTCAATGTTGCTTTCACCAACCTCATCAATGAAGTAACCAAAGTTCTCAATCAAGAGAATGTGGTAGTTCAATGCCTCTTTGTCTTCGGGATCAGCCGCATTGTTGGCAACACCCACTCCCTTGGTTTCACGAGCAATTACCCGGAGTGCATCAAACATGGCCCGTAAGATGCGACCGTAGACCTTGTTGATTGTATCGCGGATACGGGTTTGCGGATAAAAGACACTGAGAATGTTCTCGACTGCAGTAAAGAAGGGTGGGAACACCTTGAAGAAGTGAATCACACCACGGCGCTTCTTGGCAAACTTGACCTTGGTCTCTTCAATGGCACGGATTTGATCGTCGACAAACTTTTCAAACGGACCATCTAAGTTGCCATGAAGCTTCTGGAGCAACAGATTGAGATAGTCCTGGTTAGATCCGCTGATCATGTCCATCTTCTGTTCAAGTGCCGCAATGATTCCGACACCCTGAAGACGGTTGTTAGATAGAATCCACTCAATCATCCGCTGTAGCTCCTTCTCCAAGAATGAGAAAATGGCCTCCATCGACTTGGTAACCTTGCGTCCAAGTTCACGGTCAGGCTCCATTCTGCGACTAGCGTTCCACTTGTTCTCGGGAGGTACCCGGTGATTGGCCGGTCTGCTAGAGATGAACTCAGAAAAGTCGGCGTTCTCCATGATAGTGGCATGGAAAAAATCGATGAAGAAATTTTGTTCCATCTCTACAAGAGGCACCAAGTCATACAGCACTTGACGGAACACCTCGAAAGGTAAGTCACGGCTGTCGGTGGAAGTCTTGGGCATGGGTGGTGCCTTGCTGGCATCTGACCGGAACGACCGAGCAAGTGTCTGGCTTCGTTTGACAGTCAGCTTGCGTGCTGTAGTCGCGATGCCTTCGTGTTGCTTCTCGGGCATTGAAGTAAACAAAATCTCGTCCTCGTTCAACAGAGCCTTTCTTGCGCCACTCTTGTGTGAGTCAATGACTCCAGTGAACTCTGTCTTGAAAAGATCGTGACTCTTGGCCTGGTATAACTGAATGAGTTCGTTCCACTGCTCCAAGTGAACATCGCGAGCATACAAGTTCAAGGCAGTGTAACCCCATAAATAAGCGCGGTGCGTTTGGTACAGATCGCGATCCGTCTTGCGAGCCAGAGCCTTGTCGAGCGCTTTATGAGTCTCAGCAAAGGCTGCGTCAAACTCACTTGACATCCACCCGACGTAGCGCTGCATGATTGCCTGACTTTCCTGCAGATAGTACTCCTTCTTTTCCTGCACAATGCGCATTTGGCCATAGCTGCTGTTAAGGATTCCCTCCTCGCCGTTATCTTGCATACCATCATCCACAGGCTTAGCTGCTCCAGTCTTGTTCTTGGCAGTCTCCGCATCCTCATCCTTGGAGGGTTCGTACTTGCAGACGTTCGGGTCGATTCTGACCATCGCCTTGTACAGCATAACAAGCGCGGCCTCAATGCTCTTGATTCCGCTGGAGTTAAATGACTCGACCTTCAGGGCATCCAGGTGACGAGAGCTAATGCTGCAAGTATCCAGAATAAGCTCCAGCTCTTTCTTGAGGGCTTTCTGGTTGGCAGCCTGTACTTGAAGACCTTGTGATTGGTTCTCAATGTATGTGATATCATCTGAGATAGTCTGTGTAAATCACGGTTAGCATAGATTCTGGGAACTGATCGGGAACACTCGACAAAACATACCCCCAACTCGACACTGTAAAGCGTCAACAAATTCTCAAGCTCGTCACACTCAGTAATGACATTATCAATACCCTTGCGCACCTGTGAAATCCGCTCGTCCTCTTCCCGGAATCTAGAGAGCCAACCTCCAGCCTGAGCCTTGTCAATCTCACGATCGAGATTCATCTTTATTGTTTCCCAACCCGTAGACCGCAGCTTCTGGCCCGGCAAAAATCCAGCAAAGTCCAGCCACTTGCTAAAGTCCGTACTGCGCGTGTTGTCAAGCACAGATGGATCAACACCAAGGAAGGTCAAGTACTTGGCATCATTGCCGACCATGATAGACTGCTTATCCGGCTTTTTCTGGCCACCCGGACCAACAGCCATAACATTTGTAGGAATTCCGTTGGTGGTGATGATTGGTGGAGGGATGGAGCTAGTAATGCCCTGCTGAACCGGAGGCGTGATGGTACGTTCAACTGGTTTCTCGGGTACGGGAGCTGCTTCAGGCTCAGGTTTGGGTGGTTCAGGTCTTGGGGGTGCAGGGACAACTGCATTGATACCATCGGGTTCTGTAGATTTCAATGCAGCCTGTCTTAAACGTTCACCAGCACCACCCGGGCGTGGCTTGAATGCACCAGCCGCGGCAGCAGCCTTCCACAAAGAACCAGCAAGATCGGGCTTAGGATTGCCTTTAATCATAGAACCCAAGCCAGGCTTCTCGTCTGGTTCTGGTGACTGTGGTGACTCTGGAACTTCGCCGCCACCGAGACGCCGTGATTTGATCATGGGCCCCAGACCAGGCTTTTCACTCTCATCGGGTGACAAAGGCCCGGTGTTCGAGTCAGGCGATAATGGCTGAAGAGGTTTCGGGGTTTGTAGTGGTTGTGGTGGTTGCATGGAAGCAGCTGGCGGAGCCCCCGGTTTAAGTGGAGCTCCACCTCTATAATTATCGCTCTGAGGGGATTCGGCAACGTCTGACTGGCGATAAGAGCCCGATTCGGATCGAAAACCACCTCCAGACACATTACGTGGAGCCATGCGTTCCATATTACGTGGTGGGGGTTGTTGTGCGTCGCCTCTTTGCTTTGGACTCATTAGCGGCGCAGGAACCAGGTCACTATCCATGGTGTTTGGCCGATTGGGGTCCATTGGTGGGCGTCTCCTTTCTGGAGGTGGGGCCTCATAGGCTGGCGTCTTTGGCGGCTCTGGTGATGGGTCGGTGTACGCACGGAACCCGCCAGGGCTCGGCGCAGATATGGGCGTCTGGCCACCGCCGGTACCTCTAGAGCGGGGACGGAGGGCATCGTCATTGCGACCGGCAAACGGAGTGTTGAATGACTCTTGGCTCTGATTCCCGGGCGCCAATCTACGCATGCCAGCGGGTGTATTAAACGAGCGAGTTGAATCCATGCTACCGCCTGGAGAGTTGCTGAGTGTATTTTGTGAAACCCGCATAGGGCCTGGGGAGGCTCTCGGCGGTGGGATAAACGGAGACCCAGCGGCAGATGATGGGCCAGAGCCGACGGGGGTCATAGGTGGACGTGGGCCAATACCGCGATCAAGAGATGGGCGACCAGAAGAAGTTGCGATTGGTGGAGGAATGGAGCCGCCGCTCTGGGGAACCGGAGAGGCGCCATTGCGGCGATTCCCGTTCAACAAAACTTCGAGCTCTCTAGCATCGAATCCACTAATCTCTGGCTGCCGCCCACCCGTATACTTGGTGTAAATCTTGATCAAACTAGCAATGAAGAAGTTTTTCTCTTTATCAGTTTGCGCTTGCCAGTAGTAGGATTTTTGGATTGTAATCAGAAACCCCGTATCACCCGCCCATTGTCTCTGCTGAGGGTCGACATTGGGTCCTGTGTAGCCTTGGATATGGCTGATATCGTCAAAGTTCCACGTTTTTCCGATCGAGAAGCTTCCGTTGGTATTTTCCTTGGACTTGTGCATACACACGCGGCCAGAGCGACGGACTGAGATGATGATTACTCGCGGCTTTTGAATCTGCGGGTTCCGTGCTTGTGGCGGTGGTGGCGATGAGGGGTATGTCGAGAATTCTGTGATTCGGAGATGGGTGATATAGGTTTCGGGTACTACAGAAAGAACACAATATGCGAGTCAGCGCCAAATGATCCAAAAGTTTGTTCCAGAAAGGTTACGGGGAGTATTGCGCGCGGGGTAGTCCGGGGCGCGATGGGCTAGCTGGTCGGATTTCAACCATGGAAGCTCTCGGTGGGATGCAACATACCTGATCCATCTGCATCTTGCCGGCTAAAACAACTCTCAACTATCCTCCGCTTCTCGTCTTCGAATCGGTCTCTATTAGTAGCCATGGTGGTCTTTTCGGGATTGTAATGATGTGTCGTTAATGCAGTGTAGAATGTTTCCTTCAGTTATTGTCGGTGTTGAAAACGTGTAATATAGGGATAGCTCTACGGCCAGGTAATGCAAGAAGGCCGCAAGCTAAGTCGACCATCTAATCTCCGCTGCGACGCAAGAAAAGTCGAAGGCGCGAGTGTGACGCCAGAAAACTACTTGTCGAAGTAGACAATTCTCCAATCGTCGATATTAGTTTAATGTCCCCCCGCCTGAAAATGCGATCAAGCAATGAAACGAAGCCTTCCAACCAAGGGGTAGGTACTGAGCAAGGGCGAACCACCAGGAGGCAAAGCTGCTGTAATGCAGTGGCTATTGAAATGTGGTCACGAGAAATTGTGCGCTAAATGAGACCAAATAAAATACAAGATCATCTAGCTGAGAAGAATAGTGTATTAGAAAATAAAAACCCCAATTGCTTGGGAATATCCACGATGTAATCAATTGAGCATACAGAGCTTCGTTGAAATCGGTCCCCTCTCCTCCCTCGGTGAGGGGCGCGGCTGGCCTGGACCACCCTGAAATTCCGGCGGAGCTAGTCTCTGTTGACAGCTGTATTTTCGGTGAATATAGTGGATCCGTGTCCTGGAAAGCTTTGACCTTCGGTGAGAGTAATAACGGAAAAAGCCTGTGACGTAAGGTCAGTACAAGGGTAAGAGTCACATGTTGTTGTAAACACAAACTCCAAATTGGGAAATACTCGAATCTCCATGTGTCTGCTACAACAATTGTGAACGTTGTGGAGTATAACGAAAATATGATCTGGGACCGCTTGATGCTACAGATCAATGATACCGCTGGTGTCTGAGATCTTACCTTCATTAGAGGCTATTGGATTTCATGCTTATTTGTCAATATAGACATCACTAGGACTCTATTTCGACCAGAGTAGTTCACGTGTATGATGGAGATATTTTGTGATTTGGTATCTCCCCACAATGAAATTGAAGTTGAAACTGTAAAGGATGGTTGAATTGAGACTCAGAGGCCTTGAAAAATACACATACTTTTCCACTAAAAACTAGCACCTGAAAAAAAAAACATCAAACAAGTTACTGCAACATGCGACAGGCAGCTTGACATTCCAATCGTTCACAAATAAGGCAAAGTTCAATTTTTTTGCAGCCCGGGATAAGTTGCTGGGTCACAGCAATCAATGGTAGCCTTGATTCTGCACCAAGTGATGTCATACAGAAGGGAATCAAAGAAGAGATCAATCTTCCATTCAACAGTCGCGCCTGAATGCTTCTCATAGTAGGAATTTTGAGCCTTGAGAAGCCGATGGAAATCTTGATGTGATGGACCTATGTACGAATGCTCGTCACTCTCCTCATTCGGATCAACTTCATCGATGAGCAGCGGGTCGACATGTTCCGGGCTATCATCATGGGCGGAAGTATCATCACACATCCAAAAATTACCGTCGGTCGACACTTCTTGAGCATCCGACTCGGCACAATCTTCAAAGTGGGTAGGGGTGGGTATAGTGAGAATACCATATGTCGGGCGTACCGGCGGAGTAGAGCTGAAGGCAGGATTGCTCCAGGTAAGAGGTGCAGTCGAACTCCAAGAAGCATTGGACGGGGACTATGAGATGAAATGTTAGTGATGACTTTGTTGATGCTCGTAATATTATTACTGACGGGAGGGGGCTTTTCCATCGTAGCAGCGTCAAATGTCAGTTTCAACAAGAAATGGATTTGAAGAGAAGTGTGTAGCAGACAGTGCGATGACTATTGTGCGCTGATATGTAGGGTTGTTGATGAATATGGTCGACTGTCATCACTATCAGTGAATGAATCAAGGAAAAGACAGCTAGGAAAGCAAGGCTCAGACATTCTAAGAGTTCCAGATACAGTTGTAAGGTTGACAAGCTGTGGGTTGCCATCTTGTGGGTTTGTAAAACCTGGGTTGATCCAATGAGGGTTGGGAATCATGTGTTTGACAACTTTGACAACTAAGAACTATGTCAGTCACTCTGGCGTGTGACTTCCTTTAACAAGGTGATTGTTACGCTATACATAGAATACGTAGGAACCGGGAAGTTTAGGTCTAGAGGAGCCTTAGACTTTAGTACGTATGTATGAGCCGTAACCGAGTTAACCAACTCAACGATCGTTCACTTGTGGCGTTTTAATTCATTCTGAGGTTGCGCTTGATGGCTGCATCGCTTACTAGACTTGACGAGGCTTTGGCATTGCCGCCCCTAACTCTTAGCTGCTGGTCTATCCAGATAGCAATACGTTTCCGGTAGTTGGACTTCATTGGCGAATAGGGGACTACTTGAAGATGCAACGTAAACTTCCTAAGTTAGATGTATCTGATAGACTACAGAAGAGTGATTATCGGTGATTCTACATCTTCTATATCCAGAGAAGTCCTATCTGCCATGTTGATGGGCGCTTCGGTTACTTTCATCCACGGGGTAATCGGAGGCAGGTCACCGAGGACTTAGATATTATTTGTAGGCGTACTCGCGTGTTAGACTTTGCCACAATTTGCTGTCATAGAAAAAAGGTTGTTGGCAACATTGAGTAGGCTTATATCATCTAGCTTCCTCACGATTCTCTAAAATCAAGCGTAAAGGGGTCTATGGACACCTAGACCGCCTAGAACAGCGTTTCATCAAAAAGCCATGAACGAGAAGCCCCCTGGAGCCGGCCAGGACTGATTGAAAGGGTTGAGAACTTGGCCCAAGCCAAGGCTGGCTTTAGTGTTAACTGCAGAAGGTCGACCAAGCTAAGTATTGTTTATGTTTCTGGGCTCGATTGGTCAGTATTTGCTTATCAGAGTATGTACAGTAGTTTCTCAGTATTTGGGGATTGCCCACTTTTAGGAAGTTCCTCCAGGATGTAGCGATCCCTTCGAAGGATCGAAGAATCGGCTTTTTGTCGGATGTCCACCAATAAAATATGATAATCCGATTCTTTTATGGGGCTCGATCCTTCGAAGGGATCGCTACATCCTATAGGAGTTTTTTAAACAAATAGCGTAGTCCCCAAATACTGAGATACTACTGTACATACCTTTTTGTGATTTTGTGACTGCCAAATAAATGAAGCGTGTTTAGGGTTATGGCGTCATCTGGATAGGTCCGAGTAGTGTGTAAATCAAGGTAATGGCCCGGGTAATTTGTCCTACTTCGTTAGTGTTCTCAGGTGCCACAACCTCAGACTACATTCCAATAGTGGCGGTGTCCCTTTTGTGTTATGACTGCTCTGCTTCTTTGTTCCATAGCTATTTGTAAATGGGCTCCCGTAATACTCTTATCTTTTGTAGTCATCTGAGAGAACATTCTAAACTGTCAAGAGACCTGTGTCAACCACATGCCTGGACAAGCAATAGGCAGTTATGCATGATTTGTCAGGTTCACGAGCCATCCGAGGTTGCAGAATATGCTACGACATATAATAGTGTTGGTAATATAGAGATTTTATAAGAATATATTCTCCAAGGGTATTTACACTTGATGTGAAAAGATGCTATGCTTTCTATGTCATAATAGCTGCACGTATTGCATCTTAACAAACCTCAATATCGACTGAGACTTTAGTGACACACTTCTCAATTTCTCCTGTTGAAGCGTAGAATGAATAACAAAAGTAAAAGTAAAAGTAGAAAGTAAGAGTGAAACGTACCTCTGGGATTAACGCACCGGGCTCATAACCCTTGAATTGAACTGTTATTGTTTTGTAACTTCTAAGTATCCTATAATAAAGAGACTTCTAACCCATTTATTCATTTTTGAAGTAGTCCCACAGAAAAACCATTCACGCCCTACATGACCGGTCCTTACGCACCCTGTCCGCTTCGGAACCTTTCGGTACTTTCACATGGGTTCTATTTCCAACAACAAATGCTATTCTCTCACGGGGTCTTTTAATCGTACAAGACCTCAACTCCAAGCCGCATTTGACCATGGGCGGCTTTGGTAAGTGGGTTGGAGCGCCGAACCATTCTGTTACTGGCTTCACGGCTGAGCCAACCCTTCAGATTATTCGCTTGGGGGAATCGGTTTATGGGAGTGTGTCCTCACGTGCAAACGCAGTTCAAAATCGTAGGTTTGGAGCATTACATAGAGTTAGAGCATTCCGATGACCAAATTGTCGAACCAAGTTACGAGTTGCAAAACCTGAGTAGTGTAAACCGGATTCCGTCAAGGATTGACTTTCTATTGATGAGACATAAAGGTAATCCCATATCAACCTGCTGATAGAGCGTAGGACTTGTGAAATAGTGATTCAAGCGATCGGAGTGGAAATCGCCTGGGGTCAAGAGTACATACATACGGCATTCCCTTATGTGGCTGGTTCAGACATTGGAACAGCTTAGGTGAGGTCGTCTCCATTCGGTGATGTGTCATTAGGGTTGCCATGGAGCACGGACGGTGGTAGGGTTATTTTTGAACAAGTATGTCGAGGAAGCTTTTCAGTAGGCGAAAGTAGAACTTAGGAGGTCAAGCATTTATATATATTTGTTACAGTTAACCTACTATCATTGACCCTACGTTTCTATACCTATCCAAAAACTTTCTTAACTACATATCTTTACAGATATCGTGCTCGGATAACGCGAGTATTCTTTATGTAAGGCTTTCCCATTGGCCGGATACTTATGTGCACGTAAACAGTCCGATGGTTTTGCCTAGAATGCAGGATGCTAGAATGATTAGTGGAATTTGAATTGATTATGCAAGATGATGTAGATAAGCCCCTTATGCTGGATTTGCCTCAAAGGACTGCGATGCGGGGATTTGGGTCGAGTTTGATTCTGTGATAATTGAAATCGGTTAAATCCACCTCACCAGAAACCCCATTCAGTTGTTCATGAATTAGAATTATAAGTCAAATGTTTCGCGTGATACACCTTTTTCCGGACGGTCCCTTCAGAACGACCGCCCTGTCCTTTGTTGACACTGCAGCGGTATGTTTGCCCCGCCGAATGGTAAAAGCACATAATCATAGTAGTACTGTGGTACTAACCGACATAGAACACTGATGGAGTCGTTCACAACAATGCTGAAAGCGATGGAAGGGAGTCATGCGCACAATACAAGCGTCGAGTCGTTGACAAGATGGCCATCAATCAAAATTGGTGTGAATCGTGCGCTGAAATCTTCGTCGGTCTGATGTTTGTTGACGACTGCGAGGACTGTTGGCAGCCTGTAGGGCGGGGTTATGCCGAACTATCTTCACATGTTTACAATATGAACAACCCTGGGTGGTGGTCGTTGCAAGATGATGGCATCCAACAGTTACAAAACACGACAATGACATTTGGCCAAAGGGGATTTGATCCGTGGCCAAGTACCATCGACAATACAGACGGGGTCGGACTTAGAAACCTCGGGTTTTCGCCTTGTTGCCCCATCTGCTTTAAGTTCGCACGGTTCATATTATCTGGCATACAACCCGACAGAAAGGTCAAACTACAGCATCTTAAGATTGATGGGCTATCAGAAAATCGGTTGTGGGGTGTAAATTCTACAAATATTATTTCATTCCAGATAGGACTTTGGTGGGACGAGATACAGGTGGGAGGCAAAGTGGCGGAAGAAGAGCGGTGGGGGACATTGCATCTGTCAGGCAAGGATTTCACAGATGAACCGACACTGCTACACTACGAACTCAATCGATGTAATCCTGTGTTTCTCAAACGACAAATACAGGTTCAGTTCGAAATCTACCCGGACGAGAATCTCCATCAAGCAGCCGGTAAGGAGGTTTCTTATGCGTCTTCGATGAGAGACTAACAAATACATTTAGAGTATCCCCAATCCTTCCGAC